>CM053410.1:49145590-49176999 GCA_028644305.1 Xerus rutilus | reverse complement strand
GAGCCTGAGGAAAATGTGGCAATTTTTAGGGAAAAGGTTTGTGTAGAAGTTCTCTCAGAGGACAATCTCTATGGGCCAGTCCTCAGAGAGCTTTCTGGGATGTTAGAGACTTATGGATTACAAACATTTAAAATCCACATGGGTTGGTGAACAGAGACAGGGAAAAAGATTTTGGCAAACACATTTGCTTTTTCAATGTGTGTGTGTGCATCTATATGTATATATATTATCAAATTTAAAACATTTTAAAAGCAATCCCAGGCGTTTCTGCTGAAACCACAGAGCAGTTCATCCTTTGCCTCTAATAAGTTCCAATCCTTCTGTTGTGTGGTCTTTCCATTCCCCGGGTTAGGACCCCACTAAGTCTGTTATACTTCAACCTGAATTCTGCCTGTTTTATACATTTTAAAGATAGGTATAAAAAGACTAAATCTTACTCTCCTATACAGGAACCCAACTCCCAGGAGTCAGCATTTAGCCAAATGGCTTCATTGTATTTTAAAGTGTTTTAAGTCCACTTATAAATAAATTGGGCCATACCAGTGCTTTTGTAATGCACACCATGAAAAATGAATAGTCAGCTTAAAATAGATTTTCTTTTACTGCCAAGTGCATTATGTGAAAAATGTTCTCCATCTGGCAGGACAGACCATGTGGTCGTGTGGATGGAGCTCAGATAAGGGACAGTTTCGTGTTAAGAGGATGCCGCTTGAGACCCTGATCTCTACCAGGACATGTGCCAAGATAGACAGGAGAAGTCTACAAGTAACAAACCATTCCCTCTTACACACAGGCACGTGTGTGCACGTACACACACACACACACAAACTTCTCTTACTGCAAGTAACAGCAGCCAACACTCCTGAGACTGGAATTAGTTATCCTCTACCTCATTTTCTTTCTCACTTTTCAGTGTAATGGCTACAGATCAGAGCCTGTCTATACATGGAGCCCACCTTTCATCTCTTCACAGTTGTTGACACCTCCTGGAGCTTTTGACAGATCTTTCTTCATTCTAGCAAAGTGATCCTATAACCAGCTCTTTGCAATTCTTTAATTTTTTCCCTTGGAACTTTGTTCATTTGCTTGCCAATCCCAAATGTCATCCCACTCTTTTCCCAGGATTTCATATCTGCCCTTTTCTTCAAGGTCTGTAACAATGTCTAGTGTCTTAATGATGGTGTCCCTAGTCCCACTCAAATATGATTTTCCTATTCTCTGAATATATGGACTTTTAGTTTCTCAAGGTTTTCTCGCCTCTGGCTTCCCTCTTTTCTTTCTTCATATGTAACAAATACCTCTTTAGCCCTATGGGAGGAGTTGATAAATTAAACCAAATATAACGTGATGATTATGAGTCTTTTAGCTTAGTGACTGGACATTCCTTGAAATATTACTTTCTTATATAAGAATACTTTCTAGGACTATCTGGTTAAATATCTTGATTAATATTTATATTAGAACTGTCAATTAACATTCTCATTCCTGCTAAATGGTTAACAAATATTTAAGCAGAGTTTTGTTCATCATTTATTTGCATCTTAGTAGAGAATCTTTTTTATTTTTATTTTTTATTTTTGGTACCAGGGGATTAAACTCAAGGATACTTGACCACCGAGCCACATCCCCAGCCCTATTTTGTATTTTATTTAGAGACAGGGTCTCACTGAGTTGCTTAGCGGCTCGCTTTTGCTGAGGCTGACTTTGAACTTGCCATCCTCCTGCCTCAGCCTCCTGAACTGCTGGGATTATAAACCTGAGCCATTGCACATAGCAGTAGAGAATCTTTAAGTAACCACCCTACCCATGCGCTGTGGAACCATTACTCAATTCAGCCCTATTTACAGTGAAAGTCATGGAGCTGGTCCCCCATTCCTGACTAACACTGCTCAACCAGCTCTGTGCTGAACCTTCCTGGAAATATGGTCTATGGTTATGAGCTCAGACTAAGGAACTGACAATTGATTCTACAATCAGGCTTTGGTACCTATTAATTTTGTGATACAAGCTTTAGTTTCCTCACCTGTAAAATGAGGATGATATTAGCCTTCTATGTTCATTATATTTGTAAGGAAATTACCAGAAATAATGCATATAAATTGTTTAGTCTCGTAGCAGATAAAAAATTTCATAAATTTTAGTTGTTGTTGTTCTGAATCCTATTTTCAGCTTTATAATCATCCATTAGGTCTCAAAAATTGGTAGATTATTCTCTTGAGTTCTGACTCTAGAGTTCTATTGTTTTTAATGTGTGGTCTTTGTATCTCCCTCTGTCCTAATTCAAATGGTTTTCTTGCTTGTCCTGCTTCAGTTACTGGGTTTCCTGCTGTCACATGATTCTACATCCACTCAGAAGAAAAGGTTAAGCTTCAAGGAATACATCTCATGGTAGAACAATAACCATTCCCTCATGTTTAACAGGATTCTCTACTCAAACTACCTAAGGAAACATCACTTGGAACTTCTGTGTCTTCCATGACAGGCTCTGTTTCATACAGGACTACACATACAATAGGTAATAATAAAAAGCTTATGGAGCTGGACTCAGTGGTGCACGCCTATAATCCCAGCACTTTGGGAGGCTGAGACAGGAGAATCTCAAGTTCAAAGCCAGCCTCAGCAATGGCAAGGTGCTAAGCAACTCAGTGAGACCCTGTCTCTAAACAAAACACAAAATAGGGCTGAGTTCAACCCCCAGTACCAAAAAAAAAAAAAAAAAAAAAAGCTTATGGAGTAATATGGGGAGGGGAGAACAAGTCTAAAGAAAATGGTGGCAGTAGTCTGCTCATGGACTTTTGGGTCCAAATGATTAGTTGGAGTTTCTCCAGTATCTGAAATTATCTTTTACTGACTATTGGCAGAAGCAGAATGTGACTCACTTTTCAATTAAAAGTCACAATCAAACTGTTGAGACTTTTGGTCTGATTTCTTCCCATAGATACCAGAGTTAGCTGTGAAGTAATGTCATATGGGTAGGTAAATGTTAGGGAAGGATTTAAGCAGCTCAGTGTAAAGAAGGCACATTTAAACAAAATTCTAAGGCTGAGGGAAAACTCCTAGCCAAAAAATGGAGATATCAGAAAAAAGGGCGGGGCTGAGGTTATGGCGCAGTGGTAGCGTGCTCGCCTAGCACGCGGGAGGCACTGGGTTCCATCCTCAGCACCACATAAAAATAAAATAAAGATATTGTGTCCACCTACAACTAAAAAATAAATATTTAAAAAAAAAGAAAAGAAAAAAGGGCAAGTTCAAGATGGTGGACAGTAGGGGGCCATCAAAGAGGAGTTGAAAGATATAGAAGATAAAGAAGATATAGAAGATATAGAAGTTCCAAGTGATGTTTCCTTAGGTAGTTTGAGTAGAGAAGTCTGTTACACATGAGGGAATGATTGTGTTCTGGAATTGGGCTATAAGCAAAGGAGAGAAATTGATGCTTCATCTTTATTGGGGGCTGATGATGGGGCAAGACTGGTTTGACCATTTCAAAGTTCAGGGCTATTAACAATTCTGGATTTATAGTTTACCTATGGACTGGCTTGATTCAGGGGTTTTAAATTCAGTTCTGCTATACAGAGGGTGCTGCCTGTCTTTGCTACTCTATCTCAGCATGTTAGGTATATGTGGATTAAAAAAAATTACATTTATAGATTGTAATCAAGTACATAGGTATTTTTCATTGTTTTTAAATTGGAGAAGGAAGCTCTGCCCTTGCTATTGCAGTTTAGCTACAAATGAAGATTTTCAACGAGTTTGGAGTTTTTTCTGAAACAACACAGACTGTTTGATAGGCAGAATAATGGTCTCTCAAGGATGTCCATGTCCCAGTCTCTGGTACCTAGGAGTATGTCACATGGCAAAAAGGACTTTGCAGATAAGATTAAATTAAGCATATTGAGATGGGGAGGTTCTCCTGGATTTTTCAGGCAAGCCCAATGTAATGGGGCTCTTTATAAATTAACAAGGCAGTCAAGAGGCTGCATTTGAGAAAAATTTAAAGATGCTGTACAGCTGGCCTTGACGATGGAAAGGAGCCCTCTCAATCCACTGTGTTCATGTGGTGGCTAGACTCTAGAAAAGGAAAGGAAATGGATTTTTCCTTAGAGTTTCCATAAAGAACATCACCTGGCCAACAATGATTTTAGATCAGAGAGAAATCTTTTTGGATTTCTGACCTCCAGAACTAAAAGGTAATGAATTTGTGTTGTTTTAAGCCATTAACTGTAATGACTAGTTATAGAAGAAATATGAAACTAATATAATTGTGCTACCATTGTTATCTTAAGGGCTAGTTTTTTCAGGTCTAGCACTCAGAGTGAAATTTTCTCTCTTAGACATTTTTTAGGAAATGCTGTCATGAGTTGAAAAATGAAACTTTAGATTTCATAATTGGAGTCACTTTTTCTATACAAAATGTTAATAAAGAGATATAGAATGCCTTTCTACTCATTATTTTTCTTTAAAATAAATTCTAGAAAAACCTTTCTTTAACATCCTTAACTGTTTTAAGGAATTTGCTTTCAATTTAGACATATTTTGAATACCTTGGACATATTTAGAATACCTCTTTCAACTAATCTTGACTCTTTTTATTTTCCTTAGAGTACTTACATTTTTTGAAAAGTTTAAAAAATTTACAAAAACCAAATCTGCCTATCTCTCTATGCTGCACAAAGGGAAGGTATTGTGCTGTCATTTCTCAGATAATTTTTCTTTGTCCTGTCTGAGCTAGCAAAAGAGCAATACCCTGGAGAAGAATGTGGTAACTTTGTCTCCTTCATTTGTCTTTCCACGATCACCAAAAACCATCTTTAATTCCTGATGAAGAAACGCTCTCATCCCTCTTAAATATATTTCTCTCTGCCTGTATTTTCAGTTGCAAACCCTTATAATTCTTCTGTAATCTTGTTCTATCAGTTAATCTTCTTATCTTCTTCCTAGAGGTCAAAATGCACATTAACAAGCATGCTGAACCAATTCATTTCATTTGACCCTGTTTCTCTCTCTCTCTCCATACTCTTCCTTTTCTTTCTTCTTTTTACTTTAACATCGGACTTTTAAATTTCATTCATATTTCAACTCTGGAAACATGGATCCCATACCAGCCTCTCCACTGAAGTTATTTTCACAAAAGCTATGGTCTCTTCATGAATATCTTGAAGCTTAAATATTTCATGTCAAAATATATAATAAATGCTGAAAGGCACATGAAAGTTTATATAAAATGTTGCAGAATGTAATATAAAAATTGATACCTTAAATCTATTAGGAACCCTGACAGATTAAAAGGACAATTTTTTAATTTCATATTTCAGACAAAAAATATAATTTGTCAACAAAAAGGAAAGTATTCACCCTTTTATTCATTGAGTACTTATGATATCTGAAAAGTAGCTATCATTTCCAGTGCTGGTGAGGCTGTGGTAAAGTAGGTACTGCCAAACTTGTCTGTAAAATTTTTATGAAGATAATCATCCCAGATTTATTACTAATGGAAAAATTTTAGAACTAACCAAATACCCAACATGAGACAATTGATTAAATTACAATATAATTTATATACCAGAAGACTATATAGACAGTTTAATAACTTTGGAAAATAGTAAAGGATGTAAAAATATAATAGGAAAGAAGAGAAAAGTTCCAAATGTTTAAAGTGATTTTAAAAAATCTCTCTTTGACTTCCTATACAAATTTCTTCAAGAGGTATTGATTTCATAACTAGAAACTGAAAGCTAGAAATTAAACATATCATATTATGGGAAAATATTTTGTTATAAACCACAAGATGCTATTATAACAAAAAAGAATATATTTCTATAGACTGAGATTTTGCTAAATTTATGGAAAAGCTATGAGTTCCAAGTGATGTTATGCAAAACAGGAGACACCGATTTATGAGGTTAGTTAAGATGAACTCATGAGTTATACCCATCTGAAAAGCTCACAGTTGGAGTGACAACCTCTTATGGGATGTGAGGAGGCCAACAAAAGCTGTGCCTGACTATAGGGCCACCTTATTATAGAACAGAAAGGCAGATCTGTGGGTTTGGTGAGGAATAGAGAACTGAGCTCGACCTATTCTCTTGGGTGAAGAGTTTGGAGAGGTTGGTGGAGGTGTCACTTTTAGATGGGCTTTGGGAAATGTTCTGTACTCCAGATCACAGGGACCAAATAGGAGGCCATTATGCTCTTTGAGGAATGAGGTGATACAATCCCGAACTAAGGCCTTGTCTAGAGTAGTGGAAAGGAGGGCAGATATGTTAGTCAGCTTACTATTACTATAACAAACACCTGAGATAATCAGATTTTAAGAGACAGGAAGTTTATTTTGGCTCACAGTTTTGGAAATTTCAGGCCATGACTGGTTGGCCCCAGTGTTGTGAGGACTGTGGTAAGGCAGTACCTCATGGTGGACTGCCTTTAATGTCTGAAAGACCTCCCATTAGGTTCCTCCTCTTAAAGGTTCACTAAGTCCATGTAGCACCATGGACTATGGACCAAACTTTTAACACATAAACACTAAATCTGAATGATATCAGGGCATAAAAAAGAAAGTATTCCTAGTTGTACTTGGAGATTTTTTTGAAGGTTGAGACCAAAATAGAAGTTACGGTTAAAAAAAAAGTGATGACATTTCTGAGCCAACAGTGTCAAGGGAATGGTGAAAGTAGGTTTTAGAGGAAAAGTGGAAGAATTTAATTTCCAATGTAGCATTAGAACAAATGGTGGGTCAATTTTAAGAAATGGTCAACATACAGGTGAGAATATAGGAGAGAGGTGAGAGTTAGGCACAGAGCATATCATTATAAACTTTGTGGAGAATTGCAGACATGAATGGAGACTGTCTGTGAATAAAGTCACACTTGTATCACAAATAACAAATAAATGCATAGGTCTCCCACCTGTTACACAAAAATTCCACTTCACAAGTGCTATCATGTTGCCTGATAGCACAGTTCAGTTTCTTCTTGAGTAATTAAAACTACTGCCTTTGGCTTTGGATATTTATAACTTGACCTGTGATGGTTCATCATATCCCACAGATTATCTTCATATAAAAAGGAAAGCTTTTATTGCATAATAATGCAAATCCACTAAATCTCATCATTGGGCTTGGGCTGCATTGTTGTTATGAAACTAATTCCTTCTGGTGTAGGGGAAATTCCTTTCATCAAAATCTTCTACAAGACATCTGCTTAGGTTACTCCTAATTTCTAATTTCCCAGATCAGAGTACAGAAGAAATAAAGACAAAACCAAATGGATTGTTCAACAATTTAACTGAATTGCACAATTTAACTGAGTGACAGAACATTTGTTTGTGTACGTCCATAGCTTGCAGAAAGTTTCCTTCTGTATTTTGTTTGTTTTAAGGGGCAACAGATCCGGCTTTTCATTTTGTCTCTACCCCAATAGATTCTGTGATAGTAGATATGTTCTTTATTCTCCTTGGGCTTCCCTCATCAATTAAATAGATATTGAAATACCTATAGTCCCAACTATGGAACTAGTAGAAAATAAGAGAGTAGATGTAAAAATACAATTGAATTCATTTTAAATTTACCCATTTCTAATTTTGGGTGCATGTTATATTTGAAAAAGTCTTCCTTTTCATGAGAAAAAAGTGGTACCAAAAGAATGAATGCTGGATGACCCATTGGTAAGTTTATATTGAATATTTGAATATTGATTTTTTTTTTTTACAAAAGTTACTAAACATTTTTCAAACCTTGGTAAATATTTATAAAGTATCATTTTTTTTTTTATCAACTCTTAAAGTTAAATTGTGTCTTACCAAAATCCATGTTAAAGTTCTAATCTCCAGTACTTCAGAATGTTTCTGTATTTGGAAATAGAGTCATTATAGAGGTAATCAAACTAAAATGAAGTTAGTAGGGTGGGCCAATATGATTGTTGTACACCTATACAAGAGGGAATTCTTTTTTTGTTTTTTGGTACCAGGGATTGAACCCAGGGGCACTCGACCACTGACCCACATCCTCGGCCCTATTTTGTGTTTTATTTAGAGACAAGGTCTCAATGAGTTTCTTAGCACCTTGCCATTGCTGAGGCTGGCTTTGAACTCGCAATTCTCCTGTCTCAGCCTCCCAAAGTGCTGGGATTATGGGCGCACGTCACCACACCCGGCTAACAGGGAAGTTTTCACACACACACACACACACACAAATGCGCAAACACATGGAGAGTGCCATATGAAGATGAAGAGATGAAAGCAGAGACCAGAGTGATACTTTTACAAGCCAAGGGATGACAAGAATTAACAGAAGCCACCAGGAGCTGGGGGAGAGACATGGATCAGATGCTCCTTCATAGCCCTCAGAAGAAACCAACCCTGATGACTCTTTGATCTTGGACGTCTAGTCTCCAGAACTGTGGAACACTACATTTCTGTTCTTTAAGCTACTCATTTTGTGGCACTTTGACATGGAAGTCTGAGAAAACTAATACACCAACAAATTCCCTTCTTCTAGTTACAAAGTTGCTGAACAAACTAACAGAAGACTTTGAAGAACATGAAATTTTTATTAGGAAAAATTAATATCATGTGGATATCCAAAGTCAGTTACTTTTTTTTAAAAAAAAGCATTACCCAACACATATTATCTTATTCACAGCCTGGCAGCTAAATTATTTGGAATAATTTGGTTAGAACAGATTTCTTCGACAGAATTCCAGCAGAGTAGTGTGAGTGTGGGCAGTGAGCCAGGATATAGAAATGGCTTCATGATGGAGAACAGAAGCTTATAATGGAATTAAGTTAAAGCTACCTCCATCTTTATTTAGCTTTTAAATGTGATAATAAAGTGAAAACGTCCAATTTTATTTCTGGAACATAGTAAATGTTCAGTAAATAAATCAGAAATCTGAAACCTTTGAAGTCTAGATAGAGCCACCCAATTTGATTTTTAAAGGGATAGTTTTGTCAAAGGAAACTGCTATATGAACTCTGCTGTGGTCAGTATTGACCATTAGTTTAGCTTCCAAATACCTGTTTCCAGAACCTAAAGTAAACTTCTGCATATCATCATCCAGCTCCATGAAGACAGCATTAAAATACATGCAAATGGATTCTCTGAAGTTACTGGTATACACATTAACAAGTACTTCCAAGGATGGATTAAGTCAGCATGTTAGACCCTAATTTCTTTGTATTTCAGTTGCACATTCTGTATTATTTCTGCTTTGTCATATTTTTTTCCTGTCTACAAGTTCCTTGAGGCAACTTGTCTTTTCTTTTTCTTTTTATCTTTCTTTCTTTCTTTCTTTTTTTTTTTTTTTTGTGCTTCCAGTGCTTAGTACAGTGCTTGTCACACAAAGGCACACAATACACATTACAAATGGTAAACAGGTTTATATATTGAGAAAATAAAGTCACACAGTACTACTATCTGGTGAAAATTAGATCACATAACATTTTAACTGATTTACTATTCTTCTGCAAGGCTGTTTCAGAATTAAGAGTCATGTGAACATTTAAAACTTTAAAACTACTAGAACACATGGTACCTTATTTGATTTTTAAGAGCATATCCCAACAGACAGGGAGGATATTATTCTTATTCCCATTGGAAAAAGGACAAAAATGGTGCAGAGAAGAAAGTGACTTGTACAAGGAATACAGATATTTATAGGCCTCATTGGGCACTACATGTTGATTACTAATTAAGCCCTCCTGTTTGGGCCACTCTGCTTCCTACAGCCATAATGCTATAGGACTTTTTGAATGGTAATTGATATACTGCACTAGGCCATTTTTCTAAAGCAGTCACTGAGCCCTCTGAACATCTGGATCTACCAAAGCACATCCAAATACTTTTTGATTATCTTAGCAAAAACTGAAACTCTCCCCAGATTGATGAAATAAAGGATATTTGGGAAGTAAAGACCATGTAGGAGGCAATATTTTCAGAAACAAAATGCAATGAACTTAGAATAAGCTGTACATTGCAATAAGTTGTCTTTCAAATTCCTCACAAATAGTAATTTTTTTCCTGGAATAGAACAGAACTGGTAGAAATAGGGCAGACATATACTGGGAAATTTGAATATCCACATCTAGAAGAATGAACTTAGGTTTTTATCTCACAACATATACAGAAAACAATTCAAAGTGGATTAAAGATTTAAATATAAGACTTGCCTGAAAATGGGTGTGGGGAGGAACTAAATAGAAGGAAACACAGGAGCAAAAAAATCTATAGCATTGGTCTGGGCAATGATTGTTTTGGACATGACCCCAAAAGAATAGACAACAAAACAAAAATATAAAAATGGTATTGTATCAGACTAAAAATATTTTGTACAGCAGATGAAATAGTCAACAGAGTAAAGGGATACTCTATGGAATGGGGAAAATGTTTGTAAATCATACATCTGATAGAGAGTTCATATACAAAATGTATGAGGAAATCAAACAAGTCAATAGAAGAAAACAGCACACTTAAAATTGACTAAAGGACCTAAATAGATATTTCTTAAAAGAAGACATACAAATGGCCAATAGGTACATGAAAAATTACTGGTTAACACTAATCATCAGGGGAATGTAGACTAAAATCATAATGAGATATAAACTCATACTTGTTAAAATGATATTCAATGTTAGTGAGGGTATATAGGAAAGGGAACCCATGTACATTGTTGGTGGGAGTATAAATTAGTACAGTTATTATGGAAAACTGTAAAGATATTCCTCAAAAAATTGAAAATAAAACTGCTGTAGTATCTAGCAACCTCACTACTGGGTATATAACTAAAGAAATTGAAATCAGTATATCAAAGATATACCTATACTTCTGTAATCATTTCAGTATTATTCACAATAGCTAAGATATGAAATCCACCAAAGTATCCATTAATGAATTAATGGATAAAGAAAATGTGGTGTACATACACAATGAAATACTATTCAGCGCTACTATTCATTCAATCCTCTTATTTATGACAGTGTGGTTGAATCTAGAAAACATTAATATGTTAAATAGAGTAAGCCAGGCAAAGAAAGATAAAAACTGCAGGAACTCACTTATACATGGATTCCAAAAATGTGAAGTCATAGAAATAGAGAGTAGAATGGAGGTTACCAGGGGCTGAGGTGGTGGAGGAAGAAATTGGGTGAATGTTAGTGAAAGGATACCAAATTTGATTTGATAGGAAGAATAAATTCAAGAGATCTGTTGTACAACATGGTGAATACACTTAATACCAATGTGTCATACTTGAAAATTGCTGAGTAGATTTAAAGTATTCTCACAAGTGAATAATACATATGTTAATTAGCTTGATTTGTGATTCCACAATATATATATAATTCAAAACAGTGTGTTGTACACCATAAATATATACAATTATTTGTCAATTAAATACATTTAAAAAATAAGACACATTAATCATTCTGATTTATATATCCTACCTCCAAATTCCTGTCAGTGTTTGTAGGTTAATTTTTTTTTTTTTTTTGGTACCGGGGATTGAACTCAGGGGCACTCGACCACTGAGCCACATCCCCAGCCCTATTTTGTGTTTTATGTAGAGACAGGGTCTCACTGAGTTGTTTAGTGCCTCACCGTTGCTGAGGCTAGCTTTGAACTTGCAATTCTCCTGTCTCAGCCTCCCTAAGTGCTGGGATTACAGGCTTGAGCCACCGCGCCCGGCTTGTAGGTTAATTTTTAAGGATTTACTTATGTATGTACTTATATGTGTTTCAGAGTTAGTAACTCATCTAATCTTAAAATCACACATGAAGTTAACCCCATCAATATCATCGATTCACCAATAAAAAAAAATAAGGACTTGAAAACAAGGAAACTGAAGGAGGTTGTATGCATAACCACAACCTCCTTCCCTGGAAAAGGGCTTGTTAGAGGGGAATGCACTACATCATTAACACAAACTGTCCAATAGTGTATTCAAGTATTTGTTCAATTATCTACAAAGGGCTCTAACCAAACAACAATTTAAGACAAAACTATTTCAGTAGGAAAAGAAAAACTGAGAATATTACATGTGATGAATCATTTACCCTCAAAGGGGACTTGATATATAGAAGGACCCATGAGACTACAATTTATTTAAAAGTGCTTATTGAACACCTATGAGGTCATACTGTCAACTACAGGTGGATAAAGATGAATAGATTTTAATTCTCATTTTACAGAAGTTCATACTATACTAAGGTCAGTAAAATAGGCAGGTGAACAGACAGCATGTATTAAGGAAGTCAAATGGCACAAAATAAATACAGTAGGTATCAAGTGAATATAGCTCTGACCAGAAAAACAGCAGGAAGACATGATATTTGAGCTGGGTATATAATGAACAGGAAGGGTTCGTTAGGTGGAGAAGTCAAAGGACATTGTAGAAAGGGGAACGTCAAGTTTACTGAAGAGAAAAGTTTTATGAAAAGACCTGCCTTTGTGACACAGGCTAGATGAGAGTGGAGGACAGTGGGTATGGGATGGAATGGTAAGAAATAAAACAGGGTAGTGGATGATGGTTCAACTTGTGAAGGATCTTATATCTCATGCTAAAAGTTTGAACGTTGTTGTTCAGGTCAGTGGTTTTCATTTGGGGGTGATTTTTGTCTCCTGTGGGGTATTAGACAATTTCTGGAGACATTCTGAATTGTTACAGAGGAGGATATATTATGAGCATCTAGTGAGTAGAGGCCAGAGGTGCTGCTAAACACCCTAAAATGTGCAAGAAAAGAGTCCACAGCAAAGAATTATCTAGTCCAAAATTACAGTAGTAAGGTTATTCACAAATTTTTGCCATAAGTAATGGAAAGGACTTTTTTTTTTGAAAGAAATTAGAATATAGACATCAACATCTTTATCTTTATAAATATACCATCATTTTTGGAGTTGGAAGTGGAAGAGATTTGTGTCAGGGTAACTTTTTAGTAAGGAGTGACCATTTATTAAAGGCTCATTACGTGTGAGGCAAAACCCTAAAAATATTTGAATCATTAAACATATTGCTCAAAATAACCCCTCGAGATGGTGTAGATGTAAGTAGATTAAACATTTCAGCGAAGGTTATCCAGTTAGTAAGCAGCCAAGTTAGGGTTTAAATTTTGAATCTAATACCTATGCCCCAAACCACAATATCCTGCCTCCATAGTCCCTGAATAAATATTCAAATGTGCTAAATTCTGAGAGTAAGAATGGGAATGAAAAGAGAAGCCAGATTTGAGAGACATTTGAGGTAGATTTAATGAACAGGATTTGAAATACATTTGATGTGAAGGGTGAGGAGAGGAGGGAGTTAGGTTGACACTGAGGTTTCTAATGTCAATAAGACTAATGATAGGCTATTTAATAATATTTCATTAAGAAGTTTTCAATAGTATCAAGGTCCTACCAAGTTATTCCCTCAAAGTGCCCAAGAAAATCTTGAGAAGGTGGTGAGAAGAAGAGGGCAAGAAGTGATGAGGTAATTTCTACATATATTGATGTTGTGGTACCTAGGGAGTATTCAGGTGGGGACTTGCATAATATTTTAGGGTATGTGGTAGAGCCTGACAGAAATGTTTGGAAACCATTAGCTTACAAGTGGTGGTTGAAACCTTTGTGGAATTCATGAGAAGGTCCAGAGAGAGTAGGTAGAAAAAGAGGAGCAAAGAACCAGAGAATAGTCTTGGGGGAATTCTTAAGGAACACTCAGGCAGTAAAATGACAGAGTAGGGAGAGGTCAGTTTTTTGTTGTTTTAAAATTCTAGAGTTAATTATTGGTCTCTCCTCATTGATGTCCTCCTCCTGGTCCTTCTCTTTTTCCTTCCTCCTCCTCTTCCTCTTTCCCTCTTTTCTCCCTTCACCTTTTATTTATTTTCTCTTTGCTCCCCTTCCTCCTCCTCCTTTTCTTCCTCCTTCTCTATTGTCTTCCTTTTTCTCTCTTTCCCAATCCTTCTTTTCCTCCTCTTGTTTTTCTGTCCTCCCTCATCTTTCTTCACTGTCTTCCTCTTCTCGTTTCTCTCCTCTTCCGTCTTCTTCCAGCCACAGCAGCAATTTTGACGGTTTGGCCAAGGTGACTCTCGCTTGCTAAATTCCTAGGCAGACATTGCATGTCTTTGGATGTATTATTAAAGAAACTCTGGGTCTTCTTTGCTTGATCCATGGGTAAGAGAAGGGACTCAGGAAAGAATTTGGTCAGAGGCAGTCTGTCATGGTGGTGGGGCAGGCCCCAAATGGCTGTAGTTAGACTCCCTTGCTGAGACTTCCAGGGGACGATGTAATGTCTTATGTTATGTATTTTTGTATGTAGCCAGGGCTGGGAATCATCTATGTTATGGTTAGTCAAGGCCTGAAACACTCAGATTCATCATATGTGTTCAAGATCATAAACATGAACTTGTGAGCATGCGCCCCTACCCCCAGCACCTTACATAACCTGTTGGCAGTGTGCCTTGTTTGAACTATATATAAAAAGGGTCTATGAAAATGGCTCAGGGGGCTGGCTAATGGCTATGGCCACCTCCAAATAAAGGATGACCAATATTCCCACTGTGCCCTACATCTTCTTTAAATTACTAGATCCTCAAAACTTGGTCCCTGGGCTTGAGCCTTACCCTCACCCCAGCACATGACCTCATAAAACACACTCAGAAACCTGGCTTGGCATACACAGAATTGGACTGTTGATTTTCAGTAAGCAACACGGAGTATTTGAAATAATGTATTTTAAAGACAACATAGGTAAAGCTTTATTTGTTCCATATTATTTTTTGGCTATCTTCTTTTATTCCTGTTGTCCTCTGTTCATGTCTGTATAGAACTCTACAGTGTTTAGGGAGTGTCTGTGTTTCTCCTTCCTGAAACTCATCAGTAGTAGGTGAATTGACTTAACATAAAGTTGATAGCCTATAATATTTTAAACAAAATAACAAAGTGTTGTTTTGAGTCAGTATTATATAGTATAGAATTCCTTATACATTTGCAAAGGTTTTTGTAAGCTTACAATTGAGCTGTGTGCTTTTGTCACTTGTACCTCCCCTGGTCAGTGATCTTTATGGGCAATCCTGCTGCTCTCTCTGGGGTGATGTTCACACTGGAGACTTGGCACTTCTCTGCTTTGGGATGATCAATATTAGCATATGTGAATGCTCACAGGTAAACCCACTAGATGAAAGCATGAATTCTTTTTAATAAAAATCAACATTAGGTTACCTTCTTCTAAGAGGCTGAGCAAGTTTTCGTGCAGTAAGGCTGTTAGAACTACCAGTGATAGACCATCCAAGGAGGGGTTATGGCTAGCCATTCCTTCCTCTTCTGGCCTCTGGAAAAGTGCAAAATGGCAAGTTACTAAATGACAACTTAAACACATTGAAGGACATTTCTTCCTGAGAGGCACAGTAAGTAAGCAAGACAAGAGTCCTCACACAAAAACACATTTTGAAAGATATTTTGCCAAGCAATTACTTATTTTGAATAGATGCTACTTTCAAGATTTTTCACGACTCAACGTTACTGCTTATATTTGGAATAACTAGTTGCCTGATTTAATTTTTTTCTTTCCTCCTCCAAACTTATTTGCTGTGTAGACATACTCTTGATGAAACCTGTTTGACAAGGTAGCCCAAAGGAAAGTTTCAGATGTGGTGGAGCCCCCACCCATCCTTACCCAAATTTCCGAGTGGAATTTTGGAAAGCACTGATGACCTTTTGTAAATGTACCACACCTCAGCTTCTCATTTTTCCATTCTATGGGCAGTTCTTTCTTTCTTATCCTGCTCTCCATCTAAGCAAACCAGACAACTCCAGGTACTTCCCTTAAATATTTTAGCAGCTGGACTTCAGCACCTAGACCAGATCAGAGTGAGCAGGATCACCTTGGGTGTGCTCTCCTAAGCCACTGATTCTGATTAGTCTGAGGAAAAGTACAAATGACTTCCAGCTGAAGCAAGCTTCATCCCCATCCAACTGGCTCAAGTTGAGGAAAACTTCCTGTTGGCTCCTGAAAAGACCTACAGCCTTCTGACCAGGTCTTGGTTGGAGTTCAGGCATGAGAAATGTGCGGATACGCCCTTCTTATCCAACCTCTGCAGAGGGGATTCAGATAATTAAGTCTTCTAGTGTCTTTCCAACACTAGACAGATGCATTTTCTGTCATTGTGGAATATAAATAGATCTGGGAATGCCTGTATAACAGGACATTGCAGCTAATTTTTCCTCTCTGATGGCTTGCCAGTACTTTGAAAATGTTTCCTTACTCTTTCATGAAAGAGCATCCTTGGTTCAGGGGATATTTTGGTTGAAGAATCACACTGGTCCTCATTTTACTAATTCATTGCTCCTGATTAAGAAAGTCAAAGTAACCTGCCAAACACCTGCTTCTGCTGCTTTTTGAATCTGGATTTTCTCCTAAAACTGTCTGGAAATTTTCTCCTTCATAATTTTGATTACAAGAAACTGGAGCATCACTACAGACATGTTCTTTTTATGGGGTTCTATGGGTCCATTTGGGATTATAGATTGAATATCCCTTCCATAAAATGCTTAGTAACAGATTTTTGATTTTGCTAAAAATTTTTTTTACATGCATAATGAGATATATTGGGAATGGGGCCAAAGTCTAAGCAAGAAATTTATTATGCTTTATATATATATCCTGAAGATAATTTTATCAATTATTCTTAGTGTACCTATGTTGTGACTGTAACATGCCACATGAGGCCAGGTGTGCAATTATTCACTTGTCGCACCATGTTGACCCTCAAAAAGTTTCAAATTTTGGAGTGTTTCATGGTTTGGATTTTGAATTAAGGATTCTCAATCTGTATTAATTACTGAAAGGTCAAACTAGTTGGATAATGGAATAACCAATGCCTGATTCAAAAAAAATTTTTTTCCTCCTCCAAACTTATTCACTATGTAGACACAATCTTGATGAAACTTGTTTGACAAGGTAACCCAAAGGAAAATTTCAGTTGTGATGGAGCCCCCCACACATCCTTAACCCAAATTTCCGAGTGGAATTTTGGAAAGCACTGATGACCTTTTGTAAATGTACCACACCTCAGCTTCTCATTTTTCCATTCTCAGCAGTTTTCTTTATGATCCTCCTATTGGTTGGAATTGATCACAGAATGCATTCCTTGGGCACAGGTTAAAGTTTGACTCAGTTCGACTTACTATCATCCCCAGGAGAGTAGGAGAAAGTAGTATATCACGGTGAAGTGCTGAATCGATACATAGGCTCTTGAGAAACACTCTAATGTTTTAATTTGCTTTAAGGTAGTATGTTATTTACCCTCACTAGATATTTTCAATCAAAAAAATGTTAAATAATCTCATCTCCTAAACAGACTACATTTTTCTTATTCATCTCACTGTCTATCAATCCCAGCATACTAGCCCCCAAATATTTCACTTTGGCATATGGCTTATTTTGAGTAAAAGGCAATTAAAACCCAACAGATTCAAAAATAAACCTTCTTGGTGTATCCTTTATCTGACTAAAAGTAGAAATTTCTAAGAAATGAGAACTGTCCTCTTTCTTTTTTTTTTTTTTTTTTGGCACCAGGGATTGAACTCAGGGGCACTCGACCACTGAGCCACATCCCCAGCCCTATTTTGTGTTTTATGTAGAGACAGGGTCTCACTGAGTTGCTTAGTACCTCGCCATTGCTGAGGCTGGCTTTGAACTCACGATTCTCCTGTCTCAGCCTCCCTAAGTGCTGGGATTACAGGCTTGCGGCACCACGCCCGGCTACGAGAACTGTCCTCTTTCTAATGGGAGTTTTATTGCCATGAAGAAGAGAGAAAGCACCAAAAGAAGTATACACACACACACACACACACACACACACACACACACAATAACCCTTATCTTCCATTAGTTTTCCTATACATTTATCTTTCCAATATTCACCATCTCTAGAAGTCCAATGCCCCCCTTCCTTTATCTAGTCACTTTCCCTCATTCCATAGTGCTTTGTTAAAATGGTATATATGCTCTGAGTCTACCTGTTTTCTGGTGAGGCCCCATGCATGTAAAAATATTATCCATCAAGAAACTCTTTTTCTTATTAATTTACTGATAATAATTTACTGGTAATTCACTTATCAGTTTAATGTATAGGTCTCATGTATTGAACTCAGAGATTAGTGGAAGAGTGTTTTTATCTCTCCCTTATAGTACAAAGCTAAGACTAAGACTCTTTAGGATTCTTAAAAGAAAATGAAAAACCAAAGTCATTTTTTATTTGTGAAGGGTGGCTAATATACTACAAAATATTTTACTACTTTGTATAGTTTGTTATATTTCTCACTGAGAAAGAATGTAAAAACAAGAAGAGTGAAGGAATTTAATTAAGACTGAGTCTACTTGGAATTACTGAGGTTACTATTTTGTTTGAATTGACTGGAGAATTTTTCTATTTTGATCAACTAAAAAATACCAGTTTGCCTGTTATTTTCCCCCATGAACTGGAAAGTGCTTGAGGAAACAATTATGGTGTGTAAAAACTCGAGCTTTAGACAACACAGATCTGGGTATATCCAGTGCAGCATTATATAAAGGTTAGTTATGTGAGTTCTTACAATATAATTTTTAGTCTGGATTGGCTAAATCACCAGCAGATAAATTGCTTGATCCCAAGATCCTGAAATCTCAATCTGATTTTTATCGTAGTCCTTGGAAAGCTGCACCATTTCTGGAGCTTTATTTAAGTGATTGTTGAAAATTCACAAGAGGTCAGGTATTGTGAGCCTCCAGGCTTGGTTTTCTGCAAAGAAATATCCAGCTTACTTTTTAGAGAAAGCTCTGCATTTTTCATAAGCAGAGCAAAAGCTGATGGAATCCTTTTGGTACTATCCAGCAGAAGTGAACTGACTTGAGAAGTCCTACACTGCTTATTTATGTGTAGAGTTTAATGTTAAAATGTGCCATTAAAGGTGAAGACCACATCTAGTGTCAAAGCAGTTAAAATCTTAAACATCCCTAATGACTTCTTTTAAGTCATTGCTATTTCTTACAAAAACAAACCAGTGTTAGATTAAGTGCAGGGCACTCACATTACAAATGATACCAGTCATCTGGATTTCTCATTATGAAGCTTCTGCCAAGTTCAGACTCTTTGCCAAGGATGATTTAACCATTCAGAGTGTCAAACTGACCTTGGGCTTGGGGGTGGGGCGGGGAGAAACCTAATTGCCCGAGCATCGTTTTCTCAAATTCTAAAATACTGGAGATTAAACCATCAACTTGACTACCTTTCTTCACCACTGTAGTTAAAATCTACACTCTACATAATTGCACTGTTGAAACTGTGTGTGCTGGAGGCCTCCGCAGCTTTCACATATTAAATCAAATAAGTACTTTTAAGAAAGGTTTTAGAAGACAAGGGGAGAAAATAGAGATAAACGTATTAGAGCCCCAGAGTTGGCAAAATTAAATATGATGGTTGTTTAATTGCAGGGATCCGCTTATGTGTGTGTTTTCACTTCTCTGAAAAACATTAGGATACAGTGGTAGGCCTGTGTAACAGGGAATAAAATATTGTCTGAGCCATGATCCGCAGTTCTGAATGTATACAGAAATATGATTTTAAGTCCTAAACATAAGTACCAATAATTACTTTTAAATGTTTTCTAGTCACTCTACTATTAGACTGGTAGATATAACTGTTAAAGAGTGAATGAAACCACACTTTGTATTATCATTAAAGTCAGAAGTATTACCAAACCCTGACTCTCATGAAGCTATCTCCTTTAATGCCTAATAAAATTGTATGTCCTGGTTATGGCTAAAGGATTTTTTTAATATTCTTGGAGTGGTTTATCATTTGTAGCATGTAGACATTGCTTTCAAAGAAGGCAAGTCTTAGTGAACTCTAGGACATACATTCAGAAACCATCTTTCTCAAAACAACGGGGGGTGGCCACAAGAAAAAACAGATGAGGAAGTGGTGGTGAAATCATGAGATCTCTGCTTAGCAGGCTTGAGACCCTGGGTTCAGTCCTCACATCAAAAACATGGAAACCAAAAAAATATTTTACTAATCCAAATTATTTTCCAACTCATGGAAAAAAATTTCTCCATCTAGGCATTACGTTTACTAATAGGAATTGTGTACCTACTTTTGGGGTCCCTGTTTGCTGGATTATACATGTTGATTTTCCCACTATTTCTAGCCTCCTCCAAAACTCACTGAAGTCCAAGCGAGATGTTCTGAACAATCCTACAAACTACCTATAGCAATACAGCTCCATTTCATGTGCATCTACTACATGTGATAGGTTTTTCATGTTATTATATTTAATGTATTATTCATGTAAATCTTCTGAGAAAGGTTTCAACTCCATTTTTTAACTGGGATTGAAAGAAAGATTAAGTATATTGCTCTACATTGTGCAACTAATATTCAGTGAAAGTAAGATTTAAATTCAGTCCTGCCTTATTCCGAAACCCAGTTTTCCACTACAAAGTTCTGTCCATACTTGTTTACACTTGTCCCAAACAGCTTGGTGGTATAGGTGTTTGTTAATATTTCCTTTAAATGTATCTTCAAGATTATGAATTTGGAATAGCCTATGAAATCATTCATGAGAGATTTCTTTTTTAATGTGATATGTATATGCAATGGAATATTACTCAGCCATAAAGAAGAATGAAATTATGGCATTTGCCAGTAAATGGATGGAACTGGAGATTGTCATGCTAAGTGAAATAAGCCAATCCCCAAAATCCAAAGGCTGAATGTTTTCTCTGATTTGCTGATGCTGATTCACAATTAGTGGGGGTGAAGGGTGGAGGGGTGGGGGGCTGTGGAGGTACAACAGATTGGACAGGAGGGCATAGGGGTAAGGGAAAGGGATAGGAAAGGGAAAGACAGTAGAATGAATTAGATGTAACATTTCTATATTCATATATGAACACAACCAGTATAATTCCACATCATGTATAACCACAAAAATGGGAAGTTATACTCCCTGTATGTATGATATGTCAAAATACATTCTACTGTCATGTATAACTAAAAAGAACAAATAAAAACATTTTAAAAAAGAAATTGGATGAATTACTTGAATGTAGTTTTGTTTAGAAGCTACTCAGTAAACCTGATTCCAGGATTTGCCAGCAAACTTGACTCATTCATTTGCAAGATCCTTTTTAGGAAAGAAATTTGAGAGCCCAGTTAAAAGTAGTCCCTATGCTGTTCTGTACTTCCGAGGCTAATTAGTTACTCTTTTGTTCTAAAAGTGAATTGAAAGTAACCTTGAGGGAAAAAGGTTAAAAAAATAATTAGCTATGTCATTTGTTGATGATCAGGAAGATTTAATATTAAGATAGAATTTTCGATGTCCTGGATTTATGCAACATCAGAACATGTCAGTTTGGCGTTTTCTCTTTATATTCTTTGTAATCTACATGTCCTGACATTTCTTTGTTTATTTTGGTGTTAAAAAGAGTTTGTAACTTCTCCTTTATACTATTGAAATTTGCGTCTTTGGATTATCCTCCTCAAATTAAAGCAAAATATTGGCTGAAGGCAAAGCTGTTAAAAAACAAAAGGTAAAGTTTATCTTGGCCCCATCCTAAATTGCCCCTCCTCCCATTCTTGTCCTATTTAATTTGTTTCAATTATTAATGCCCAATATTGTCATATTTCCCTATCTCCTACCCACTGTTAAATATTTAACAAATTTATGAATACTAAATGATTACTAAATTGATTATATACTTTTCAGGATAATTTTAAAGGAGAAAATCAAAGAAGAGAATTAATAATTATTTCAAAAGTATATAATGACTAATTGTGAGAATGTGTGTGCGTGTCTTTAATCTCCTCTTTTGGGAAGCTGAACTTTTCCCACTCAATGAATTCCAGAGATGGGTATGTGAGCCAGCCAGGTGGGTTAACTTTGAGTACTTCATCTCCTTAGCAATAGAGATTAGCTCAAGATTTCTGGGCTTGAGTCATCTAAAACCAACGTCCTTTCTTGGAATCAACATGGAGATGGAGGAAGGTAATTGTTCTTTCTGCTGGGATGACTAAAGCAGGTAATACTGAGAATAAATTACCTAGGCAATCATTTTGGCTCTTTGTAATAAGCTCTAAAGGAGTATAAAAAAGTTATCACATAGAAGAACTGAGAGATGGAGAGATGGCTCTTCCAAAGTCATTCTTTTGAAGTCAATTGGATTTAACTACTATCCAGTGATGTGTGTGTCTGTGTGCATGTATGTATGTGTGTGTGTGTGTTATGTACACAACTTCTTCCTTATGTGAGACCACATTTCTTCCATTCAGTGCCAGGGATGGGTATGTGGGTCACAAGATTAGCTTTCCCAATTACGGTGACCTGTAAGCTACTGGTCTCCATCCTGATTTTCGGAGATTGAAGTTGGAGCTTGATCTTGGTTGATCTGAGGATTTGGGGGACTTGAAATCGAAAGAGTCTCAACTGATACATTCATCATGGAATTTAAGATAATTTTCGAAGGACATGTTGCTGGGTGGATAATATTTCTGTTGTCTCTTTCTTACCCTGTACATATTTTCTTCTGGTTTTGAATAATTTTGCTATATTGACATTAAAATCTGAACTTGCTTTCTGGTGAGCAATTGTGATGTGTTTTTTCAACAATTCTTCTTGGTATCTTCATAGGGTTCAATTTGATTAGATTCAATTAAATTTAGTTCAGTTTAATTTTTCTGGACTAGGAATTCAATGAGGCCCTTTTCTGGATAGTAAATAGTAAACTACTTAAATTTCACTGTGCAATTGTCATGAGCGGCATATGTAATTAATAATTACTCAGAGGCAGATTGTCTTTAAATGCAAGTGTATGTTCAATCACAACAATCATCAAATATAATTAATTAATGCAAATAAGTATTGGGTGTGCTGGAGCACCCCAACTAGTATTTATGCGCACTAATCAAACACTATAGGTAAGTTACACTATCCTAGGGCAATTAAGCACTACTTGCAATTCACACAATCCTAGGGCAACTAAACATTACAATTAATTCACACAATCCTAGGGCAACCACGAGTCCCAAAGTACCTCCAATGCCTGGTGACTTCTCTTAGCCAAAGAGCAGACGTTGTCCTTGTCTGGTGGTTTTCTTCAGCCGATGGCTAGACGTCAGGGAATGGTGGAGCTGGTCCAGGGACAGACAGCAAGGTGGCAGATCTCACTGATGTTCTTGGAGCAAGCCCCAAAATGTGGCAGGGCAAGCAGTTTAAAAGCAGTTCCAAGTTGGTGGTGTGGGCTGAGTTGGTGGTGTAGGCTGGTGATTGGTTATGCCCAATAAAAGCCAATGTCCATTGGTGATGTCCAGTGAGATGGTATAATTGCAACTGGGCCTTTCTTTGTGCATGTGCATGGGCTGAGCTCCCTATCAATTGTAACCAGTAGGCCTGCTGTTAGGTGCCCCTCCCTGCCCCTTTGTCAATTACATGGGCTGAGCCCCTTGCAGCCTTCAATTGCATGGGCTGGGCTCTCTATCAATTGTAGGCCTATGGTTAGGTGCCTTTTACAGCCCCCATCAATTGCAAGCAGGCATGACTAAGCAGGTCAATGGCTGCTGTTCCTTATGGCCAGCAACCCAGTGAGTCCCCGGCATGTACAGGCATGTCCATGGCATGTGCTCCTTACAGCAATCCAAACATTCTTCCATTTATAGGGATTTGGAAAGTGTGAGCCACCATGGCAGATTTTGTGTGACAGTGTACATATATTTTAGTCCATCTTATTGAACTTTGATAAAGCTCAAGGACTTGCCTCTGTTTTGACCTTTGATGCAACTCTGAGGTCTTCTGTAAACAGAGGATAGGATTGAAGATTACAAGTTAATTGACAAATTCACTGAAAGGTAAAAGATCATTTACATTATTTCTAGTCCTGGGTGGTCATATGACTTGATTTCAATGTCACTGCTAATACTTCAATTAATGAAGACTCTAAACATGAGATGAAAGTATCAAACTTGTTTCTCATTTTTACTTTATATTTATTCTAAGCAATTATAACTGTGTACTTATTTATATGTGTATATGTAAACTCACACAATCCTTTAAAATATGATCTATACATAGTTACAGTAACTACCCTAGTTAAATATCACATGGATTCAGATGGAAGAAAAGACCCAACTGGTGGGGCTGTTATAACTTTCTTTTACTGCTTATTTCCTTTTTTATTTGCTCATATGACTTTGTTTTTGGTTGCTAGATTGTTGACAGTGTGACTAATCCTTTGCCCCAAGGACCTTCCATTCTCCAAGTCACTGACTTTTGCTTTCCACCTGGGAGTTGGGATCATCTTTCCACCTCAGGCTTACTCCCAGTTCATAGTAAGGGATCTTGGGTGGGAGGTTGTGACCACAAAGGCATGTCTGCTCAGAAGTTGCTTCTGCTCTCTTGGGCACCAAGTCAATATCCTGAGCATATCTGCTGACTTTCTCAAACTGGCTTTATGAAGCTATCTTAGATTGAGCCAAACTATTTAAAAATCAGCTAGTTGAAAAATAATAAATCCAGTTTATCAGCTGACACTTTTGCCTATAGGTCAGCAAATACTCAGTTTGAATGGTTGTTTTTATTGACTTTGATTTGAGGCTTGTTGTGGTTTGGATCTGGAATGTGCCCCCAAAGTTCATGTGTTAGGCAGTATAGCTCTGTTTCGAGATTAAATGATTGGATTGTGAAGGCTGTAGCTTCATCAGTGGATTAACCCTTTTGATGGATTAGTGATTTAAGTGGACTACTGGATGGTGATTGCAGACAGGTGCCATGGCTGCAGGAAGTAGGTCACAAGAGGTATGTGGTCTTATCTGCCCTAGGCTCTTTCTTCTGTTTCTGATTCCCAGCTGTCATGAGCTAAGAAGCTTTCCCTCACTATGACCTTCCACCACGATGTTTCTGCCTTGGAACCAGCAGACCATGGATTGAATTTTCTGAAATCATGAGCCAAAATAAATCTTTCCTCCTCTAAATTGTTCTTGTCAGGTATTTTGGTCACAGTGATTAAAAGCGAACACCAGGCTATGTCTTATGCAAAACCCCCCAATACAATTGCTTTAAGTCACTTAATTGGTCAAGAAAGTCACATGCAAAAATAATGAGAGAATTTTATGCATTTATTTAAATGAAAATAACCAACTTTACTCTTTTTGTGACTGATTTGAATAAAATCTTAATCCCTATGTCATCTACAACCAAAAGGAGGTAAATTCTTTGAAGATAAGAATTATTTTAGTAGTAAGATCTTTTAATAAGAGAAAGCATGAATATAACCTCAGTTGAAGATTGAGTTTTTTAATCAGTTTTGTATATTGGACTGTAACTATAATTGTGAATTATGCTGTGTTTTCTTTATGATTATTATTTAAATATGTAGGAAAAAATCTAAGTATTTCAGTTAGTAAAACACCAATTATTTTCTTTTCTTCAAAATAACAGTCAATACTACTTAAATTATAATTTTGTAGTGGATAATATTGACTGTATGAATATGCTGCTGTATGCATAGTAATCTGTCTTTTCAAATAACTAGATCAAGTGCATTGATTGGTGATCATACATTATGATAGTTGAAATAAGAAATTGGGTATGAAAATGGTATATCCAATAAATTACTCATGGAATTACATAAAATACTATGCTGTAGTTTAATGGGATATAAAGGTATAAAAAGTATAAAATGTGGTTCTTGACATTGACAAGTTTAAAGAGAACTTGTGGACACACACACACATACACACTACACTCTATAAGTAAATGTTATACTGAGAAGTGTGGAGAAATTAAGGAAGAGCCCACAGGGCTTAGATGAACAAGGACTTGACTTGAGGCCTGAAAGAAAGAATGATTCCTGTTGTTGAAGAAGGAAAGGAAAATGATATGAAAAAAAATCATAAAAGAAGTCCTTATTCCTCTCATAGTGGCATAGTGGAGCAATATTAGAAAAGTAAAGAAATTCAAAGTTTCAGTCAAATGTTAGGGAAATGACCTGATGTTGTTGAGTCTACACTATTCATGATATTTTCACATTAACACACCAGTTTTTTGTTTCTTATCAAGCAAATTAACAAGTCATTTGATTAAATGAACTGCTTAGTAGGTTCTCTGATCATTTATTGATGTATAATAAACCACCCCAAAATTTCATATCTTAAAACAAGAGAATGTATATTTATGATCTCTGATGGCATCTGTGGGTCAGGAATTGGGGAAAGTCTTCATAGAGTCACTGAGGCTCAGGATCTCTCATGTGGCTGCAGACAGATGTTGACTTCAGCTGAAAGAGAAGGGTGAAGAATGTTGAAGAAGCTAGAGGTTGACCAGGGCCTCTTTTTCTGGGTTTCAGAACTTTTCCTGGTTGTCTTCTCACACAGGTTAGTTTGGGCTTCCTCCCACCATGATGGCCACAGAACAGTCAGACTATGGACAGGGTTGTGGAAGCCTACAAGATTATCTAGCAAACCAAAACTTCCTCACCTGCCTCTTAGGACCTAGCCTTGGAATTCACACATCACATCCACTTTTAAGGGGAGCGCATGGACAGACCCCAGCTCTCCACAATAAAGTCCAGTTGTAAGAAGAGAATGTTGAATATGATACATTTTTCATGACCATTTGAGTATGTTATCTACCACATTCATTGTTGTGGACATTTGATTAAGCATTGCCCTTGAGGAGTGAGAGAAACTGATGGAAAAAAACTTGAACAAATATTTGTTACATGAAATGTGTGGATAAGGGCTGGGGTTGTAGCTCAGTGGTAGAACACTTGCCTAGCATGTGTGAAGCATGAGGTTCGATCCTTAGCACCACATATAAATAAATAAATAAATAAATAAATAAATAGATAGATAGATAGATAGATAAATAAATAAATAAATGTATTGTGTCTATCAACAATCAAAAATATTTTTAAAAAATGTGTGGATAATATACACTCAAAAAGTACATAAGTATTCAAGTAAGCATTGTTGTAATCACGCAAGTATTAGTGACTCATATGCCCTATCTACCATCCCCAATTCATAGCCACTGGTCCATAAAAATAAGACAACATTTGGGGATTGGCCCTATTAAATGCAGAAATGAAAAGTAATCTTCTGAACACCTCAGAGGCTTTGAAATTTTGTTTTCTTTCTTATCTTTATCCTTCATTTGACTCAAAGCCCAAACTGGTAGTGTTTTGCAGTAGTTTTCTTTAGGCTGGATTTAATTGCTCAAGAAATGTCTTTGCTAATGAGATTGAGCAATCTAAACTGAATTGCATTCCTGAGACTTGGGCTCATGCATTTCAAAACATAGCTAAGGGTTAAATAGACTTTTGAAATGGAATAGAATAGCCTTTTTATTATTGTTGTTGTTATTGTTATTATTTGAACATGAAGCTTCATGTTCCAAAAAATATTTCTGACCTTTTTTTTTTTTTAAATAAGAAAGGGTGATCCTCCTTGAAATTCTCAAACTGAGCCAGAAAAAATATTACTGAATGCCATCTTCTCACCTACATGAGAAATAGAGTTTCTCTTCATTCTCTGGTATTATTTTCCTTTCAAGAGAAAATTATATTATCTCTGATTTGGGATTTGTTTGCCTTGTTTTTTATTCTTTCATGAGTGAAACATCATCTGAGAAATGTCAGCTATAACTGCATGTGATTAATTTGTGTTTAATCTCCTTTTATAAGATACTTTGGATGAAAGAGATTACTTCTCTGATGCTTCTCAACTGCCCAAAATGGCTATTAAACTAAAATTTGCTTTTGCACACTTTGCCCTGAGCTACCTCACCCATCCACCAGCAGGGTCCTTCACGGGGGACTGTTAGTGTTTTACCAAAAAGGCAGTCCAACTGTGGTGGGCACTCAGGTGGACAAAGGGACTTCAAAGAATGTCTGTGGCATTGACTTTTCCTTTCCATGACATCCTCGGGTGCAGGGATACAATTAAATATTTGGTATTGATATCCAGAACCTAGACAGTGTACTAAAACAGGGATTTGGAAGGGATGCTGCTTTGGTTGGGGTCAAGAACACAGATCTGGAAAGCACAATTTACCAAGAAGTATGCTTCAAATCTTTTTATATTGTCATACAAAAATGAAACAGATTCATAGGGTACAATATGATATTTCTATACATCATACATTATGTAATGATCAAATGGGTATTTAACATATCTATCTCCTCAAATAGTTATCATTTTTTTGTGGAGAAGCGTTTCAAATCTTTTCTTCTGGCTATTCTGAAATGTGGAATACACTGTTGTTAAGTATAATCACCTGATTATTGCAGCAGAATGCTAGAACATTTTTCTCCTAAGTGATGGACCAACCTCTTTCCAGCTCTCTCTCTCCATTAGCCTTCCTGTCTTCTGGGACTCTTTTAATCTCTACTTCTGGGAATGTAAGTTAGTATAGCTCTTATAAAAAACAGCATGGAAATTAACTTAAACATACTACTGCCACATGATTCATCCCTCCCATTACTGTGTATATGCCCACAACCAATGAAATCAGTATGTCAAAGAAACATCTAATCATTCCATGATTATTGCATACTATTTACAACAGCTATGCAATGGATTCAACTAGAGTGTTCATCAGCAGATGAATGGATAAAGAAAATGTAGTACAGATATACAATGGAATACTGTTCAGCCATAAAAAGATGAAATCTCACCACTTGTGACAGTATGGATCAACCTAGAGGTCATTATATTAAGTGAAATAAGTCAGATATAGACAAATATCACATGATCTTACTCATATATGAAATCTAAAAAATGCTTTTTAACAGAATTTCTAATTATCAGATTAGACAACATTAAGACTAGCTCAAACATCTAACTAGTAATCCCTTTCGGTATTAGCATATAGCTTGTAAACAAGCAAAGATGTTCAACATCATTAATTATTAGAGAAGTACAAATTAAAACCAGAAAAGATCCCTATGTATCTTTTGATAGATAAACAAAAAAATAGAGATAACAACAAATGTGCATAAGGATGCAGAGACACAAAATCACTCCCACATTGCTGGTGGCAATGCAAGTGACACAGCCTCTCTGGAAAACTCGACATGCACTTACGTAGAATTTTACAGTTGTAGTCTTGGACATTTATCCCAGAGAATGAAAACTTACATTCACATGAAAACCTGTATGTGAATATTCATGGAAGTTTTATTCATAGTAGTCCCAAACTGGAAGCCACCCAACTGTCCTTCAACAGATGAATGGTTAAACAAGCTATGGCACCTCCATCCTGGGAAGGTCATATAGCAATAAATGGGCTCAGTGTAGGCAAAACCTTGGGTCCAAGTGAAGGGAATTATGCTGAGTTTAAAAAAAAGTCTTCAAATGATATATTGTATAACCTCACACAACATTCTTGAAACAATGAAATTATAGAAATGGAGATAGAGAAGAGATTGGTGGTCGACCAGGGTTAGGAATGGGGGATGGGTATGGAGGTGGCCATAAAGAATTAACACAGGAATATTTGGGAGATTGGACTGTTTATGTCTTGGTACATGATGGTGGTTACATGAAGCTGTACTTTGATAAAATTGCATCAGATATATACACATACAGAAACATGGATGCGCACACACAAATAACTACATATTGCTATTGAGGGAAACTGGGAGAAAGGTATATTAGAACTCCTGTACATTTTTTTTTCTTTGCAGCTTTCACGAAGTGCATAATTCCTTCAAAATAAAAAGTTAAAAAAATTGTGTGCTGTACTCAATTGGAAATCTAACCTTGTATTGTTAATAAGGTGCACTTTTTTTTTTCTGAAAAAGGGAAGGAATTAAACTGATCAACACCAAAACAATGGATTTAAAAAGCTGAGTACCAGGGTGGTGCTGTCACTAAAATTGAAATTAAAATTAAAATTAAAATTAAAATTAAAATTCCATTAAGGAATTGTGTATGGTGAATATGTTTAATAATTATTATACTTGTGTACCTATTTTTCATAAGTATATTTATATGGAAGTGACAAGATGAAGTAACTGCTGCCAAAGCACATTGCAGGACTGAGAGTATAGGCTCAAATTCCTACTGGTTTGATTGTTGTAGTAGCAGATACTTCAGATCTAAAGTCCCAAGGTCATAATAAGAAAAACTGAAAATATATAAATATTGTTCTCCAAAAGGCTTTAATCAATTTTTTAAATTTCCCATTTTAATGTTTCTATTTTTTATTTCACCTAGGAAGGAAGAAAAACAACATGAAAATGATATATTAAGAAGTTTCAAGTTGTATCCTTAAAAATAGATAAGTTTTGAAGACTTTTCGTGCCTTTTATGCAAGGGTAGTTGTCTTAGTCAGTTTTCTATTACTGTAATAATAGTAATGAGATGGTTAACTTATAAAGATGAAAGGTTTATTCTGCCATACAGTTTTGGGGATTTTAGTCCATGATCAGTTGACCTAATTGCTTTAATCCTATGGTAAAGCAGCACATCATGGCTGAAGTGAACAGGAGGGAAAAACTCCTCACCTCATGGGAAGAAACCAAAGAAAGAGAGGAAGGGGCAGGGTCCCACAGTCCCCTTCAAGGGCCCAACCCAAATGACCTAATGACCTCCCATTTGGCCCCATTTCTTGAAGTTTCCATCACCTCCAATAGCACCACCCTGGAGGGCCAAGCCTTTAACACATGAACTATAGGGGAACACTTAGGATCCAAACTATAGTAGTAGTAGCAGTAGTATATATAAACAATATATATACCCATATATATAAACAGTATGTATATATACACACACATATATATATGTATATATATGATGTTGTGGATGGTTTCAAAGACAATGTCATGTCTTATGAAGAACCTTCAAATAAATACAAAACCTCTGTAAATTTTTGTTTGAAAAAAGCCCATTTTAACAAGCCCAATATAATTTTAAAAAATTTCAAAAGCAAGTCCTTTTTACTAATGCACTCTATTAAGTCCATCATTTAACTGTATATCAGACTATAGGAGTACTGAAGTCTAGTATAATATTTTGGAAATCATTTTCAATGTTACAAATGTAAGGAAAATAATTAGTTATTTGAGGATACGAATCAAAATTTGAACTGAACTTCTTAGCCAGATGTATGTGGAAAATCCCAGAGAAATAAAAAAGCACAAACTTTTAGCTCCTGTTGGCCTGATCCTGCTACTGAAGTCTGCATTACCATTATAGAAAGGATCATGACTCTGTAACTAGAAGGCATGAATTTGAGTCATGGCTCTATTCTTTCTAAGCACCATAGAGTGAACTGCACAATGAGGAGACTGTGTCTGTTCATGAGGAAAGTGTGAGGCTCCAATGAAAACACAACAAAAAATGTAAGTTTTAAAGACACTTAGGCTGGAAATTAGTAGGTGCTCAATAAATTTTGTATCTGATGTATATTG
>CM053410.1:49119742-49145090 GCA_028644305.1 Xerus rutilus | reverse complement strand
TCCTGCCTCAGCCTCCCAAAGAGCTGAGTTTACAAGCGTGCGCCACCACGCCTGGCTTCAGAATCATTCTTGGTGGAAGAAATTGGCAGTCCTAGGGAAGGGGGCCATCAATATAATTCTTTTCAAGGATACCTGGGGAATTACCTTTGAACAGACTCATTTTTCTCTTAACTTTAAATTTTCATGTATTTTATTTTAAATTATATTTTATTTTTAATATGGTGGTAGAGAGGTAACCAAAATATTTTAAAATAATTATAATATTCACTAAACTTGTATTTGTCTTGCCTAAGGGCTTGTGTCCTTTACATTATTTCCAAATGAGTAACAAGCAATGAGATTTTTCACTGAGAATATGCACACAAATCCAAAAAAACTCAATAAAAGCCACAAATCAGATTATAATCAACCTTCCTTCCTACTTTCCTTTCTCCCTCCCTCCCTCCCTCCCTCCCTCCCTTTTTCACTTTCCTTCCTTTCTTCCTTCTTTCTTTCCTGGGGATTGAACCCAGGGCGCTTAACCACTGAGCCATATCTCCAGCCCTTTTTCATATCTTTTATTTAGAGACAGCAACTTGCTAAGTTGCTTAGATCTTCACCAAATTGCTGAGGCTGTCTTTGAACTCCCGATCCTCCTGTCTCAGCCTCCCAAGTGCTACAATGATAGGTATGCACCACCACATCTAGCTCAATCACTATTTCTTATCTCTATCTCTATATCCTTTCCTCAATGGAGTGTTATTTATATTCGGCTTAGCATGGTTTTCCTGAGATTACTTCCTTCTTCAGAATAAGCATGTTAAGCCATAGCCTGGAACAGAGATGTTACCAGGGTAATTAGTGGCCTTTCCCGGACTATCTGAATCCAGTCTTCACTCTGGTCTTTCTGTCTCATACAGCTTCAAGCCCAGAGAGTTGGGCACATCTAGAGTAGGCTAATAATTGGCACCTCATTTTTGGTACTGAGGATTGAACCCAGGGGCACTTTATCACTGAGCCACATTCCCAAGTCCCTCCCCCCCATTTATTTTTTCTGTACCAGCACCTCTATTAAGTTGATATTCTTTAAGAATTTTGGGGGACAAGGGAAATGTCATCAAGACAGTTTGGTTATTTTTGTTCAAAGTGACAGAAAACTTGATTAAGAATAGGACCAAGTTACGTGTCACCAGGTAGAGCAGAAGCGGCCTGTTAACAGAAGCCAACTTGTTAGATGAACTGACACTCTCACCTTTCTGTAGAGCATAACTAATGCTGATTTCCACACAGCTAATTCACTGCTCTCCAACATTGAACCTGCCCCCACGCTTCTGCCCCAACAGCTTCCACTCCATAGTTAGCAAGTTTTTTTCTTGTTCCTTTTCAAGCATGATTTTATACAAGCTACACTTATGGTGATTATGCAGTTTAACTAATTTGTATGCAAGCTCATGAAATATAGTGCACAAAGATTGAGAAATATTATTTCTAGGAAATATGAAAGACTTGCTAAAATATTTCTAACTAGTGTCATGGGGAAACAAAGTGGAGAAAGACATTTTTAAAAATCTTTTAAAAATCATATTCACATTGCTTTGCAATTGTACATTTCCAGTCCACTTGGAAGAAAGTAAAACTTGAAATTATAATTAATACATTATGAATGTAGCATATGGTTTACACAAGAAAGAATAACCAGGGCACCAATGGATTTATGCTTTAATAAAAAGTCTTCAGTCCTACCTCAAAGACTGGTACACTTATAAGTTTTGGTCAAAATTAAATTTAACTTAAATATGTAATTTTAAGAATTTCTCACTTTAGCTGACTTGTGGGTTGAGAAATCCTAATTGCATAGGATAAGGGACTTCTCATGTAGGAGGTACTTGTAGAAGGGATCCTATTGGCATCACAGGGTGAGTAATATTTACATTCTTCTTTACATTAATTTTTATTTTTCTTCTCATAATTTGGCCTTCTGCTTTTCCTTACACTTTGCTTTAATATGCCTATTATCCATATTTTTTTGCTTGGTTCTAACACCTGCTATATTTGGGTAATGAGCATAGTTTAACTTCTATTTACCACTGTTGCCATCCCAGTTCATCTCATTGATGCCATGAAATTTATTTCTGCTATTTCTGCTGATTCTAGCATGAAATTATGGACCCATGTTTGGATGACTCATTTGAAAAGCACAGTGGGAATGTTCAGGATGAAACTTGTTGCCAAGCGATAGCAAATTATAATAGTGTCATTAATTGAGCACTAGGATTTTTTTTTTCACCAATATGCTCTTGGCATTATAAGTGGTCAATACAGTCTTGTATAGCAAATCATCAAGTAGTTATATGTCAGGAATTTTATTGACTGTATCTTATTTAAGACATGCACATCACGAAATGTCATTATCCTTTTGAAGAAGGTAAATCTGAGTCTCAGAGAAACTTAATGGTTTAACCAATATTAGATAGCCAGAAAATGAGACTTAATAAGGAAGTTGATTTGAATTCATGCCTGCTTACCTACAAACACTAAACTTTTAATCCCTATTCAGATTCTGATTGATGCCATATTGGTTGATGTAAATGACAAAAAAAGTTGCTATTTAAAATAAAGAGGAAAACACATACGTTATCCACTAGTTTATTCATTCATCCACTCAATACTTCTACTGAACAACTATTATTTGCTAGGTATCTTTCTTGATGCTTCTAAAGATACAGAAGACTTGGGTTGTAGTTCAGTGGTAGAACACTCACCCAAAGCTATGGGTTTGATCACCAGAATTGCAATAAACACACACACACGTGGGCAGACACACACACACAAAGACAAGGATAAAGTCACTGGACTGTTAGAGTTACATTCTAGTAAGGAGGGTTATAAATAAATAAACAAATACAAAATATGTTTATGTGACATAATGATATGTTATTGAAGTGTTGTGCTAGAGTTTGTTAATTCCCTTGAGGAACTCATGATTTGAGGAGATTAAGTAAAATAGTTAAAAGTTTCAAGCAACTTAAATATTATAATAGAAGAGTTGAAACAAAGTACTGAAGGTTAATTTCCATTAAATATTACAGAAACAAAGATGGGAATATGCTGTTGGTTGCTATATTCTGGAGAGGTTCTGGGGAAAAGAGACCAAAGAGTAGATAGGATTTGGCTGGTTGGAGGAAGCCAGGTATTCTGGGGCAGTGAAAATAAGTTAATTGTTTCAATGAGACAACTGAAAGTTCATTTTTCTGCTGATAGTTGCTAAACATGACAGATTTAAAGGGTGTAAGTTTGGCCCTCATGGCTCTTAACACTAAATCTGAAGCTCCATTCAATTTCATCAACCTGACCTCAAAAACATCAGCATAGTGCCTGGAGGTTCATGCATCAATTTCTGAACCTCAACAGATGGATATGCTTTTCAAAAAAATGCAAACAAAACACTGCATTTACCATGCCCTATAGAGTATGAAAACCTAGCTGACATTCTCATTTACTCATCATCCATCTCTTTAATATGTCATCCATCATTTGCCCCTGTTTCCCTTAAGAGCTTATGAAAAGTTGGAGTGCAAATGTCCAAGGAGCCAAAAGCCCTCCATTATTTATCTGATGGGAATATGGGCAGAAGACAAGTTCCTTAGACAGCAATGGCTGATGTATGTGAATGTTGAAGTGGACTGACTAGGACCTCACTTTGAACTAGTTAAGCACCCTTCTGCTGGGCAAACCATCTAAATGATGTAAAATGTTGTTCAGAACTGTGGCACACCTCATTATCTCTAGTGGAAATATACATGTGATATAACTATTCTAGAAAGGAGCCTCTGTGTCCACTCTGCCTGGACTTTGAGCAGATGACCAGAAAGTTAGGGCCTGCTCCTTTAACACACTTCTCTGAAATCTTCATATTGTAAACTTGGAATTATTTCTGTGAGCCACAGTAGCTGATCCTTATGGAAGAGAAGTGATAGAATATGATTTCAGATAATGAAAAGGAAGTGGTAGATGATTTTTTTCACATTTATTGAAGAAGTCAAGGAAAGAACAATGGTATATTTTTAAAAAACACAACCAACACTAGGTCCTGTGATTTAGCTGTTATTTCACTGAAGCAATGCCACTTAAGTGTCAGAAACACTTTTACAGCAAGTGGAGTTAAATTTAATTTCCAGGGCTCAATAATTGCCCATGGAGCCTTGTAATTTGAAGACTCAATTACCTTCTTACATGGGCTGCTTTTCTATTTGTGTGTTTTGGAGAAGGTGGAGAGGAGGGGTGGTATGAGTTTGCGATAAAGATAAAATTCAAGATTATTTGACACATATACAATTTCAATTGTTTAGAAATATTTGAGTTGATCTAGTCAGAGGAAAGATGTCTTAAATTAAAACTTCTTCATGATTGAAATATACTAATACTTCAATCACCCAAATAAAGAAACTTTAATGAGTTTATATTAAATAATGTATGTTTCATAAAAGTTACTATGCTATGTTTCATGGGCCATATAAAGAGAATACATCCTGTGAAAAGTGCCAATCCTACAAATATACAAAACAAAGACTTTTAGAAAAATAAAAAATAAACCACTTTTAAAAAACTTTACTGGCTATGCTTCTAGATGCATAGTGCTTTCAAGAATCCTACCAATGTTAAATGTGTTTAAGATTTCCTAAAGTGGCACTCATCTTAAGGGAGGATTAGGTTCAGAATTAGGAAAAATATAAAGTAAAAATTCTATCTTTTCTTTGGTTGTGTATTCTTTTACTTTCTCATAATATGATCAAAACAGATTTTTTTTTTAATTTTTCCTCTAGCACTGGAGAACATTGATGGTTCTTGCTATGAGTCTTCAGTTACAGCCAGTTTGTGTTTGAAGTACAGAGGTTCAGCTGTCTTTGGACCTAAACAAGAGACCCTGACCTAACTCCCATGTTCCAGACAACCTTTCTGATTATCACAAAGGTTTTTTTTTTTTTTTTTTTTAAGTAAATTAATGTATTAAAAATACATTAATTTCTATCACTGTTTCTATCACTTGGAATCCACCACTCAGTCCTAGCCTAGCAGGATCCATAATCAGAGCTGGCTATGAAATCTGTGGGACCTAAAGCAAAAATGCCCCATTACAAAAGCAAGGAAAAGTGTTGTGAAAGATGCATATGAAGACATTTTTTCCTTCTTCTGTAGTCTCTCACTTGAAATGGTGTTTTCTACTTGCTCTTTTGTGCTATCCTAAATTAAGAATATTTAAAACTTTAAATGATTAGAATAAATCTTAGTGTTTGTTTCTATATTATTCAATGCCCATTTTAAATGCAAACATCAGAGCATTTAAGATGTACACAGACTCATTGAAAGTACAGAATCTGCATTTTGTGGCTTAACCGCTATAGCTGGCCAGTAGAGACAAACACAAGCCAGACTGAGAGAAATTTTATAAGGAAAAGAAGATTCCTTCCAAAGGCATGGAGCCAGCCAAGGAAGTGTTTGGTACAGAGATACTGGCTGGGAAGGCAGACTTGTAGTTCTGTCTGGGAGGCCCTGCCACTCAGCAAAGACTTTGCACACAATCCCTGGGGCCTTAGAGCTGCAGTTCATTTTTTTTTTTTTAAATAATTGTTTATTTTTCTATTTGTTCTAACTAGTTATATATGATAGCAGAATGCATTTTGATTCATTGTACACAAATGGAGCACAACTTTTCATTTCTCTGGTTGTACATGATACAGAGTCGCACCATATGTGCAGTCATACATGTACCTAGGATAATGATGTTCATCTCATTCCACTATCTGTTTGCCCCCATGCTTCCTCCCTCTCCCTCCCTCCCCTTTGCCCAAAGTTCCTCCATTCTCCCCACGTCCCCCCTCCCCCAGTATGAATCAGCATCCATTTATCAGAGAGAACATTCAGCTTTAGGTTTTTTGGGATTGGCTTACTTCCCTTAGCATGATACTCTCCAACTCCATCCATTTATTTGCAAATGCCATAATTTTATTCTCTTTTAATGCTGAGTAATATTTCATTGTGTATATGTACCACAGTTTCTTTATTCATTCGTCTGTTTAAGGGTATATAGGTTGGTTCCACAGTTTAGTTATTGTGAATTGAGCTGTTATGAACATTGATATGGCTGTGTAACTATAGTATGCTGAGTTTAAGTCCTTTGGGTATAGACCGAGGAGTGGGATAGCTGGGTTAAATGGTGGCTCCATTTCAAGTTTTCCAAGGAATCTTCATGTTGTTTTCCAGATTGATTGAACCAATTTGCAGTCCCACCAGCAATGTATGAGAGTACCTTTTTCTCCACATCCTTGCCAACACTTATTATTGCTTGTATTATTGATAATTGCCATTCCAACTGGAGTGAGATGAAATCTTAGTTTTGATTTGCATTTCTCTAATTACTAGAGAAGTTGAAAATTTTTTTTAATATATTTGTTGGTTGGTTGTTTATCTTCTTCTGAGAAGTGTCTGTTCAGTTCCTTAGCCCATTTATTGATTGAGTTATTTATTTTTTTGGTGTTATTTTTAATTTTTTATATATCCTGGAGAGTAGTGCTTTATCTGATGTGAGTGTACTAAATATGTTCTCCCACTCTGTGGGTACTCTCTTCATGTTATTGATTGTTTCCTTTGCTGAGAAAAAGCTTTTTAGTTCGAATCCATCCCACTTATTAATTCTTGATATTATTTCTTGTGCTTTAGGAGTCTGGTTAAGGAAGTCAGGACCTAACTTGATATGATGAAGATTTGGACTTATCTTTTCCTCAGTTAGGTGCAAGGTCCCCGGTCTAATTTCTAGGTCCTTGATCCACTTTGAGTTGAATTTTGTGCATGGTGAGAGATAGGGGTTTAGTTTCATTTTGCTGCATATGGATTTCCAGTTTCCCCAGCACCTTTTGTTGAATAGGCTACATTTTCTCCAATGTATGTTTTTGGTGCCTTTGTCTAGTATGAGATAACTGTATTTATGTGGGTTGGTTTCTGTGTCTTCTATTCTGTACCATGGGTCTAAATGTCTATTTTGGTGCTAATACCATGCCATTTGTGTTACTATAGCTTTGTAGTATAGTTGAAAGTCTGGTATTGTGATGTCTCCTGCTTCACTCTTCTTGCTAAGGATTGCTTTGTCTATTCTGGGTCTCTTATTCCAAGTAAATTTCATGATTACTTTTTCTATTTCTATAAGGAATGTTGTTAGGATTTTAATTGGAATCACATTGAATCTATATAGTGCTTTTGGTAGTATGGCCATTTTGACAATATTGATTCTTCCTATCCAAGAGCGTGGGAGATCTTTCCATCTTCTAAAGTCTTCCTAAATGTCTTTCTTTAGTGTTCTGTAGTTTTCATTGTATAGGTCTTTCACCTTTTTTGTTAGGTTGATACCCAAGTATTTTATTTTTTTTGAGGCTATTGTATGATGAGGTGGTTTTTTTAATTTCTCTTTCTTAATCACTGATATATAGAAATGCATTTGATTTATGAGTGTTGATTTTATATCCTGCTATTTTGCTGAATTCATTTATTAATTCTAGAAGTTTTCTGGTGGAATTTTTGAATCCTGTAAGTATAGAATCATGTCATCAGCAAATAATGATAGTTTGAGTTCTTTTTCTATTCATATTCCTTTAATTTCTTTCATCTGTCTAATAGCTCTGGCTAGAGTTTCAAGGACTATGTTGAATAGGAGTGGTGAGAGAGGGCAGCCCTATCTTGTTCCAGTTCTTAAAAGGGAGTGCCTCTAATATTTCTCTATTTAGAATAATGTTGGCCTTGGGCTTAGCATAGATAGCTTTTACAGTGTTGAGGTATGTTCCTACTATCTCTAGTTTTTCTAGTATTCTGAGAATGAAAGGATGTTGCATTTTATCAAATTCTTTTTCTGCATCTACTGAGATGATCATATGACCTTTATCTTTATGTCTATTGATGTGATGAATTATGTTTATTGATTTCCATGTGTGGAACCAACCTTGCATCCCTGGGATGAGCCTCACTTTTTCTTTTTTTTTTTTTTTTTGGTACTGGGGATTGATCTCAGGGGCATTCAACCACTGAGCCACATCCTCAGTCCCATTTTGTGTTTTATGTAGAGACAGGGTCTCACTGAGTTGCTTAGCGCCTTGCCATTGCTGAGGCTGGCTTTGAACTCGCGATTCTCCTGTCTCAGCCTCCCTAAGTGCTGGGATTACAGGCTTGAGCCACCACGCCCGGCTTGGGATGAGCCTCACTTGATCATGGTGCACTATCTTTTTAATATGTTTTTGTATGATTTGCCAGAATTTTATTGAGAATTTTTGCATCTATGTTCATCAGGGATATTGGTCTGAAGTTTTCTTTCCTTGAGGTGTCTTTGTCTGGCTTAAGTATCAGAGTGATACCAAGAGCTATTGTTCTGGGTTTTGTCCCTTTTCTCTGCCCAGCTTCGAGATGCATGTGCAGAACCAGGAACAGGGGTGGAGCCTGAAGAGTAGAGCCTATTGCTGGGCCCAGACAGAAGGCAAATGGGCAGCCTCCCCTCAAGGATCTTTGAAATTTTAGAGAGGAGCTATTGTGTACTTGGGTCAAGCTTGCTTCTAAGGGGATGTACACTCTACCTGGCTCAACAGTATATTATAGGGCTGGCTACAGCAAGGCACTCAAGCATGATCTACCCTCTTTTTCCAAGCCTCCATTCAGGCCCCTGGTCTAATTGTGATATGGTCACAAGGCAGGGATGGGAGAGAGCTGGGATGCTAAGGGTTAGGAGAGTGGGTGGCAGAAAATCATTCAGGGAGACTGCAGAAGACAGTCTCAAGATGAGCATGCTCTGAACCACCAACATATGATCCATTGGCCCATTAGATTTTACCTAGAAAACACAAAACACAAAGATAAAATTGTTTTCTTTTTAATTTTTAAAATAACAATTATAAAATGGCATCCACAGAACATTAAACCCCAAGCTAAGGGTCCTTCTGAGTAGGAGCCCTGTGTAATTGCATTGGTCTCAAGCCCACTAAGACCCTATCCTTAAACACCTGCACTTGTTACTTATGCCAATCTGGGACTTGCTACTTCACATTTCCCACCTATGCCCTTAAAACAAAAGGTCACTGTGTGCAAATGTTGTGAAGGTTTGACAGCTGCCTATCTGGAGAGAAGCTTTGCTTCAGTGTGTGTGTGTGTGTGTGTGTGTGTGTGTGTGTGTGTGTGTGTGTCCAAGTGTACAGAAAATTTCAAATGGCCAACACACCTAAGATAGAAAGTTCAAATTAATCAACTTATCAGATCCTCCCTCTCAGGTAGCATGGGTTCAAGGAGATCTTTGATAATAAAGAATTGTTTTCCAGCAGTGCCCACATCCATGCTCTTGCTCTTCTTCATATCCCAATTCATGCTTCTGGAGATATTTAATAATTAGTGTGGTATTTGCAATAGTGAACACAGTAGCTGTATAACATATCACGTTATTAAAAATTAATTTTATTTTTAAATTTCTAAGATGTAGGTATAGCTATAATGTGCATCAAATGTGATATTGAGTCTGTGTAGGCAGCTAGGTGAACACTGAGCACTAAAATTGTAAGTAGTCCTTTCATATGTTAAAAAAACTAATACTATTTAAGTTTTAAAACTTTTTCAGCTGGAGTTCAGATAAACATGAATTATAATTTATATTTTGCTTTTGAATTATAATGACTACATTTTAATGTTTTAGCAAAATAACAAAATATGTATAAAATAACTACAACTTTCTTCTTTTTGCATTTATATTTTGTATATATTCATATTTTGCTTTGTGCTTGAGCAATACTATATTAAAACAAAAATTTTGTGCAAATCCTGTTTATAACAATATAATTAATGAGTTTGCTGAAACAAAGGAAAGAATATTTTTACAGGATAAATACATAATAATTCATAATGCCCTTTGTCTTTATTACTCATTCAGACATCACCAACCTATAAAGGGGACATCGCTACATACATAATAATTAGATTCTGTTGTCATTGATGTTTGGCCAACTTTCAGTCATATAAAAGACAAGGCTTTGTCTACATTTATTTTTTAACTTTTGTCAATATGAAGGTATAATTTTCAAGGTTCAGAGGATAGATTTTCATTTAATATAACCGTGTCTAACTCAATTTATAGCATAAATGTTTAAATATATGCATTATGGGCCTCCATTGCTTTGAGCCTCAAATGTTAGGTGAAAGTCTATTATTTTGGAAAATTTATCTCTTGAACTATAAAAATCCTACCTATAGAAGAGGATTGGCTTGTTGGAATCAAAGTAACCAATGGAACAGTAGAGTCAAATGTTTCAATAGGGTACAGAGTTGTTTAGCTCAGAACATTTGGCAAAAATTACTTGTACCATTTAGACTGACATTTCTCTCTGACAAGCACATGCAGTTGAATCTCATAAGTTAAATATGAGTATGGTGCTCCTTCACTATAAGGCAAATGCTGAAATGATTAAAGGTTCATAATTGGTTGTTTAATTAAATTTGGTGTATTTTTTTGCTGTGACTTTATATAGTTTTATTTTCATTTATGTGTTGATTCATTCAATATAACTTTATTGTTAGCCATGGATAGTGCATTTATAAGTAAAGTGTTAATAACTGTTTACTTCTGGAATATTAAAATATATAACCTGGATAAGGCTTTTGGTATAAAATAACTAGAAACATCTTTTGACATATTTTGATAGTTTGCTAGACTTACAGAAAATACGAGAAACTTCAAGGAGTTTTTTCTACTGTGAAGAACTATTAAGAATCTTAGATTTTACCTGGCTTTTAGCTAATAAATCACTTGCCACAGTTGTGTGTGTGCTAAAAGAAGAGATGAGACATCTTTGTCAGAGATGATATACATTATTGCTCACAGCAGAGCAAGAAGCATGAGCTTTATGTCTTCAGTTCTTCTTGTCTCTCAGCCTCATGGGGTGGCAGAGTGGCCCAGATGGAAGATATACACAGAGTGGGTTTATATTATAGCTTAGCAATGTACAGATTATCAAAATCCAATCTTTAAAAATGGTTGCTATTGAACTTGTTCAACTTTTTCCTTAAAGGAAGAAATTATGTTTATTATTCTGGACAAGTCTACTCTTTCCTCTGGAGGTAGATACTATCTGTATTTTCCAAGGCTGTTTGCCTGTAAAACATAACTAGACAAGGTAATCTCAGTTATAGGTTCATTGAAGAAAAAACATCAGCATACAATAGGGAAAGTGACAGGGGTAGGGATGTGAGGCCACTTAGGGCTTGATGGTCACATGATTTCCCTTAAGTGTAGATATGAGTGAGAAGGAGGAAGCTGTGTAAGATATCTGGGGAAATCATATTTCAGGCCGTGGGTGCAGCAAAGTACAACAGACTTTACGTGAGTTTGCACTTTCCCAGCAACAGAATGTGGCTGAGCTTTAGTAAAGGAAGGGCAGAGTGTAAGGGTAGGCAGATTTCGGGAGAGGAAAGCAGTGACCAGATCCAGCCTTTGAGGGCTGCAGAGCCTCAAAGACCTTGGGAAAGAGTTTGTAATTCATTGTGGATGCAATGGAACCACTGGAGAGTTTTAGTTTTGATGATTTGCATTTTAAGAAATTCTTGCTTTTGTATGTACACTTATATCCTTGGAGTGGAACAAGAGTGTGGGCACCATTTCTAAGACTTTCAGGCAAGAAATGATATTGGTTCAGGTTGCAGCAGCCAGACTTGCTGAGTGGTTGGATGTAGCACTTTAAATCACACCGTTGGATTAGAAATCGAGTGCATATTTCATTATAGCACATCTGACTTTAGAATTTCCAAACATATCTCCTGTCCCTGATAGGATCTTAACCACACAGTCATATCTTTTGCTCCCTCGGGTGTGCTGGTCACTTTTACCTTCCATCTGTTTCCAGAACCCAACAGGTTTCTTCCTGTGATGAAATAACTCCACTCTCATCCCTCAGTTCATAAGGTAATTGTCACCTCGTCTACCCTACCAAATTATGCAGTCCTTTCCTGCCCTTCTACATCTGTTCTCATCCTTCCCATCATCATAATGTATATCATCTGTTTATGTTCTTCTTTTTCACTAGAATGTAAGCTTCTTCACAGGAACTGTCTTCTTTGTTCATATTATGCTCCCAGGGTATATAGTTATGTTCCCAGAACCAAGGGTACTTGATAAACACTAATAGTAGCATATTGGAGCACTAATGTGACAAAGAATATCCTGAGCACTTCACATATGTTAATTCATTAACATACATGAACTCATTTAATCCTCCAAACAACCCTGGAAGGTTGAATCTGTTATCATTCACCTTTTCTAGGTGCAGGAATTATAAAGAATTGGTGGTACTTGTCCAAGTTCCCAAAGCAGGCCAGGAGGTAAAACTGGGATGTGCATCCAAACAGCCTCTCTCCTTAGTGTTTTTGACTATTATATTATTCTGCCTTCAAGGTAATGAAAGAACTAATAACGTTACTGCTTTATCCTCCCCTTAGTTCTAAATGATGCTTTAATTTTTTTTCACTTGAATGAAGTCTGTCATTACCAATGAATGATAATAAAAGCTAAGTAGTTGTTAGTTCCATATGTACATTTATTCATATGACTCAGTGGAGAAGATGACATTTTCCAGCTTCTCCTGGTTGAAGCTGGTGTTTATTTTATTTTTAAAAGACATAGCCATTTTCACCTCTCAAAAATAAGAGGCATAATTTTGCTCCCATTGTTTCTTATTCCCTCATTTTCTTGAGTTCTACCATTCTAGTCTGCCAAGTTCACCATCAAATTCATCTCCATATTTTTTACTATATTCTTGAGCAACTAAAATTAAAAAATAATGTAAAAATATTTACAAGATAGTTTTCTCCATAGCTTGCTGTTTGCAGATTGATTTACATACTCGACCGACTGAGTGGATTTAAGATTGTGTCTCCTCCTATCGGTGGCCCCAGCACCCAGCATAGTGCTTGGTACACAGATGGAACTTAATACCTGTCTGTTCAGTGAATAATGAACACAGCACATGAGAAATGTCAGATGATTTTGGCCATGTGTTGTATTTGGTGCCATCATATAAAATATATCCAACTGATCAGCTACTAGCTTCTCAAGCCCTGGCTGAAAGGACAGCAGCAACACTGAGCACCTGGGGTAGGCCAGGGGTAAGTTCTGGTGCTGTCCTCATGCCAGGCCATCAACCCCACATTTCCACTCTGACTTTCCGATCTTCCACCTTTGCTGACTCCAGGGCTGATTTCCTGCTCAGTGTGACTCATAGTGTGACCTACTTTCCAGGCTCCACGCCTTCTTCTTAGTTCCCAGATTCTGACAGACATTCTCCTTCCTGGCACTGAGCTTCTGTGGACAGATATCTGGTAACAACTCCATCTTGGCAAGGCCTAGGGGAATCTCACCCTCCACCTTACCTCCATTCTCACTCCCACATCTCCCTTTTCTCCCAAATTATCCACTGCCAGCCCTGATGGGTCTTGTCCCAGGTTGGAATGATCTGCATTCTCCAACTGCCAAATTCATCTTTGTTCTTAAAACTCCTTGGGTTGCTTGAAATCCTTGCTTTTTTCCTGTATCGTTTGGTAACCTCAATTCTATCTTTTCTTATCTCTAGTTTTATCAAATTTCTCGCCTGTTTCAAATACAAATTCAGGTTGTCTGAGGACAAACACTAATGACTATCCCTTGAAAATGAAACGGCATCGTATTTGCTCTGTGCAGGGAGTTATGTACACTAGGCCTAACTATGATAATTAAGGCCATTTTGGCCATTACTTCGGGGTTGTCATCTGCTGTAGTTTGGATCTGGAGTGCCCTGCAAGGCTCATATGTTAAATGTGTGGTCACCAGGCTGTGGCATTGTTGGGAGGTGGTGGAACCTTTAGGAGGTGGAGACTAGTGGGAGGAAAGTAGGTCATTGGGGTCTTGCCCTTTAAGGAAACATTGGCACCTGGCCTTTCTTCTCTTTCTCTTTGCTTCCTGGCTGTGGTGAAGAGGGCAGCTTTGCCTGACCCCATGTTCCCTGCCACAGGCCCCCAAACCATGAGCCATGGGCCAACAAACCATGAACTGAAACCACTGAAACTGTGAGCCCACATAAACTTTGTTTTCCCCCACTCCACTATGTTGTCCCAGTGATGGAAAGCTGACTAACATTTTATCCTTGTATCCTAGAGGCAAAAACAAGCAAGGAATATGAACTGTATATATATCAAAAGATTGTCCTCTAATTTTGGCCACAGGATCTCTTTTTATTTCCTTTTTTTTTTTTTTTTTTTGGTTTTGTGAACTCTCCAATGCCTTTTTTCTTGAAAAGATAATATTCAAAAGGCACTGGGAAATGTTTGGAAAAGTTCACCTTTTGTGTGCATCTCTTATCAGCATAAAAGCTCCTGGCATTTTCTACTGAGGCAAGTTAACTCTTAATTATAACTGTTTCAATTATCTGCTCTTTAGATGATCTGTTGTTTGTAACAACACCTAAAATTCAAAATCTCTAAGTGTTATCAACTTTTTCATTCTAGTTAGTTTTTTTATTCTCAATGATAGTAAAACTATTAAGTAAAACACAACTATGTAGGTTGCTCTGTAGAAAAATGAATTCCACAGAGCCACATGAATAAGAGAAGAATAATCTTGGATCCTCCAATGATGATGGTGATGATGATGGTGATGATGATGATGATGATTTGGCCACATGACACTTTAAAGCAAATTCTATACTTATTTATTTATTTAGTAACATCCAGCTGAGCCAGGTGCCATTTTGAACTTTCTTTTGAATTAATTCAAAGGTCATGTTTTGCTCCTAATGTTGAGCAATCATTTGGAGTAAGGCCATTTTAAAAGTTGCAATGTTGGAAGGAATCTTAAAGCTTATCTCATACAACCACTACCAATTGTTCTGGTCTTCTCTCTCACATTCCTGTTAAGAGGGTGGTCTGGCTCTGGTGAAACACTTTGGAGATGGTCTGTTCTCTGAAGCATTAGGAGGTCCTCTCTTTGATCATCTTTCTCCTCATTTCTGGAGCAATTACACTTTTACTGTGGTTGGGTGGCTAAACACTCCAAGGGACTGGAGGTAAGATTATAAAACAAGCTGGCCAAGACCAGTTGCATAAAAAGTTTGTTATTGCTGGACCTAGGCCAGCGGAGACACCATTCATATTAATAGGGATCTTTTTGAATTCAAATTTTATCTACATGAGCCAGTGAGAACATAGATTGTTTTCTCATTGTAAGTTAACAGTTTTGCATACTTTAGAAGCAATGAGCCTAAACAAAAAGGAATTTTCTTCCAGTGGTTTGTGTTAGAGCCAATAGGAACTACAGTGCATACCATGTGCAGGAAGGATTTACTGGATTTCAGGGCAAGTCTCCTTGCTACTTGTTGCTTGTTGTGTTCCTTTGAGCCCCTCTGGTGTCACAGGACTACCCCTTAGTTAATGTTAGCCATTGAGCAAGGTATAACTTCTTTCCTTCCTTCAGCAAAAGCTCACACTTAATAATTGTCATTGCAAATACGTTTTTTTTCTTTCTACTGTACAGATTACTAAAAGGAATGGTTAGCTTTCTCCTATTTTAAACTTTCTTATTTCTCATATAATTTACTTGTTTAAAACTAACCTCACCTGTAAGAGGAATGCAAGAGAATATTTTGGGAACAATATCTAGCATTTATAAAACATATCTTTGTATGAAACAAATCCTTCTTTCTCTTGCTGTTCTATATCTCCCAGGTCAGAACGATAAAGAGACAGCACTCAAGAGTAACAACACTAATTTATGAACAGCCTCTGAACTCATATTTGGAAGGATTGGTCTGGGACTTCCTGACTACTCATGGCAGAGTAACTGGTGGTCCCCAATCAAGACCACAGAACAACAGTCTCCACAGGACTTTAGATGATGGGATGAGTGTGAGTAGAGGCTTCCTGACTCATTCAGGAGTGAGCTGGAGTGGTGTGATCCAGAGCAGGCAGGAGAAAACTTTGAAAAGAGGCTAACGTGAAAATATAGCTGAATGACCAGCAGAACTCTGGGATGCTTGGAAATTCAGGTGCTATTGTACATGGATATGAAAAAACAATAGGGGATTATTTGGTAAAAAGCCCTAGGCATTAAGTTTAGGTACAGGGGTTAGAGACATTTTACTGGGCCTGCATTAGTATAAATGCTGTAACATACACAAAGCAGATTCATATATTTATCTCACACTTCTATAAGAGTCAAAACTTTAAACTCATGTCTTCCTTTTTCAATTGGGAGAATTGGAAGCAATTCAATTATTCATTGGATATGAATTTTCTTTGGGGTGATAGGATATGGCTACTGTGGAAATGACTTAACTGGGCCAGACCCATACATTTCTAAGCCCTCTAAAATGTAGATTTCTTTAGACACAGAATGTTCTATGAATGTGGGCTTTGACTCCCATATCACCATAATATGAAAAATCATACTATGATTGTTTTTAAAATAATATTAGTCTATGAGTGAAGTAAATTCTGTTTAAAAGTGGAGGATCAGGAGTTCAAATCCAGCCTCAGCAAAAGCCAATCACTAAGCAACTCAGTAAGACCTTGTCTCTAAATAAAACACAAAATAGGGCTGCAGATGTGGCTCAGTGGTAGAGTACCCTGAGGTCAATCCCTGGTACCCATCCCCCCCACAAAAAAATTTCTCTATGAATTACAATCCACTGATGATCTTTCTAGAAGATTGAAAGAAAGCAGGTCTGGAAATTGTTATACACACACACACACACACACACACACACACACACACACACTTTCCAGACATTAATATACACAAAGACTTCTATAAATGATATATGTATGTAATATTTTGAAGTATATGTGTGTTTATCTATGTAGATCAAGGTCAACATTTCCATGTAGACATGCTTTATTATTATCTGATGGTCTGGGCTTTCAGGGATTAAGGGAAGGTTCTTCCTATGAGAGGAACTGTTCTCATGCCACTTTCAGTAAGTGTGGAATTCAATAGTACCAAGGTTTTCACAAACAGCCTTCTTCTCAAAGGATTCTTGGCCAAACTTTGATACCCTACGAGGCTGAGGGAAACATCTGAGCTTCTGGGCACATACCATGCTGTCCAAACTTTCTTTAGACTGACCCATCACAGGCAATGGTAGTAACAAAACAGACAGCACCTGAAGCAAGCAAGACAGCTAGACTTCCAAGACAGACAGCCTTATATTTTAGTTCCTGTAAGAAATGAGCAAGTCAAAAATATTTTCTGTTAATGGAGTTAAAAATAGATGAAACTGAAATAGCTCATCCTATGAAACACTTAAGGGAGTAAAATTTGTGTTTTACTTTTTATTTTTCTTTCTTTCTTTCCTTAAAAAAAAGTGTTACATTAGACGAATCAAGCCACTGCAGCCAGGATGGAATGTTAACCATGCCACCGGATGGCAGATTGGAGGGGAACATGCCTTTCATCTTAATTATAGGCTGGACAGGAGAATGCACTATATTCTCTGCTACATATGAGCAGGGGAAAACTTTCCCAGGGTATTTTTCTTTTGCATTTCTGACTCTTATTGGATTGGAAGCTTGTCCATGTGACCCAGCAGGGTCCACTTTCCATAATAAGGCTAAAAATATTCCAGAAATGTTTTTCTTAGCACAGCCTATGAGTGTCAAACATGAAAGTGACAGCACTCCCTTTCCTTCTGATTGTATTTCACCTTTTCCTAGAGAAAAGTCCACTATTATCCTACTGTTCTCTACCCATGTTATTCTTCTGACAGTCTCTAAAACAATCAGAAGTGTAATCTGACATGGAATAATTGTGGAAATTATTATTCCATGTTCCTGTGAAATATAGATTTTCTTCTTTTTTTATTAGTGTGTCTCTAATGACTCACCTTTAGTAAATCATAGCCTTGGAAAGTTTTCCTGCAATGGGAATGCCTTGGCATTGAGTCATCCATACTTTTAATCAGAGGCCCTGATGACCAGTCAAAGATATCTAGAATTAGTGGTGGTCTATGACTCTGAGTCCATCTGAATGGTTTTTCAAAAAATAAGGAAGTGATCAAGAATTGGATTAAATCAATTTAAAATCATGTGATCTTGAGTATACTATATTTCCAAAACTTTGCTTTTTCATCTGCAAATTGGACATCTAAAGTTCCTGCAAAGGGTAATTATAATAATGCATCTGATGTATCTAGCATGGTGCTGAGGTTATTTTAAAGAGAAAGCCTGTAACCAAGGTGTCGTTTCTAATCAATTAAAACAACTAGCCTAGGAGATTGTGTAATCATATAGATACAAATGCCCTCATTATGATTAGAAACATTGTCCTAGTTTTGGAGTTCCTAGTTGTTACTATTACTCAAGCTGTTTTGACCACTGGTTCTCAAATGGGGACAATTTCACTCCCCCAGCAGACATTTGGCAATGCTCAGAGACACTTTTTGCTGTGGTGCTTTCCCAGTGGTACATATGCCTGGCATCTAATGTGTAGAGGCCACAGATGTTACTAAACATCCTATTATGCACAAGACAGTTCTCCATAACAAAGAAATATCCAGTCTCAAATGTCTGTAGTGCAGAGGTTAAGAAACCCTGGTTTAGCATACAAATTTTAACATCCATTGTTTGGTCTGGAAAGCTATCACAGGGAACATTCAAAGAAACAAACTGTTAAGTTTCTCTTTACACCTCATTTATTCTAGAGTCTGTTTTGAGTGTCTCTAGACTCAAACCCAGCATTGTTGGTGGTTATAATAAGGTCTGGATTTTTAAAGCCAATGAGATTCTAAAGAGTCCATGAGGGACAGGGGTTGTGGCTCAGTAGTAGAGGGCTTTCCTGGCAGGTGTGAGGCACTGGGTTCAATTCTCACCACCACATATAAATAAAGAAATTAAATAAAGGTCCACTGACAACTAAATTTTTTTTTTAAATGAGTCCATGCAGCTATAGGTGTCTGTTAATGATGAATGGACAAAGAAAATGTAATAAACATATATATATTTTTTCCAGCCATAAAGATAAAATTTTATTATGTTAACTCAAATAAACCAAATTCAGAAGGTCAAGGATCTCATGTTTTCTCTTTTATGTGGAAGCTGGAGAGGAAAAAGGAAAAGAAAGGTTGGGGATGGTGAGAATCTCAAGAGAATCAAAAGGAAATCAGTACTGTAGAAGAAGAGGAACCAGAGGGAAAAGAGAGGTTCTAGGAAATGAAATTGACCAAATTAAATAGTTCTATTGTATGTATATATAAATATGTAAGACTGAATCCCACTATTATGTATAATAATGATAATACATCAATTTAAAAAAGAGAGGCCATGAGACTAGATAATGAGTAAAAGACAGATGGAAGAATTAACTAAATCCTCCTGATGCTAAAATACATTAAATTCTAGAGATTAAATATAAATTAGAAGCAGTTCAGATGGTTCAGTACCATTCCTAAGACTAAAAGAGAATTTTTCAAACAAAATTTATCTCCATTGCAAGTTGATATTTTCACCAATTTAAAGGAGGCTTTACTATTTTGTGGTAATGTGTAGAAACAAACCTATCCACAGAATAGCTTCTTCATTTTCCAATCAGGGGATGCCAGACACCAGGGATGGAGAATGCCAGATTCCAACTCACAAAATTGATAATCATTTAGATGAAGATAAAACTCTTATTTTTATTGAATTCAAAATAAAGAGTTATCTCTTTTAATTCAGTAAATTATTTTGCTTTAGACTCACATTTTTTAAAGCTCTGAATCTCACTTTTTCTTTGAGAAACGTTATCTGCCTCTGTGAAACTGCAAAGAAAATGATTTTAATTCAAAGACCTAAATTTACATGTAATAACACACCTTAACCAATAATGATTTATGCTGTATATGTTTTCCTAGCTACATGTAATAAGTATTTTCAGGGTTATTCTATCTCTTGCTCAACCCCATGCTCTAAATGTGTTCATCAGCTTTTGCTTGTGTTAATTTTTTTTCTGATGTCTTCAGGATCAATAAATCACTTTATTCATATGGCCAGCTAAAATAGTTCCATAATCAGAGAAATAAATGAATCTAGGCTCCTGTCAATTGGAGTCTATGTTTATGGCTCATGGTGAATTGAAAAGTTGTCAGGTACATATTATTCTGTTTTTGGGCACTGAGGAATTAATTTGCTGGCATTGGCATGTTGTTTCATTGAGATTAAATTTTTAGTGGTACTAAAGTTGCAGATATTATAATTACCTGATTGGAACTAGAAAAAAAATAGGAAAATTTAGTGTAAAATATTACGTATTAAACTACACTTTATTTTTGTTTTAGTAGTTTTATTGAGACATCATTTCTATACCAGAAAATTCATTCATTTTAAATACACAATTAAATTAGTTAATAAATTTAAAAAGCTACGCAAACATCACTGCAAATATAAATTTGCAACGATTCCAACATCTCCATGAGATTCCATGGTGATCATTTATAGTCACTTCTTATTCTTACTACCAGTCCCTGGCAAGCACTAATCTATTCTATGTCTTTATAGATCTGCATTCTCTGTTTCACAGAAATGGAATCATGTACTATGTAGCCTATGGCTATAATGAGTTTGAAGTTCATCTATATGTTTGCATGCATCAGGCCTCCATTCCTTTTATATTAATAAATAATAACTATTATAATACTACATTTTGGTTATTTTTGGTTATTCATTTATCAATAGATGAGCATTGACATGGGAACAATGGAGGAACTCTGTTCACAGAGGTGTAAGGGGGGAGGGGGCATGGAGACAGTAAAGGTGGTGGAATATGATGGTCATCATAGCCCTAGCTTTATGTATGAATGCAGTATGTTGTGATTCTATATCACTTACAACCAGAAAAATGAAATGTTATCCTCCATCTGTGTACAATGAATCAAATTGCACTCTGCTATCATGTAAACCTAAACAGAACAAATAAATAAATTAAAATATTAAAAAAACTTAAAAAAAATAGATGAGCATTGGTGAAGAAATTGTTTTGTGAAGTGTCAGTTATGGCAGAATGGCATCATGATATTAAATATACTGCACTTTTTTTTAATTGATAAATTGGCTTAAGACCATACACAGTAAAGAGTATATAGTAGAAAGGGCATTTGTAAAGGGATTCATAGGTCCTGCTTTTACTCCCAGATGTGAACTAAATAAGATTATTAAGTCCTTCTAGATTTCTAGTAAAAAATGGAAGAATTCCATGATAAAAATGGAAGAATTGAACTTAATGGTCTCTTTTTAATGCTGCCATTTTACAAATCAGTAGAGACAATGTTTTATTCCAAGAAAAATGATATTGCTTAGAAAAAAGAGTAATTAACATTAGAGCATATGAGGCCACCTGATTAAACAGTAAAGTAAGCTGTTTCTTAATGAAAACACTGAGAGGGACTCTGACCTGTGGATATCTGTTATGCACATGACTCTGTTTTGAAAAGCTACCACTGGTGGCTCCTCCTGCATATGCTGATTCTTTTCTCATAGGTGAGTTCACTACCTGGAACACAGGTGTCCAGATAAATGGGCTGAGGAAGCATCCCAGACAAAGCAGCAATGTGTGTGTGTTTTGGCCAACGTCCCCTGAAGTGCTTTCACATATTTGTAAAATAAATGGCTAAGCCGGTCCTTCTTGAGAAGTTTGGTATGAGGAAAGGTCAGCAGACAGCTGAGCCATGGGTAAACCAAGAGAACCACAGATTAAAGGCAATAAATGAGACTTCAGCAACAATAATGGCACAGAAACCATGGAGCAATAAGAATCCAAGGCAAGATTTGCTTACCAGTAAGCCGAAACCCTGAAGTACCAATTAATGTTCAGTACCAAATATCTGTCTATCAATAACATTCAGACAAGAGATACCCTTGGAAATATATTTTAAAATAAAGACCAAATATTTTAGGTTGTGAGGTCATTATGACTTTATGGCATCCAGACATTAATTAGAATCACAGATTAGGAGAAGAAAATAGTGAACCTTTCTTAAGTGGGATGCATTGTAAACAGATACTATTTATGTGCCTATGAGCAAGTCTGACCTAATGTCTTGTTGATGCCTTATAGTGTGCTTTGACTTTGACCCTGACCTTTTCTGTGCAGTTTGAATTGTGTTTGTTAAAATGTGGTCGTATCATCTCTGGAGCAAGGAGGAGTAAGTACTAGAATTTCAATATTCTATATTGTTTCTCTTCTTCCTCCTCTTCCTCCTTCTCTTCCACTTCTCCCTTTTCATATTTGGGCCATTTACATGCCTTTTTAGACAACAAAACTCTAGAAGAGAGAGCCATTTTCTGTTTGCATTCCCACTAACAGTATGGCATGGTGGCTCCCACATAGTAGGAGCTCAATAAATATTTGCTCAGGTACTGATGAAGTGACAAATAGAGTATCTTTTTCAAATATCCATAGTTTAGTTAAAGCACGTTCTGAAATGATTAACGTATTTTCTACATCTTAAAAAATGAGCAAATATATGTGGGCTAGACATATTAAACTTTCCCTGGAATATCCTGGCTCTAGTTACATAAAGTCATTGCTGGGTCATGGATTCACCAGAGGTCAAAGCTTGGAGAATGTTGCTTTGAAGATTCTCTGCATACGGCTGTAATTTCAAGTTACTAATAATTCAGGAACACTTGATCTCTTTTCTTATTCTTGCCCAGATGAGTCATTTTCTTGGTAGTTTACCTTGAGCTCCTCCTATTTATACGCAGCAGACTAGCTGGCATGGAAAATTGTATGCATCTGTCTTTCATTTAGAAATATATGTCTAAATGCATTTTTTCTTATTATTCTTTTTCTCAGTTTTTCATTCCTCTAATCCCACTGTTTTTTGCCTAAAACTAGGGAAGTTTCTTCCCAAGTGAGTGAGTTCTACATCTATCAAGAAGGTGGAGTCTCCACCTTTAACTGAATTTATTATATAAGAACAAAATAACACACACACACACACAAATAAAACTGCATTGTTTCCCAGAGAATAGCCCCGAATTAATTTCCACTTTTCAGAGCTTCATTTGTTTTCTAAATCCCTGAAGAGAGATTTGACTCAGCAAAAATGATCTTTGAGCCTTCTTCAGCAGCAGTAACAGCAGCTGAGCTGTGGATCTTGGCTCCAGGATTGGCCTAGTTATTCAGCAGATACTGTCCCAGCCAAGCTCTGGAACCGCTTTCAGCCACTGCCACAAATGCTGCCTACCAACTGTTGCCTAGGTGAGGAGAGCCTTGGCTATAAATCCTGGCACCTCCCTACACCAAATAGGACTGATTCATTTATTCATGCCACACCTTTAGAGAGGAAGGTGTGATCTCTTGCCTTTTCTTTTTATTTTCTTTTGCTTTCTCTTTCTTTCTTTCTCATGCTCTTCCCTCTCTTTTTCCTCCCTCCCTCCCTCCTTCCTTCCTTCCTTCCTTCCTTCCTTCCTTCCTTCCTTCCTTCCTTCCTTCCTTCCTTTTTCCTCCTTTCTTATACTTGCTTTTCCTACTTTTTTAACTTTTCTTATTGGCAAACAAGTCAACCAAAAATGGACTTAGAGAAGGCATTTGCACCCATGGATCACTAATACACAAAACAAAACAAAAAGGTTGTTGCTTATTTTAAAATGTTTGTTATTTCTAAAAATGTTCTTAACTTTTAAATTTTATTTATTTATTTGTCTATTTATTTATTTATCTCTCTTTTTCTTCAAATGTCTCCTTTTCACAGGTTTGACCTGAAGATTGATCTTCCCTGATTCTATGTGGTAGCAGAAAAGGCAATTGGCAATTGATTAATAAATGGTGTGTTATGGCTATAGACTGACTGTTTACATCCCCCACTTGAAATTCACATGCTCAAAGGTAATCCCAAAGAGATGGTATTTGGAAGTGGGTCCTTTGGAAAAGTGACTAAGTGATGAAGGTGAGTTCTCATCGACGGGATTAGTGCTGTTGTAGAAAAGAACCCAGAAATCTCACTTGCTCCTTGTCATGGGAGGACTTCAGTGAACTATGAAGTAGGACCTTACCAGCCATTTAATCTTCCCGGGCATTAATCTTTAACTTCCATCTTCCAGAACTGTGAGAAACAAATTTGTATTTTATGACATTTTCAGAAACCATTTTTAAAAAATCAATAAATGTGATTACATATCAATATAAATATTCAGCATTGTGAAAAAAGAAAAAAAGAAAGAAAAACAGCAACACAGATAAAGTTAGAAGACAAATAAAAACTGAAATTCATTTCACAGGCAAAGCACCGATTTCTTTTTTTTTGTTTTGGTACTGGGGATTGAATTCAGGGGTACTCAACCACTGAGTCACATCCTCAGCCCTATTTTGTGTTTTATGTAGAGACAGGGTCTCACTGAGTTGCTTAGCGCCTCGCCATTGCTGAGGCTGGCTATGAACTGGTGATTCTCCTGTCTCAGCCTCCCAAAGTGCAGGGATTACAGGCGTGCGCCACCACGCCCAGCTCCAATTTCTTTTATATGTTAAAATATCCAATAAAATCAACAAGAAAAAGATCAACAACTGAGTTTAAAAATGTCAAAATATATGAGCAGATACTTCACACATGAAATTAAAATGGTTTTTCAACATATGGAGACACTCATTCATAAGAAGGGAAATTACAAATGGATGTACATACTCTAATACCATTTTTGTTTATCAGATTTGAAAAGACCCAAGTGTGAGTCTGTACTGTGCTGCCATGGCTGTGGATAGTCAGGTACTTTTGTCCAGTACTGTGGGCATAAACACTGTAGCAGCTGTAAAGAAACAATTGGGTAAAATTCTATCAAAATTATAAGTGAACATACCTCTTCACTCAGTAATTCTATCTATGCATATACTCACTCTTGTGTGTAAAATGGCACAAAGGTAAGGCTGTTCCTTGAGGTTGCACTTATTATATTACAAAAGATTTTAAACAACACAAGTACAATATTATCTAGCTGTTCAAAAATAAAAGGGTTCTCTGTGTACTGACATAGAATGTTCTCCAAGAAATATCATTATTTAGAAAGATTAAAGAGTAGAACAGTATGTATTGTGTATTCTCATTTTTAGAAAAATAAGGAAATATTATACACTGATACAGAATATGTATTTGTTTATATTTGCATCATGTATCAAGATGCGGAATACATAAAATTCTCAAGAGAAGGGGTGAAAGTGATTGGGATATTAAAAAAAACTATTCTTTGTTTCACCTAATCAAATATTGAATCAAAAGATTACTGAAAAAGAGTGGGGCATAAAAAAGGGAATGGGTAAAGATGGTTGATAAAAAATATATATAAATATATAAATATATATATATATATA
>CM053410.1:49103311-49119242 GCA_028644305.1 Xerus rutilus | reverse complement strand
TTTTTTTTTTTTAATTTTGTTTTGAGACAAGGTCTCTCACTAAGTTGCTTAGGGCCTCACTAGGTTGCTGGCTTTTAACTTAGTGATCCTCTTGCCTCAGCCTACTGGGCCACTGGGATTACAGGAGTGTGCCACAGTGCCAAACTACCCATATTATTACAATTCTGATTTGGTAATAAGTTTCTCCTTGTATTTTTTCTCTTCTTCAATCTTCTCCTTTTTCTCCCCCTCCTTCTCCTCCTCCTCATCCCCTCCCTTCTTCTTCTTGTTTACTATCATCTTAAAGGTTGAAGAGGGCTTATGGTTTTGGTAGATAAGAAATAACTGGTCCAGTGCAGTGGCACTATAATCCCAGTGACTTGGGAGACTGAGGCAGGAGGACTGCAAGTTCGAGTCCAGCCTCAGCAATTTAGGGAGACTGGAAGCAATCTAGTGAGATCATGCCTCAAAAAAAAAAAAAAAGGGGGGGGGCTGGGGATGTAATGCTCATAGTTAAAGCACTCCTGTGTTCAATCCCCTGTATATATATATAAAAAAATTCACAACTATTATCTCATATATATGCCCATGATAAATGCCTCATGCATTCATATATCACATCATAATATACAGCATATACAAGCTCAATAAATATTTGTAAGTTTTTGGATGGATTAATGACAAAAATGAATGCCTGATTAAACAGGATCAGACCAGAGCAAAACAAAACCTTACCATATCGAGTTAAAATGTTTACAAGGTGTCTCTACATATGTCATCACATTTAATCCCATAATGATTAAGGTCAGTATCATTATCCTCATTTGATAGATGAAAGTGAGACTTGATAAGTTTACACAAGCACAGAGCTAGTGATTAAGAGGGTAGACCCTGGAGTCAGACAGCTTGCACTGAATTCTGGCTCCTTCACTTACTAATTGGACCAATGCCCCAGCTCTCTTGTCTATAAATGGAGAATAATAATGGTATTGACCTCATGATTCTTTTGGGAGAGTTAAATGAGAAAATTGATATAAATACCTAGGACATTGCCAGGGATGTAATAAACATTAAACAAACATTAGCTGTCTTTTTTTTCCCCCCTGTTAAGTGCCTTGTATCATGTCACAAACCAGGTTTCTAATCAAGGCCTAAATAAAGAGAAGCATAATTAAATGGTGTTTCAAGGAAATAAAATGGACCTGCAATTTAAACAATTTCTTCAGGATTTTTTTTTCATCTCTTTCTCTTTGTGGCCACAATATTCTCAAATTTGGTTCTTTGAAGAAGGTATCTCTCTCCACGTTCATCAGTAGCAAAACATCAGAGTGACTTTTTCAGCCTTACTTTTATATGCTCTTTCCATTTAAACACCTATCATGGTCTGACTATAGTTTCTGGGTCTCTAAGGTGAAGGCATCAGTGTGAGAATCCCATTGATTTTCACTACCCAGTGGTCCTTAAAGAAGCCAGTCAGAAGTGACTAGGAGGATCGAAAGGTTCCAGCAGGAACACTGAGACCTACACCTTTTTCAAGCCCTTCCTTTCTCAGCAAAGGCAATAGCAGAGAGCTAAGGAGTAACCTCAAAACATTATTCCAGTGAATTATTTGGCACTAAAAACCAGATTAACTTTAGTGGCTCAGTCTGACCATTCTGCCTCCAAGTGACTCGTGTCATTTGACTGCAACTTGGCATCACACACTTTAGGGAATGCATTTTTGGAAGCTGCCCTTTAAAAATAATTGTAGATGGCTGATAGGTACAACAATAAATGGCCTGTTTCCTCAGCGATGTGGGTGGGGACGCTGTGCTTCTGACAGCGAGCTCAGAGCTAGGTAACTTGATTTGTTTCCGCCCTGACTGATGGCGAATCAAGGGTACCCTCTTTAAAAGCTGGTTTCTTCTTCCTTTTCTCCCTCATCTCTAGGCAAGCATCTGCAGCAAAATCATCGCCAGTCTTTTCTCACCATTGCCATTGTTACTACCATTACGCTGACACCTTTTTGACAAAATGATGGTGCTGGTCTGTCATTATTCATGAACATGTTCTTACTAGCACTGTATGGTTTTCCTGCCTGTGATAATTTTCCTTTCCTTGTTGCTTTCTCGTGTGCCTACCTTGTTGATGGGCTTCCATTGAGGAACACAAAGACTTGAATCTGTGATTATTATCATTTTAAAGTAAATACAATTTCTGCCAGAAACTTTAGTAAAAATAAGTTTGAAACCCACATAGAGCTGCACATTCTAATTTCATTGGAAATAGAAGGTATTAGAACTTCAGACTCATTAACCTCTAAATGCTGGGGCCTTGTACTATGAAAATTCAAGTATTTTATTTTGAGTACTAGAGTTATACTCTAGAGGAAGCAGTCACATCTTTTGGAAGTATTCTGATTATTCTTTTTAAAAAGCCTGCATAATTTTAAACACTACTGCTTTGATGAGTTTTCAGTGTTGACCAATTATTTCTATAAACTTCCTGAAATTTGTTGGTTGTTTTAGTGCCAGGCAGGGTATAACAATGTGATATCTTCCAGCCCTTCTTCTGGAGGAGTGAGTCATCCCCTATCATCCTCTTAACTATTAATATAAGTACATTTATTGAGATAGTAAAGAAAGAAAAGAGCTTAAGGAGGAAAAAAATTAGAAAAAAACAAACCTCTGAAAACTGATCACTTCGTCCAACTAGAAATAGCCAGATAATCAACTCCTAGTTTTACCCAAATCACTCTTATCCAAACTTATCCACTCTTATCCACTCTTATCCAAAGTTCCAAACTTAGAAAAAACTTGGACAACAGAGGATCATGTTTGAAATAGTAAAATATGTGAGCAGCTGGGAAAAAGCAATTGCATGAATGAGAGGCCAAACTTATGGCTGAAGTTTAATAACCCATCTACATCTTCCTTGACTTGTGATTCCCATGTACTCCCCAATTATGGCTTGTCTCAGACGTGAACTCTATAAAATAAAATGCTTGGGATTGTTTAAATTTATTATTGATTTTCACTGTTCTTGAAATGGTTCTTGGTAAGGTCACACATATGTACTGTGTGATTCAATCTCCTTTTCAGTACTTGATCTCTCAACAGCATTGGACACTGCGTTTGTTACAGTTGAGGATGCCCTCCCTCTTGGAATCTTCTTTATTGGCTTCTGTGACTTACCACTCTCTTAATTTCTCTTTCTGTTCTGGCTCTGCTGTTTCTTGGCATCCTGTTTTAACTGAGAGACCCTCATCAGATCTTTGAATATCGATGTTCCTCAAGGCTGAATCCTAGGTATCTTTTCTTCATACTCTATAGTATACCCTCTACATAAATCCATGTCTTCAGATATTGTGAATGCTTTTAAATTTAGAAATTTCAATTAAGCCCTAGTTAATATGGGCTGCTATAACAAAGATTGCAGACTGGGCTTCTTAAACCACAGACGTTTATTTCTCACAGTTCTATAGTGAGAAAGTCCTAAGTTCTTATCTTAATAAGGCACTGGCAGTTCCTGTTTTTGCATCTGGTGAGAATCCACATCTTGGCTTGCAGACAAATGCCTTCTTCCTGTATCCTCACATGATGGAGGAAAGAGGGGGAAGAGCGGAGAGGAGAAAACACATCTCTAAATCTCTTCATATAAGGATACAAATTCTCCTTCCAAATGCTCTATCTCCATACACCATCTCATTGAAGAATAAAGTTTCAGCCTATGAATTTGGGGGGTGGGTACAAAAGCATTTAGTTGATAGCACCTGCTATATCCAGTTGCCTACTCAGAATCTACACTTGGATGTCTGGTATTTTAATTCAACTATGAGAATTTAAACTCCTAGTTAGAATTCAGAAAAAATTAGGCTTACGTGCCCCTCAATTTCCTCTACTTTCATCACCAGCTAATTTACACACCCTAATCTAATCAGTACCGGTATGTAGCAGATTGGCAGACTTTGGGGGAGAAAATAGTGTCTGTTGACCAGGTTTATAGAAACTTTGAAGAAGAGATTAAGCACTTTCTCTCCTTTGTTTTGGACAGGAGCTGGGGACTATCAGAGTCCTGCAGTGAGAATGAGAAGGTGATGAGCGTGAATCATGTGAAGATGTGGACACTGAACCCTTGGGAGGAAAGGTGTGGGTTATAGGGGTGGTGTGTTCTCTCTGCTCCTAAGGAACTGAGGATCACCTGGAAGGTGGAGTCCTGGCCACCCAGGAGGTACATGAGCATAAGGCTTTTTAGCTGAGACAGATGGGCAGCAGAGAGATTTCACTCATGCCCTCCACAGGGATTGGTGACCTGCTTGATGCTGTGGCTCCTACCTATAGGATCACTGATGTGTATTACCTGAGTCTAACCCCACTGATCTGAAGAAGGTGCAGGGTGGGGGGATCAACATGAAGAACACAGCTGGATAGAACTGTTGGGAAAAAATGGAAAATGAACAGCTAGAAGGAATATTCAAGAAAAGTACAAAGCAGATTTTCAGGAACTAAAAAATATATAATGTTTGAACTCACATAATATAGTCAATGATGACAAGGATGATCACTACTGAGACCTAAATTAGTAGTTTGAAAAAAATCATATGAGATGGAAATATTGAGAGAACAATTTGAGCTTAGATCCAGAGACCTAAAAATGTAAACATTAAGAGTATCAGAAAGAGAAAAAGGAATTTTAAACTTTACTAAATAACTCAATATTTTAGGTCACATTTAATTTTTCTCCTCTAATCAAATTAATGTAATATTAACATTTTGTTATAGGAATAGAAAAATAAATCAGAGGAACAAATTGAAAGTGCAGTGGTAGACAGCAGACTATATATACGATTTTAATAAGGGTGACATTTTCAATACAGTAGGAAAATAATGCATTATGTAATAAATAAGGCATAATTGGCTGCTTATAAAGAAAAACAAAGTTAGGTACCAAATTATATCCAAATAAGTCCAAATGGAGAAAAGATTCAAATATAAACAAATAGAACAAAGGATGTTAGTAGAAAACATGAGAGATGACATACTTGATCTAGGATATGGAGATAATTTGGACCATGACAGGAAACTCAGAATCTATAAAAGAATTAGAGTAATATTTTGAATTTATAATATTAGTATCATACAGAGAAAATATACAGAATGATAGATTTAAACAAAATAATGAAACACAAAGAGATGTTTAATAGCTGTCATGCATAGAATCTTATAAGTTGGCTGTATCTATTACCTTTTAATCTTCCAGAATTCATTTTATCTACTGGGAATCTATAAAATATAAATAGCTCAAGTTTCTGTCTGTTAAATATGGCATTAAATCTGTTAATAGCCACTTTTTAGGGAGGAGAACAGAGAGAGCATTTGAGGAAAAGAAGAGAAATGTAATAGATTCAGGTATGTTTTGTATTCTGGGCATAAATGCCTCTTCAAATATAAACAAATAGAAGCTTCTTTTTAAGAAAAACACAGAGGTATGTATGTCATCCTGGTGATACATTATTTGTGGTTATTGTCCAGCAATCACATTTGCAACCCAATAGCAGACTGAAGGAGGTTAGGATATGGAAGCTTCCGTTTAACTTTTTCCATTTATATACTGTTAGTGTGAAGCAGGTCCTGTGGCCACAATTAGATGCAAATGAGATTTTGAAATGCAAGACTGCCAAGTAATCCTGACTTGTCCATACTGTTATCACCAGATCTACAGTAGTACTTGAGGCATACTAAATGCACATTAAAAAATTTATTCAGGGCTGGGGTTATGGCACAGTGGTAGTGTGCTTGCCTAGCACGCGGGAGGCACTGGGTTCGATCCTCAGCACCACATAAAAATAAAATAAAGATATTCTGTCCACCTATAACTAAAAAATAAATATTTAAAAAAATTATTCAAAGAAAGCTAAAATTTTTGAATTCTGATATTATAGAAAAATGAAGAGGTTAATCAGGGGATACAAATTCTGTCATAAAGATAATGAACTCTCTTTTGTCTCCAAAGAGAAGGTTAAGGATGCTGCCCTGTGAGAGATTCCAGAGGCTACCATCATTAGCAAGACAGGTTTTGGGAGACGTATGGTGTCCAATGCTCTGTTATAGGAAATATTTATCTAAAAAAGAATAAGTTTCCCCCCAAAAGTTTTGCATTTAAGGTTAATAATAATAATAGTAATAATATTAAATATAGATAGTATGAATATTAGTCTACAAATTCAAGTGTCCAATATATATTGAATATTAGCTTATTTTCTAAGATTCCTACTTGTGTTAGAGGGAAAGTTAATTCTAGCTATTCCTTGTATTTTTTTTCAATTCCCCATCTAGACTTTCCATATGGCTAAGTCTTGATTGGTAAACTCTTCTTATTATCCCTCCTGAGTCTCCATGGGTTATTCCAGAAACATCATTTCAAATGTTGATTGTTGCATAAGTAACTTCTAAATTTAGTAGTTTTAAATACAACCATTTATTTGTACCTTGTGATTTGTTGTTAAAGAATTTGGAAAGGGGGGCTGGGGCTGTAGCTCAGTGGTAGAGCGCTTGCCTGGCATGCATGAGGCACTGGGTTCGATCCTCAGCACCACATATAAATAATAAATGAATAAAAAATGAAGATCCATCAACAACTTAAAAAATATTTAAAAAAAAAAAAAAAAGAATTTGGAAAGGGATCAGTTGAGTGACTCTTCTGTTTCCTGTGGTACTGGCTGGCATTGTTTCATGGTATTCATCTGGTGGAAGGGTTGGTCAGACTATACACAAGATGACTTCAACCATGTAGCTGGCTGTTTGTCAGGGATGCTGTTGAAGGCTGGGCTCAGCTGGAACTGTTAACCTAAATGTGCCTTCTCCATCGTAGCAGCCTCTCAGGGCCAGACTTCTACATGCTGGTCCAGGGCTCACAGAGTGTTCCCAGAGACATAAATTACAAGCTCCCAGCCTCCTAACGCCAGAGCTGAGACCTCCATATTCTACTCATCAGAATAGCCACAGAGCTCACTTAGGATACTGCTTATCTATTGTTGCATAACAATATTGCCACAAATTTAGTGGCTTAAAACAAAGTACAGTTATTATTTCACCATTTTTGTGGGGCAGGTATTCAGGCCCGGCTTGGCTGAGTCCTCTGCAAGGCTGCCATCCAGGTGTTGGCCAGGGCTGAGTTCTCATTTGAAAGTCTGACTAGGGAAGGTGTTGCCTCCAGGCTCATGTGGTTATTGACAGAACTCGGTCCTTCTAAGTTCTCAGTCTGAGAGATTAGATTTCTTACTGTCTGTTGTTAAGAAGAAGTCCTCAGTCTCTGCCACATGAGCCTCCCTAGTACACCTATTTACTTCATCAGAGGCAGCAAGGGATAATCTGTTCGCAAGACCAACATTACAATCTTGTGTAACATAAACATCTGTGCTGTTTTCAACGATTAGAAGCAAAGTGTAAGTTCCACCTGAATGCAAGGGAAGGAGATTACATAAAGGTGTGGTTAAGGGGAAAATTGGGAGCCATCTTAAAGTTCACTCACCTCACTCAGATTCAAGGGGAGGATCCTAGCCTCCCACTATCCATGGGAGAAGTGTTACATAATCTGTAGCTACAGGCATTTATTGTTCTTTATAATATGGCCTCATTAGACTCTTTGCTCTCTGCTTTTCATGTCACCCTTTTAGAATCATTCTTCAAGCTATTTTCATATATGCCACTCAATCTTTCCCATCCAGTATCTTACTACAAGTTCAAGTTTATTCATTTATCAAATAATTATTAATAAGTGGCTATTATTGAGGCTATCGGGATCAAGTCATGAAAAAAATAAACTTTTATCCTTACAAAGCTCAGAATACAAAGGTAGAAAACAGAAAATCAGCAGCAAAATGTTGTTGAAAAGTTTGAAGCTGGCAAAATCCAATCAGATTCTGAAGGTAGAACTAAAGATATGATTTGATTGATTGGATATGGGATGTGAGCTACTGAGGGAAACCAAAATGACTTCAAGGAAAGGAGTATTTTTCTATAAGAAAGTCTATGGAGAGAGTAAGTTGGTTATTGTTATAAGCTGGTAAATTACTGCTTTTTGGTTGTCTAATAGACTCTTGTAGTGCTCCCAGGGGACAGATCTGGGTCTTCATGGTCTCAGAATTTATCAAGGTCCATCTTATCATCCTTTTAGGTCTTCCCATCCCTACTCCCCCAACTCAGATATCATCTTCTATTGGATGAGGAAGACAAAGTTTACTCTCCCCTCCCTCAAATCTGTTCTGCCCCTCCTCACAAATTTTCCACTTATCTCCTTACAAAAATCATCAGAGATCTTGAAAGAGCTTAAGTTTTAAGGGGAAAATTTCAGAAAAAATTTAGGTACTTTGGCCAACACCCAGCCTTTTGCTTTCCTGGAGGAGATGAAATACATGAAATACAAAATAGCCCCCAGATACATTAATATTACCTAGCATGTATTAATTGTGTATTCCATTCTGGACCTGTGCACTATTTCATTTAATTATGTTTGAAACTCCTTGAATAAATTGTAGTAAGGGCACTTACTCAATTGTAATTTTTTTAAAGAAATTGTCCCAAGTTTACTAAGCCCCTGTTTTCTTAAATGGAAGAACTATTTATCCTTTAGGGTTGCTGTGAAAATGACATGTGAGGTTGGGTCTGAACCTGGCTCCTCAATGTTAAATTTCTGGTTTATATGAGGTAAAGATTATATTTCTTATATGAAAGAATATATGCAGATGTAATTTTAATTAGTAAAGAGGTGATTATGAAAAATAACTTCTCAACACCCTCATTATTTTAGTATATTCTGAGAATCAAGATAGCAATACAGAAGAGCATATGTTTAGTGACTGTTGAATGCAATAGTCTGTTGAGGAAGATGTCAATCAAACAGAGAAAGTCAAAATGTGTAGGTTTGAGGTAATGAAAAAAAAAATCAAGGATGTTTAGGCCTAGGGCATTGAGTGAACAAAGAAGACGGACTTTTGGTTGATTTCTGTGGGGAGCAGTGAAGACATTAATTTGACTAGCATTAGTATTTTCAAGAAAGCATGGGGTGTGAGTTCAGACATAATTAAAGGGGCCAGATAATCAATGGCATCTGATACCAAATGAAGGCTTTTCACTCTCTTAGGGAAGTAGGGTAGGCAGGAAGGGCTTTTGAGTCAAAGATTGATAATCCTTTATAGCACACATGGTTATAAAGCTTAATACTCTGCATTAATCATGCAAAGAGACATCAGAAAAAGTATAATTTTGCTAGGATATTTCAGTTTGGTTGGATGGAGAAAAGAATAGAAAGGATCCCAGTCAGGAACACATGCAGGAGGCAAGGGTTGAGATGATTAGGGATGAGGGAGGAGCAGCCAGCAGCCATAATCAGAATGGAAGGAGTAGCTGTTGGAGACACTGGAGAGATGAACTGACAGCTCCTGTAGGGTGAGTGTATGGTGGGAGAGAAAGAGGAAGTGGGTATCAGAGGTGATTTCAAAGTGCTCAGTTTGAGTAATTGAGAGAATCATGATACTGTGGACAGAAGAAGGGAAGTTTGTTGGAAAAAGTTGCCTTGGATGGAGACATAATGAATTCAGTGAGGTGAGAGCTGTCTGTTGTAGACAATAATTAGGAGGAGGAGAAAAGGGCACAGAATGTTTTAAATCAGAGAGAAAAGGATAAGTTTATAAATTATCAAGGAAACCAATTCGTATGTGCTATATTAAATTGCTTAAAAGTTAAGAATTTGTGTTATTACTTAAATTTGCAATTTTAAATGAAACATTTTATTTTTAAGACTTTTTCACCCAAATAATCTATCAATCACACAGTCATAGAAAATAATTAGTATGGTCTTGGCAATTTCACTGAAATATAAACAATTCCTCTTGCCCACCACCATCTCCACATTTTGTACCAGTCTACATAATAGACTTTGGGTTTAAACACACAGACATTTAATTACAAAATTAAAATCCCTAGAAAGAGAACCTGAGGATCATGTGAAAATTAAAGGAGATCTTAATAATTATCAAGTGTTGGTCCATACCAGCCGCTTTAGGTTTTGTTTTGTATATTAGTTTGATTGCTTGTTTGTTTTGGTCAAGATGGGCTATGATTATAGAATACCCCTTCCAATGCAGATCTCCATTCAGTAAATTATGGCTTACCCTTCAGTGTGATTTCCACTCGCAATGTATGGCCTCTGTCTTCCTATTCTGCCAAGCTGTAGGTTTTTTTTTTTTTTAATTAGTCCAAACTCCCTGGACTACAGTTGTCTCTCTGCACATGCCTGGTGAACTGTTTAGTTATTACTTTTCCAATATAAGAAGAGCCTTAACTTAAAGAGTTATGCCTCATTAAAGGGGAAAGAGGTAAAGTAAGATAAAGGGAATAAAACTTTATCCCCTTCAGAGGTATTTTAACAGTCTTTTAAAAGTCTTGGGGCTTTCCTTGACACATGTACCATTTAGTTTTGTCTGTAGTTCTTATACGCTTTTCGAGAAAGGAAAATACATTCCCTGTTTGTGAAAAACCACAAAAGACAAAACATATTTATATCCTGTTTTTGCTTCTTTACCTTCTCCAAGAAGTTGGGGTATAAATAACCCAATAAATTTAGTCCTAGGGGGTGGATTGAGATTGTTATAAGTGGCAGCAGGTGGAAAACATGTTTTAGCAATTGAATTGAGTGTAACCATGTTCCTTAAATTTGTAATAAAAATTCCATATGCATATTTGATAATTTTAAAATGTTGTGGAATTTTTGACTGGCTCAGACACAACTTGAGAGAAGAGATAAATTGTGTGTCTTATGATTTTAAAAGGAAGATTGAATTTAGTATTTGATTCAGAGTGAAGGAAGGAATGAGAAAAATATTAAATGTTTTTCAGCTTCATGGTCATATTGCTTAGAAATTGCATGCAATGTAAATCTAACAGCTTTACCAAAATGATTATTTCATTGTTTAAATGTGGATAAACTTAGGCTAAATAGCTGTTTGCTGTTGTTGTTATCGGGTTCTTCTCTCCCCTTTTCTTGGATTGTAGGGCCAAATGTAAAAAGAAAACAATTCAGAATTAGGATATTAATGGGAAAAAATGCAGATAAGTCTTTGGCATCTGCTGCCTCAAATATGCAGGCCAGGGAGAGCTTTGCATTTTGTTCAGAAGATTTGGAAGTGGACCTAAATTTCAGAGATGCCTACCTCTGGGAACCAAAGCACCAGGCAAAGCAATCTCTGCCAGTACTTGGGAAGGGCACTGAGAAGAGCCAAAAACGTTTGCCTGTGGGACGGACTGGGCTGTTCAGTGCTGCCCACCCACACTGTCATCTACCACACACACCACTGCAAACGTTCTTGGGACCCAAACAGAATCAAAACTGGGCACAGTCCTTTTGGCAGCCAAAACCCCATGATGTTGGTACTTTTTGGTTTTGGGAAGTGGTAAGGCTTGCTGATTTACAGCTGTTCTCAGATTTAGAACAGGCTTATCTTTTGAATGGGATATGCATTGCATATCCCGTTTGACATGGGGAGGGCTGAGGACTGAGGGTAAGGGCAGGAGACAGCAGGTAAGAGGGGTACCTTCTTGGTTTCTTGACTTGGACCTAAATTTACATGAGGACTTCGAGAAAAACTAACCTGTGGTGACCCTGGTGCATAATGTCACTAGTTTCTCTGAAAGAAGCCTAGAAATAAAATCTGGCTTAAGTTTCACCTTTACTTCTTGTTTATTTTTTCTTCCTGTTTGCCCTTTTACTCTGCATCCTAGCCTGGCTTTGGGGATTTGGTTTTGAGAGGAAAACAAGCAACCACATTAAACAAAAGGATGAGGAAAGGTGTGTTGCCAAGTTTAGAACCCTCTCCCTGCTGCGGGTTTGGAATTCTCAAGCACCCTTTTACCTCTTGAGCTTTCAGATTGTTTATTCTTGGCAAAAACGAAGCTTCCTGTTTTTAAGAAAAACAGTTTATAGAAATGCTTGAAAAGTCTTCTTGGACATCAGAACACACTTCCCAAACAATATTTTGATGATTTAACATGTAAATGAGTCAAAACAATGTTAGTAACATTTCCTATAAAGTACGTGTAGATTTTAAAAACCAAGGGGGTAGTGTTTAGCTAAACATACTTCGGTTAAAGAAGATCAAAAGCATTTGCAAACCAGTTTGAGATGTTTGCTAAGTTGAAAGTGAGGCCAAATCCAACCACTCTAAGTTGAACTGAGAGCAAATAATTTATTATTAAAATAGCTCACGGATGTGATTACTCTTTAGTCTCTGAGATTGTGATTCTGTAGCCAAAATAATCTCCCTGAAATGACTGTAATAATGTGTATAAGCAATCATGGAACCAGAACTCTCAGCCTGTCCATGGAGGTGGAGTAGCAATTTGAAAGACCAGGTAACTCCACCTCTTTGCTCAATTTTCATGCTCAAGGGCTGTGTAAGGAAACTGATATTCCCCACTGCTTCTAATTACATGAAATTTTTAAATACAATTAATCAGCTGGACACAACGTGTCTATCACGTGCCTATCAATATGTCTCATACTCCAACATGTAAAGATCAAAGTCTATTTCTGGATTTAGAAGTTGAAAAGGCGAATATCCTGGTCAGACAGATTGCTCCTTGGAGCAATCCCCACACAGGATCAGGTGTGTGCACAGATGTTTCAGGAAGTGAACAAATTTCATATAATCCACAACAAAAGTTACAGGGCAGTCAGGCATGGTGGTGCACACCTGTAATCATAGCACCTTGGAAGGTTGAGACAGGAAGATTACAAATTCAAGGCCAACCTCACCAACTTAGTGAGGCCCTAAGCAACTTAGCAAGACTCTATCTCAAAATAAAAAATAAAAAGGGCTGGGGATGTGGCTCAGTGGTAAAGCAACCCTGGGTTCAATCCCAGGTACAAAAAAAAAAAAAAAAAAAGAGTTATAGGACAGCCATAGTGACAGCTGAAGAAATCAAAAGGTCTAAATTCTTTGACCAATACACAAATTTTACTAAGCATCTATATGAGTAAACTATTATAGTAGGTAAGCTCTATTCATCTTTCCTAATTTAAATGACATATATTCCCAAAAGATTATAATTATTGTGAAAGCTAGAGGAGCAAGAGGCATTCAGGTAGAAAAGGACAAATTTAGTCAAAGCCCTGAAGAAGTGAGGCAGATGAAGGTGAGTGAAGAAGTCTGGAGAAGCTAAAAAATGGTCAGCACAATATTTTCTAATTGTGTTTCTCTGAATAACATGTGATCCTTGAGAAATGGAGTTATATATTTAAATTAATTTTGGAAATTGAGTGTCAAAACTGCTAACATCTTTTCTTACTTGCAGGATTCTTTTTTTTTTTTGCCAAGAGAACATACATAAGCCCCTGACAAATAGGTAGCAAGAAGATAGTACTGCTAGTTTGGTATATCAGAGAAATGCGGTAGCTGTAAGAGTTGTTGTAAGGACTGTATGAGCTTTAATATGAATTGATGCTATTTGTTCTTAAGCATAGCGTCTTGCACTGGTTTGGATGTGATTTGTCCCCTCAAAAGCTCTTCTGTGAGATATGAAGGAAGGCTTAGAGGTGAAATGATTGGGTTATGAGATCCTTAACCCAATCAGTGAATTAATCCCCTGATAGGGATTAACTGAGTGGTGAAATTAGGCAGGTAGTGTGTAGCTGGAAGAGGTGAACACTGAGGTGTACCTTGGGAGGATATACTTTTGTGTCTGGTGAGTGTAGTGTCTCTCTCGCTCACTCTGCTTCCCGGGGATGTCCTGACCTGCTTTCCTCCACCACATTCTTCCCCTATGTTGTTCTGCCTCACTTCCAGCCCTGAGGAATGGAGTCGACCATCTATGATATGAGGCTTCAGGAACCATGAGCCCCCAAATAAACTATTTCTCTTCTAATAATTCTTGTCAGGTCCTTGGTCATAGCAGCAAAAACGCTGACTGAAACAGGCACATGCACACTGAATCGTGTGTTTTTGTTATAGTTGTTACTTGGACAAAGCGTTTGACAAGGATCTTCATATCTCTGTAGACAAAGGGAATACATGTCTGAATGACATAAAGAATTCAGGGACTTGGAAATTGGATGAATGGCCAGCCTTGGGGTGTGCTCTCTAAGAAGTGCTGTCACCCCAAAGGGGAGCATTTAATGTTATGCCAACCTTCAGTCTTCTTTAACTAATGGCTTGGATTAATTTATAATGGTGTGCAAACAAAATTTGCAGATCATGGGAAGTTGGGAAAGAGAGTTTTTGCATCAAATCACAGGATCTTAATACAGTAGTCCCAAGGAGGTTCTGAAAAAACATAAAAAGGAAAAACATGCAGTCTTATGTAAGCCTTAAAATCACCTGTACCCATAGAAAATGGCAGAGAGGAGCCTTGCCAGGAATAAATTAGAAAAAGACTTGAAGATTTATAGTAGACTATAGCTAAGTATGTGACAAAAGGGAAAGATGGTTTATAGAAAATGTAACGTGATTGCACGTTCTTTCAATGACATATGGTATCTAGATTTAGGGAAGTGGGAGTTCTACCTGATTCACACAGGTCAGATCACACATTATAATATTTTATCCAGTGCTAGTGAGGATGAAGACTAATCAGAGCTAACTGGAAGTCTATGTGAGTGGACTTTAAATGTGAACCAAAAAAATAGATTCATAGGGGATTTTTAGTCCAGGGAAGAGAAGATTCAATAGCAGATATGACCATTGTGTGCAAATATTTGGATATTTCTAACTTGGAAGAAGAATTACATTTTATTCCTATAATATCATATTGTAAAATTAAGGGCAATAACTCTATAACAATCTTTCCATAAGTATTTATTGAATGTCAAATGTTAAGCATCATGCTAAGCAAGAAAAGAAACAGGAATAATGCAGGTTTCCTGCCCTACAGGGGCTCACGCTCTAATAGAGATTGACATCTAGGTAGCCATAACCCACATGATACATGGTACCCTGCAGTCATGCAAAGCACTATGGCCAGAGAGAAACAAGAACTTTGATTTGCCTGACAGTAATTTTTCTTTTTAAAAGCCAATATTCTATATCATAAAATGCAAATATTCAAATAATTTTGTCAGATTTGGGATTCTATTTCATTGTAGTTTTTTTGGGGGGGGGGTACCGAGGACTGAACTCAGGGGCATTCAACCACTGAGCCACATCCCCAGACCTGTTTTGTATTTTATTTAGATCTCACTGAGTTGCTTAGCATCTTGCTTTTGCTGAGACTGGCTTTGAACTTGCAATCCTCCTGCCTCAGCATCCCAAGCCACTGGGATTACTGGCATGTGCCTAAAAATATATGTATTTAAACACAGAATTTTGTAGCTCTTGTCTCAGTTTATCTTTCCCCAGAGGCAACCATCTTCCAATTCTCTTAGCTGATTTATTGTGTGTGTGTGTGTGTGTGTGTGTGTGTGTTTGTTTATCTTCATGTCTCCTAATGGCATGGTTAAGTGCTATTTCTTACTTTTTCAGTTTTAGGTTTTATCTATTGACTTCCCCTTATGGAAGATAAGAATTTATCTCTATTTGCTTTCACTATGTGTATGTACATTTTCATCCTACTTCCTCCATATATAATTATATTTTTGATAAAGCAAATATTCTATTATTTTGTCTATGAAATCAGTATTCTCAGTAGAGTCATGTAAATATGGTTACTTTTTCTGTCTAACATACTTTTTATTTTGCCTAGAATTAAATTGATATGCTTCTCATCTTAAAATTTATTTCATTTGATATGTATTTATCTTGACAAATTCAACCCTTTGTCAGTTATCTCAATCTTTACTTAAAATATTCAGAGCCATTAAATTGGTATTCAATTTCATCTTCTGAAATTTCTTTCAAAGCCTTCTACTCAACCTAGACTGTAGCTGTTATGCCTGGAATGCAGTTCCATTTTGAGTTCTGCTTGTATAACCAAAAGATTCCCTT
>CM053410.1:49072680-49102811 GCA_028644305.1 Xerus rutilus | reverse complement strand
AGCGTAGTGGCTCAAGCCTGTAATCCCAGCACTTAGGGAGGCTGAGACAGGAGAATCGCGAGTTCAAAGCCAGCCTCAGCAATGGCGAGGCACTAAGCAACTCAGTGAGACCCTGCCTCTAAATAAGACACAAAATAGAGCTGCGGATGTGGCTCAGTGGTCAAGTACCCCTGAGTTCAATCCCCAGTACCAAAAAAAAAAAATAGAATGAAATGCTGTCATTTGCAATAACATGGATAAGCCTACAATACCTTAAGTGAAATAAACCAGGCACAGAAAGGTGAATAAACTGAGATCCATTTTAGTCAACTTTTTTACCTCTGTGAATAAAAAGATCTGACAAGAAAAAAAATTATTTTCTTTAAATAATTAAATAATTAGCTAAAATTTTTGAATTCTGCTATTATAGAAAAATGAAATTAAATATCAGGTGATATAGATTCTGTCATAAAGACAGTAAAATCTCTTTTTTGTCCAAAGGGAAGGACAGTAATGCTGCCTGTGAGAGATTCCAGAGGCTACCATCATTAGCAGGAAACATTTGGGGAGGCATATGGTATCCAATGCCCTGTTCTAAGGAATATTTATCTAAAAAAGAATAAGCTACCTGTGAAAAGTTTTTTACTTAAGATAAAACTAATAATAATATTATAGATGGTATTAATCTCAGTCTACAAATTCAAGTATGCAACATATATTGAATATTGGCTTACATATTAAAGGGAAAGTTTATTTTGGGGCCCACAGTTTTAGAAGTCGCAGTCCATAGATGGCTAACTTCATTCCTTGGGAACTGACATCAGGCAGAACATGGTGGAAGCATGTGATGGAAGAAAGCAGGTGGGGACATGGCACCAGGAAGCAGAAAGTCTCCACTCTCCAGGAGCAAAATTTATACTCCTAAGGCATACCCCCAATGACCCACCTCCTCCAGCCACACCCCTACCTGCCTTCATTTGCCACTCAGTCAATCCCCATGAGGGGATTAATTCAATGATTAGGTTAAACCTCTCATAACCCAATCATTTACCTCTAAACCTTCTTGCATTGTCTCACACATGAGCTCTGAAGAACACTTAATATTTAAAACATATCAAGATCTAAAGAAAAAGTTGATCTCATAGAAGTAGAGAATAGTCATATGAGTTGTCTTTTAATGAAAATGCATACCATTTATATAGTTTTATCATATTTCTTTAAGAAAGTAGAATGGTGGTTCCTAGAGACTGGGGTTGTTAGTGGTTAGGAGGAGAATTGTTCATTAAAGGATGTGTCATCACTGTTAGGAGGAATAAGCACAAGAGAGTTATTTAACAACATGGTGACTGTAGTTGTTAGAGATATACTGCATGCTTGAAAAATGCAGAATATATGTTAAATGTCCCTTTTATGGTACTGGAGAATAAACCTAGGGGCACTTTACCACTGAGCTACATTCACAGTCCCTTTTATTTTTTATTTTGAGACAAGGTTTTGCTAAATTCCTGAAGGTCTTGCTAAATTGCTAAGTCTGGCCTCAAACTTCCATCTTCCTGCCTCAGCCTCCCAAAGATTTATCTCTGGATAATCCCTGTGATTACAGGCATATACTAGCATTCCTGGCTTTAGATGTTAAGTGTTCTTACCACAAAAATGATACTTTGTAAAATAATACATTTGTTAATTAGCTAGATTTAACTACTCCACGTCATACATACGCTTCAAAAACATCATGTTGTACACAATAAATACATAAAATTTTGTCTGTAAATTACAAAAATAAAATACTTTAAAACATCATTATTATTATTATTGCAGCCCAGAGGATTAAATCTAAAGCCTCACACCTGCTAGGCAAGTGCTCTACCTCTGAGCTACATACTTAATCCCCAAATTAATTTTATTTTGTACTTAAAAAGTTTATCTGTAAACATTAATCATATCTACAAAATACCTTCACAGCAACACCTAGAGAGAGAATGATTGAATAAATGGGTAATAGAGCTTAGCCAAGTTGACACATAAAACTAATCATCGAGGATGACTAACCAGTATTTACCCAATAACAAACTGATTGACTCTGTGTAGACTGATAACTCTTTCCTCCGCTCTTTGCTTCTTAACTGATTCTTTTGAATAATGTAGATAGTTTCAGACTTGGATTTCCTGTCCTAACAGTCTGAACTCAAGCTCTAAATGAGAAAACATTGATGGGGAGGACAGGACACAGTTTTGCTTTTGATGTCACTATCATTGGGAACCTGGCTTTGCTGCTGGATGTCCTAAAGCCAAGGGGGTAAATTCCAGCTGTTCCAAATAGCAGCCTCTTGGATCTCATATCCAACTTTATTGCTATTCTCATCTTCAACTATTTTATGTAAGAAAAGTACTGCTATACATAGTTTGATAATTAAGTATCCCTTTAAGAACAAAATAGTGCCTGTGTGGTTCTGTGTGGGTTGTGGGTAAATTCTAGGCATGAGGAATAACTATCATGCAGTTCATCCTATTGACCCCAATGAACTCTGCTCAATAAATATTTGCAGAGTGACTTAGTGCCAAAGCATGCCTTGAGTTTATGCAACTTGGTGACATTTCTACCGCCAAAGCTGTGCTACTGCAAACTTTATCTTGGAGAACTCATGATAGTTGGTAAAGTTGCTCTGAACCTAGGAAGTGGCTATTGGCCAAATTATGTGCTCTTGGAGAGGAACATTTCCTGTATATTAAAAAAAAAAAAAGAAGAAGAAGAAAGAAAAAAGCCCTGGGTGACTAATAGGGTAAGAATGTTCTCATCTTCTCCAGGAGAAGAATGGAGTCAGGTAGAGCTTTGCAACAATTCGTGGTCACAAACCTCAGTAGACACCCAGGTCATTAACTAACCACATGCATGTGGCACATGGAATGGAACATCCCAGGGCTCTAAAACCACAGGCATCTCTATGCTGGATTAAATGGAGCAGTTTTACCGGCCCAGACAGAAAAGGGATGTGGTGATTTTTCAAACGATTCTGATTTATAGTCAATAGGGTGCAAGGTTATGGTACACAGAATAAATAAATCGTTTGCACTTCTCCTCACCACCCTCTTTCTAAACTCCTGGCTCTGCTGGTTTCCAAGAAGGCACCAAGAGTGTCACCATGACAATAACCATGCCTGGTCCTTATTTCTGTCATCTAGCCTCACATCTGTGAAGTGATCCTTCAGGAATAACCATGAAACCCTGGCTTTGGTTACTAGCCAAACCAGGGTGTGATATTTTTTCCTGTTTAATTAAAAAAAAGGGGAGGCCTGCCTATTTGCTTTTGCCAGCTATCTGAAAGTTCAAAAGGTAAAGAACATTTCCCTCCACAAATAAACCATGGAATGTATTTGGAAATTGAGTTTTCATCAGCAGTTGCTGTTTTGAGCCACTTATTCCACTGCTGAGGAAGGTGAAATGGGAGTTCTTTCCTGAAAGGAAAAAAAAAAAGACCAACTTTACATTTATAATTTGACATCTTTGGGAGGGGCTCTAGGAATCTGGAGTCTTCTTTCAGATATAGGATAATGCATCCTTGGATGGGAGGTACTTGTAATGCCCTCTTGGCACATGAAGAGTTTATATTTCTATTTAGAGTAAATTGTAAAATGAATCTATGCTCTCTTTGGGGCCTTCTGATAATAGATTGCAACAGAACTTTATAAACCAACCTGTTTTTAGGAAAAGACTTCATAAATTATATTTTTAGTTTATAATGGTGCAATACTGAATGCCACAATCAGTGCATAGTGTTATCCACAAAGGACCAGGACTCTTATTCATGGAACTTTACAGAAAACCCCCAAAGTATCCACTTTCATGTTGATCCAAGGGTGGAGATAGCATGTGTTGTCACACTTCATGGAGGAAATGACATTTGAATTGGGGCCTGAAAGTCAGGGAGGATTTAAACAATAGAAAAGGATATAACTCAAGTGTCTGCTGCCTGCCTGATCCCATCTTTCAACATTCTGGAGTTATTTTTGAATTCTTTAAGAAAATTCTTGAATCCCCATCTTTAATACTGTGCAATGTCTGATACCCTCTTCAGAATACCTCAGAGGATTTGAGAAGTCTGTGTTTCTCCTAGTCACGATTTTCTACAATTTCTTACTTCCACTGAATTCTTAATCTTTTCTCTGTAGGTCATTTTCTCAAACTATAGAAAAAAATTATTTTCTCTTAGCCACACTTCACTCTTTTTCCTCAGTTTCTTAAAGCACTACTGATAAAAGACTGGTCAATGTTTAGATGTTAACATAACCCAGGAGAAGTGCAGTATAGTACAGAAATGACAACCCCCTAAATTTCATATCAGATATCTCTTGTCCAATTCCCTTGGCCCTCTCTACCACTGGAAATATCTCACTGGCCATCTTATTTGGGGTGCCATTTGCCATTAATCTCAGGCCATAGCCAACATAAGGAAAAGATGATGTAATAAAGAAATCCCATGACATTATGACTCAAAGAATTGAAAAAAAATCTTATCTAGTCTAAAATAAGATTTACAGGCTAGGCTTTGGCTCTGCTCCACATGATCACTCAGGGAAATGGTTGTTAGTGAGTTTTTGCCTTATTGTCCTCAGACCTTTATTGATCACATGACCAAAGCTGGCACATCCCAGTGGTCATAGCCAGCAGAAAGGTTAAAAGAGTAGAAGAGAATTGCTACTGTCTATGGCTCTGGCCCGGGAGTGACATACTCTATTCTGCTCACTTTCCATGGATGAGAATTTAGTCATAAGACCAAATTAACTCCAAGAGGTTTTGGGAAATACAGTCTGTACCTAGGCAGCCATGTGCCCTGCCTCATCTCCTTTACTACAAAAGAAGGTAAGAAGAAATTTTCCTGGAGAATTGGAGATCCTGGCCACATCTTTCCCTTGTCTTTCAGAAATTTCTTCTTTTATACCCAGCGTTTTGTTTTTCACTTCTTGGAAGCCAATTCTTAGATGCCCATCACATATTTTTCTATTTTTGTTGGTGCATTATAATTATATATAATAGTATAATTATACATTATGCCATATGAATACATATACATAACATAATGACATTTTAAATGCAAGACAATTCAGTTCCTCATGTTTCAATGATTTCTTTCCTCCCAAACTATACTCGGTGACCTCAACTTCTAACACTGAGACAGAATGTTAATCTCTTTTTCTACATCAGTGAATAAGTTTTCTCTGAGATAAGTGCTTCCTATTCCTATGAGGTGGGCTCCAGGTTATTTTGCTCTGTGTGTTTGTGTGAGAGCCTACTCATGGGCAAGCAGGAAAATAGCCACTTTTCCTCTCCTTCACATGAAGTTTTGAGTGTAAGAGTGGATGAAGGGAGGCATGGAGTAGTCCCTGAATAAGGAAACACTGAAACAAAGAAATAGAGAAAAATTGGGGATTACTTCAGCACTAAAAGGTAGATCTAGTCTCCCTGGCTCACAGAAAACATGAAAAGGAATGAGGGCATTAAGAAGAACTCTTTGGAGTAGCAAGTAGCAGAAACTGAATGCAAACTATCAGGGTAAATAGGGGCAAGTATATAAGAGATCACAGAGGTACTTCTAGTTCCATGTTTGACTGTCTCTGGGTCTCCAAAAAGAATTATAAAGTCTTTCCTTTTATCTCTGAAATGTTGGGTCTCTATCTTCCCAAATAGGCTCTCTCCTTAGGAGTCCTTACACCTCTGGACCATAGGCTGTCAAATATTTAAGGTGCCAGCCAGTCACCAAGGTAATAAGGGTAGAATTCCTGAGTCAGATTGTTTCTTGTATAATTTGCAAAGTAAAAGACACAGAGAGACAGTTCTGAATACTCTTCAATTTCCCTAATGGAATGAAGACTTTAAATAGGGTGGCAGTTGGGAGGCAATTCTGATGGTGGTGAGGACGAGGTTTTTATGAACTGATTTCCTTGGTAGTAGCTCCTTTCCAGGGTCCTTTGTGTGTCATGATTGATCCCATCATGTCAGCTACTTCTCTTACTTCAAGCCTGGTGAGAATACATCTCTGGGATCCTTCTGAATTAGGAGACACAGGCAGATGTGGAAGACACAGCTGAGCCTGCTAAATCCACAGTGACAGCAGAACAGAGGAGCTGCAGAGGGATTGGTTGACCCTTCTGGGGTTTGTTGAGACAAGAGATATGGGAGTGTTTCTGGTAGACCAGACAGAGGTCAGGAGGGACAAGGGCTCAGTCTGGGTCCTTCCCATGAAGTCAACCAGCAAGGGTGGAAGAAACTACTTGACTTGCTGGTGGAGAATGCAGAAGGAATCAAAAGATAACTACCACTATAGGTCAAGAGAACTACAGGAAATAGCACTTAAATAATGAGAATATCCAAAGAAACCATAAAAGTACCCATAAGACGTAGAGATGGTTTTAAACATCTACCATTTATATAGCATGAGGCCAGCTTACCTGAGGATAATTTTAAATATGGAGTTTTCTCACTTCTTAATTTTCTTCCTTCCTCACCCATTACTCTGATCCCCAAGAGATCAGAAACTAGTTAGCAAGCTTGGAGGTGGGTAGTTAGTAATATATTGGAAAGGAATCTATAGAAATCAACTATGCCATTCCCTCTAATCACCACTGCTTCACCCTGCTGCTTCCCAGTTGAGGCAGTCCGAAGCCAAGGAATGGGAGAATATTTTACCTTAAATCAAATTTAAAGTTTTCATTACTGTCTTGTACTCAGCGCTTTCACTTCTAAACTATGATTATATGTGTGACTTAAAGTGACACTAGGACCGAAGTAGGATTAGAACAGGCTACAGGAATTTTCAACTAGGTCAGACAAAATTTCAAAGGGATAGTGGAAAACAAAAATAATTGTATTTGATTGTGTTACAAATGCTGCTTTTTCAATGTACTATTTACCTCTTCCTAGATATCATGACTCTAGAGAAAACACCACCATAACTCACTCTTTCATTCACAGAAAGGATGACTAGCCCTGAAGTTACTGTGTCACTTCTTCCTCACCGAACCTGCAACCAGGAAGCCTATAGTTATTGAGGGCCCCATCCAGTCCCTTGGAGAAAACAAGGGGTCCAATTTCAAAATAAGATGCTATAACACAGAGATGTCCATATGACAGGGGGTAGTGGCGGGAGGTGGGTTCTGAGGAGTCTATGAAGAATCTCTCCTAATGAAAAGAAATACCTAAGATTAAAGAAAAGCCTTAAGTTCCACTGGGAGGGCTGATGTACAACACATTGGGAGCAAATTATTGGGCACCCAGGATGTTAGAAACCAAGCAATGTAGGATGATGGCACTAGGGCTTAACTTCGTCCTTTGTCCTTCCAATGTCATCTACATCAGCACTTGTGTGCCACTTTAGCTTGGTCATGGGAGTATGCTACCCTCCCTGGTGTGTGTACTGCATGGGACAATGGGGTGGAGCCACAGATATCTTCATGGGTTGCCCTAAGTCCTGTAGCATTCCTAGAGAATGGCTCAGTGGGTCAGTTAACAGTCAGGTGTGGCAGTTAGGTGTGAAGAACGTCATACTTTCATATAGTATTTCAAGAAAAATGGAAGCTTGCAATTCACAGTTAAAGGCATCCCATTCTTCTTCAAATGTGTTGAGGCTACAGGTTCATTCTCTCATTTAAAACATACACAAATACCCTGACTGTGTTGGAGGCACCATGGCAACATGTTAAAATCTGGGAACATACAATAATTTAGAAAAATAAGTTTACAAGTTCATCTCTATCACTTGAGTTGGGTTCTACAAGAGTGGAGGCCTTTGCCTTACTAATTTTTGTGCCTCCCGTGCTTGGAAAAATGGCTGGTGTACAGCATGAGAACAAATGTTACCAGATTGAATAAATTACCATAATCACTATCATTCAGAAACTTGAAGTCTAGCAAAAAAGGAAAATGTGTAAGTATAATACAGTGTACTCAGTTCAATGACACATGAAATCAGAAAACCATAGAGCAAGAAATATAGGATACCGTGACAGAGAAGCAAATAAGACTTCCAACAGATGGCACATGCCTGTGACTCCAGTGTCTCAGGAGGTGAAACAGGAGGATCACAAGTTCAAGGACAGCAATGTAGGGAACCCTAAGCAACTTAACAAGACCCTGTCTCAAAAAATGTAGCTCAGAGGTAAATTACCCGAGTTCAATCCCCAGTACAAAACAATAAAATAAAATAACATTTAAAAAACATTGCACAGAGCATTGTCCATTTCTGCTATTCTCTTGGATAATTCTTGATTTTATGTCTCCTTTTCTGACAGGTTAGACCAATTGGCAGAGTGAGTACTCTGGGCTACTTCAACCTGGGTATGGTCCTGTCTGTAGCTATGCCAGCAGTATGACTTTTTAGGATCTCAGCATCAAGCCTGTGGGACTAGAATTTGTGGGATCCTGGCAGAACCTATCCTATCAGAACTGGGAAGAAGTGTAGTCATTGCCATAGAGATAGATATGTGGGCCCAAAGGCAATGCAGGCGATATGAATTGTGTTTGCAAGAAAGTGAATGGGAGCTTTTCCTGCGTGTGGCCAATTTGATGGAGTTAAAATATGATTAATCTTAATACATGTAAACATTGAATTCCCAAGTTAATCACGATGTAACATTCTATTAGGGTTAGGCCCGATCACAGCTGATTGTGTTTCTTCATAGTGGAACCTGGTCCAAAACGCTGATTCCTCATATAAATCCTGTAGTTATCCCCAGGAATAGCATGATCCACCAAAGAGAAGCTTTCTAAAGTTTCTAGAGAGTTTCAATGAGACATTTTTTAAGCACCACCTGGAAAAACCACAAGCAACACTGACTGGCTCTTAGGGAGCCTCAGGAAAATGCCACACATCTAGAGCAGAGAGCCTGCGGTGCCCTGCCCAGGCTCTCCGACAGCGCAGGCCTGGGTCGCGCGTGCTCCACCTCACATTCTAAGAGGGAAGAAAAGCATGAGGCAGTTAAACATAAAGGAAAAATAATACCACACTTGGTTGAAATCACATCCAACTGGGGCCAGGGCCCGATTTGTAATCCTTCATCCTTTCTGGGATTCCTTCAGCTGCCGTGGACACCCCCACAGGATGGATTCTTTTTCCAGGGCAACAAATGCTCAATTCATCAGGGAACAGAAGCACAGCTCCTGTGCTATTTCTCCAGGATCTTTAAAAAGCTTGAATATGAATAGAAACCAAAGACATATTATTTTCAGAAGTGAACATATTTTCACCCTAGTTTGAGGATGTTGATCCTTATCACTCCCTTCCACAGGGAGGGGGTCCCTGCTCTGCATCATGTTCCTAGTGACTTCAAAGGAAAACTGGAAGGAGCCCCATAAGCTCAGGCTAGGCTGCTCTGTTCCAACCACAGCATTTCTGACAGTGCTTAAGTGCAAAAGCAAATGTTTCATCTAGGTAAGAACCGAAAATAATGAAGCTTGGTTTTTTAAAAGATTAGCTACAAGAAAGAAAAATGCTGTAGGAAGTCATAACAGTAATGGTTATCATGGTATTAATATGCAACATCTGGGCTTCTAGGGATTATGCCAATGAGCACAATAGTGCCGCTAAGGCCCTGCACACAATTAAATTGCAATGCTGGGTTAATAAAAAAAAATTTAAGGAAAGCCTGAACATAGTTCTTCAGGTTTGAATCAGAGTCTGCTTTGTAAAACTGTTGAAAATAGACAAAAGCTGGCTAACTATTCTGTGTTAAAAGGTGAGATGTTTTCCTATTTGATAAAATTATACAATAGACTCTACATATTCAAATATAATAAAAGCTTGAGAATGAAAATATTATTTTTGCCCACATTATTCCCATACTCATCTGAGAAATTTCCAACCGCATCATTTCATCTTGTATCTATCTAACTTGTCTCCCAGCCCCTGCAATGCTGTTATCTGCCTGGTCTGCTATTGGTGGCTAAATTGAAAAAACAGAAGTCTGTAGAATGAAACTTGAGTCATTCTCTCCCTTCTACTTATTATCTGGTGACAGGTTGGTTGGCCTATTTAACGTCAATTATTTTATGAGAATAATAATATTTTTTCTTGTCCAAAGGCAAAAGGCTAGACAAAATGAATGATGTATCTCAATTTGACATATACCTTCATTTATCTTAAAACTAATGTCACAGATCAATCTGGTTGCTCTGCTATAAGCATAGAACTTATATATGAAAAAGGATTAAACAAATGATACAGCTCATGTAACTTGGCTAGGTATACTACTGATTTTCATTTGAGCAGTTTGATAATTCTTCAGTTCTTTTTTGATTTGATGACTCCTTCAGGTCCCATCCAGCAGGAAGATTTACAATTCCATCATGTTTTCAGAGGAATTTAAAATCATTATGAAAATGTATGATCCCAAAAGTCGAGTTAGTCATTGAAATGTCCTTGGGACTTCCCTCTTTTTCATTGTTACAGCCCTGTCTTACTTCAAGCCATTAGTACTTCTTGCTTAGATTGTTACCGCCATAGCTTATTATTTTTATTTTGTGTAGGACTGCCTTCCTCCAATTCATTACATATTTCTATCCTTATTTTTCCACATACAGATCTAATCTTTATCCTTCTGTGCTGAACCACGTTCATGCTCCTTACTATTGACTCTCACAGAGTAGCTCCAACTTGACTTTTTATCTTGCCTCCTGGCATTCTCTGAGGTGAGATGCACGAGGAGCCACAGAAACACTGGCTGTCCCACCACCTTCCTTGTACCTTCTCACCTACAAAATAACCCATGCTATTACTTCTCTGCAGCATTTTCCTCTGTATTCATTTTATGTTGCTATATAAGCTTAAAGTAACACTTAATGGCTAAAAGCAACACCCATTTATTATTCCATGTAGGTCAGAAGTCCAGGCTCAGCAAAGCCTGGTTCTCTGCTTAGAACCTCACAAGGCTGAAGTCAAGGTGTCATACTCAGTAGGAGATTCGACTAGGGAAAGATCTGCTCCCAGGCTGCTTCAGGTTGTTAGCAGAATGAATTTTCTTATAGCTGTGGGACTCAGAGCATAATGGTTTTGCACTCAGCACTTAGATGCTATGCTTGGGTTCTTACCACATGGCTCCTCCGAAGGTCCTCCCACAGCTTCCAGTTTCTGACTTGTGAGAGAGGGCCCAGTCCCTGAGAAAGATCCAAGAGATTAGATAAGGCTGTAATCTCTTGTCCTCTTTTGATTAGTTCAATCCATGGGAGGCCTAATAACATCTGAAAAAAATCTCTTTTGTCCTACATATAATACAATTGTGGGAGCAATAGCTCATTTTAGCCATAGATTTCACCCACACTCAATGGGAGGGAATTAAACTGGTCAAATTCTGTCTACCACATTTTTCTTTCTTTCTCTGCTGGGCAAACTACTCATCATCATCCAGGCGCTAACTTAAAGGCACCTTTAATATTTACTCCTCATATCCTCATGCTGAGATTCTGGCCCTGTACTCCGCATACGTTCCCATTTATCCCAATACTATAATATTTATCACATCATACCATACCTAGCTGTGTATGTAGTTGTCTGAATTAACATGTCAGATATAGAGTTACTGTGGAATTCTCAGTTTCATTTTGCATACTGCAGATCTTATGTCTGTCAATACCGTGTTCTCTAAGTAAAAGCCCCTTTCTAAACAATAAACATTGTTTACACTACTTGAAGGACAAGTGTACCAATTTATCTACTAGGAACTATTTTCCCAGGTAATGGTGGAGGCTTATTGTCAAGTGAAGCATGAGTTCCCTGGACTTTGCATACTAACCTTTCACATTCAGTAACTCAGGCTTTTCATTTCAGTGGCATTGACACAGGGATTCAAATGTAAGATTAGAACTGCTATTCACGTTTATTATGTATTCATTCTTGCTCATAAAGGCCGGATCATGAAGAAGTATTCTTAGCAAATTGGTCAGAAAGACATTGAAGAATAGGTCTTTTTTTCCTTAAATTTCAAATTTAACACATTTTTCATCTGTTTTCCAAATGAATAAAGCTGGTAGCAGTCACAAATAAAATAAAAAACTGAGCAAAATAGCACTAGCATTTATATAAGAAACTCAGTGTGGCTGTCATAAATTCTTTTTTCCCCATGAAACTATCTTTCATATAAGAAATTGATGGAATTTATGCTTAATGTGCTTAATTCTTCCTCCTGAGAGTCAGATCAAGAATTATCCAGTCTTGTCAGAACAATGAATCCAGTTTTTTGTTCTCTCTAGGTGCATATGGTTGAGATGAAAACTATGATAGTTAAGCGGTACACAGACAACAGTGTGTATTCAAATATAGAAGAAACAATTGCTTTTGCCTTTTTAGCAATGCAAAGTATATCCTGCTTTGTCAATTTTCTGGAAAGAAAACTGGAATTTGAGTAATTTCATACTATAGGCTGAATTTCAGGATTCCTCATTTTGAAAAGAATGAGCATGGGAAATTATCCAGAACCACAGCTCTTTACTGAGACTCTGTTTAAAAAAAAGAAAGAAAGAAAGCTGGAACTTTCCTCCCAGTATTCTCTCATGTAGGACAGCACTGTTCAGCAACTACTTTGAGTTAAGAACATCCTAGATAACAGCCAGAAGAAGGAAAAAATGACTCCTTACCTTTTAACATGTTTGCAGAGAACTGGGAATCTAAACTCTGCCAAAAAAATGCTGGAAATAAAGGCACCAGTTAGGATAATATTTAACAAAGCATTTTGAACTGGTACCAAGCTTCCATTAATGGAATTAAGAAAGATCTGCCAGTGTTCTGGGGGAAGATGATTCCCACAGTTCCCCTCCAAACTGTTTTCAAATATGCAGGGGGAAAAATAGAGATGAATCAAGCAGAATACCTCGTGAACAATTTTTCTAAGCTGAGATGAATTATGATAGCTTCTGCACTCTGATCAATACCTTCCCCAAGAAATGCGTGGACAGTACTATGGCACTAATCAGCACAAACGGGATAAGAGTTGATCTGAAAAATCAGCACTTGACCTCCTGACCCCACATTTTGTCAACATTTTTGATTGCATCTGCTCTTTAACTGTAAAATTGTTGGCCAGTTCCAAAGCCCACTGCTCTGACAGCTGCATGCATTTTGCCCACAGAGTAACTGCTCTCCCAGAGTTTCAGGAAACCAGGACAACATAGCCTTTATTGCTAGATCACTTAACCACAAAGAGAATTCTAGTAAGTTTCTGCGAAAAGGCCATTTGGCTTCAGATATTCAAAAAGAAGAAGTGCTATGAGAGACTATTGGCAAGGGTATACACCTAGAAGCAGGGATACCTTGACTTAAATTCTAACTCTGTCTTTTTCAGTCATGTAGAAAGAACTAAGACATTCTGTCCTCTGGGTAGGTGACGGGAGTGGGGAGATATGATAATGATTAAAATAAACTGCACCTGTCGTGAAAACACTTTTTAAAAAATTATGTAAGTTACACAATTTAACTCAGCAACATGATAGTCCAAAATAACTTTTTATCTTATATAAAATGCATGTGTGTATATCTATCTATCTATATATATATAAAAATTTATTCAACAAGCATTTTCTGAAGATCTACAATGTATCAAACTAATGTCTAAAACCATGTGACATAAATCACCTCCATAAAAGAACTAGGAAATAATTTTGCTAACTAGAAAATCAACCTTTGTATTTTGAATTATCATTTCCTAGCATAAGTAATACACAGTTAGTCTCTTTAAAAAAAAATTTTTTTTGTATTGAACCTGTCCTAGGTTATCTCATTCAAACCAACTAACAATCACATAGGAGTAAGTATCACTGAATAAGTAATTGAAACTCAAAGTTTAAACCATATGCCCAAGGTCACAAAGCTTGCTGAATAGATGAAGCCAGGACTTGAAACCCAGGTCTTCAAGGTGTATATTTATACCGTCCCATTGTGCTAACCTCTTCAGGATGTCGATTGCTTGAATGAGTCAACAGTTTCAAAGCTCTCCACAGACTCTCAGAGAGGTTACCCTCATGGCAGCATGAAATTAATCTAGCCTATTTAAGTAATCATAAAAAGGTCACCTTAAAAAAATTTCAGAACTTTTTATAATTAGAGATTTCCTGTGCATTCCCTGTTAATGTTTTTATCCTTTGACCTAAATCTAAGGCTCTGGCTTCCTGAGGCGCTGTGTCTCTTACTCTCCTAGTCTCTATGCAGCTGCACTGTAGCCACATCCTGTGACCTGCTATTCCCCCCATACACTGAGCTTTTACATGGCTCTTTGAGTCTTCCTTGAGATATTTTTAGTCACTCTATGGCTTCATTAGCAGTCATGCGTTCTCTCTGTGATTTGTTCCCATAGCATTCTGTGCCTATCTATTATTGTGAAGATCATATTTAACTAAAAGTTGCTGTTAGATCATAACATCACTATCTTGTATTCCTGCTTGTGTCCTTAGTGTCTAGCATAGTGTTAGCATGTCACTTAAAAATTGTTTAGTAAGTGAATGGAATGGAATTTATCTATTATTCATCACTCTTCCTATTCTTTGGTGTTCACAGAAAAATGATGTCAAATGTTAAATGACTTCTTGGTGTAGTTTGAATACTTTTAAAACAATATTTGGAGTGATTTTCTCAAAACTGCTTGTGTACACACATGGATTAGAGCAGTCAGAAGTAGAGAAGCATAAGCATTCACAAGAATACCCACTCCTAATGCAAAAGAACAAGCACCTAGTATATTCATTTGGTCATTCATTCAACTAATATTTGTCATTTAATTTCTAAGAAAATTCAATCATGCAACACATTTAAAAGGCTCATTTTCCTTAAGTAAAGACTTGGCACTCTCAATGCTCATAATGATTATTAGCTCAGGTCTCTGATATTTCTAAGATCCAAAAGTATTATGGAGACTTCCCATTTCTGAAAAGATGTCAAAATAACATAGGCCCTTTTATTTCTCTCCAAAATCTAAACATGAATATTCTAAAATTGTGAGAAAGGGGTAAGACTGGTCAATCTGAGAAAGTCATGCAATAATTCTGAGAAATATCTAGAAAGTGAAGATAAATGAATTCTGATGTAGGAAGGAACAGCAACTCAGAGAAGATTGGGTTAGGCACATTTAGGAAATGGGGGTGGGAAAAAAAAGCCTTTTTATTATGCTTTCCTTTTTACCACAACATCACCCCAGCAGGGCCATTGTCCATTTTATCATCTGGCAAAACAAAAATGGAATAGTGTCATATGTGTAGACCCAGTGCTTCTAGAGGTGTATGAAGTGGGGAGCAAATGCCTACAAGTAAGTGAACTATGACACCTCTCCGCTTCCTCCTTATTGCATTAATTCATCTATTACAATTGAGGAAAGATCTCTCAGATACGAGTAGTGCTAAGTGTGTTGGGGCAGGAGTAATTGATTGGGCTGACAGCAAATAAGCAATGGTTCAACCTATATTTAGCATTAGTATTTTCCATTCTGAGGCAACTGAAATATTTTGGGAATGTCAGAAGTCAGAGCCAGTGTTTAGGTTCTCTCATTGGTTACCCTGTTAACCAAGGTAGAGTTCATAGTAAATAGAGTTCATGGTAAATAGCAAGATATTTTATAAGTTACTTGCTATAAAGTAATGCTTTGAACACACACTAGAGAACCAGAGTGAATGTATTAGACCAAAAGCTGATTTACACTAAGTATAATAAATATTCTCAAAATTATATAGGAACACATGGCAATTTGAAAAAGAACCAAAGCTTTAAAGAAGAACTTAGCAGGAGCTATGCATTTCCTTTGGCATGGAAATGCTGTGTGTAATGTAATGCACCACTGAAGTTGCCATGAACTAAGAACTTTTGAGAACCTTTGCTTCTGTATTATTATGAAAAGAGATTTGAGCTCGCAATACCCTTGACTCAGGAACTCTCAGGAATCCATACACTATAGTTTGAGTATGGACATATTATTTCAATTTTCTGTTTCTCAAGTGTCAAAACTTTATCAAAAGCTATATAAATTATATGTCTCTCTCTTCTGCCTCAAATTTTAATTTTAATTTCTTTGCATGCTTGTTTACTGTCTGGGTCTGGCATAGGTGTACAGAGAGTGCTGTATCTTAGGTGCTGGCCTACAATGTACCTGTATATTGAACTAATATGAGTTTAGTATACATCATTACCAGGCTCACTTCTTTGGTCTGGAGATCATTGTGAGACTTTTCTTCTGTCTTCAAGTAGTTTAGTCTTGTGGGAGAAGTTGGCAAAAATATAAATTGTCAATAGTTTCAAGAAATGCTATCATAGTGGTGAACAGAGTGCTTTGGGGACATTTAAACAGGTTTTGTGGATGAGTCATAGAAGATACCCTCAAGAGATTATATGCTGACTAACTCAAAGAATAAAGGGATAAAAGACCAGAGGGGTTGGAGAGGGAGGGAATGCATGAGCACAAGCCTTCCTAGGTTGTCTATATTGAGTGTGAGACAGTGAAGGTGATAAATGAAGGCACAGAGGAGGCAGAGATGTCTCCTCTCCCCAAGGCCAAGTTGGGAAATTAGGACTTAATTATTGGGTGGGTTATTGAAAGGCTAATCAGAGTCACTGAAGGATTTCAAGGAGAGAAATGACCAATTTATTATAAAAGGCATCTCCCTATGATGGTAATTAGGAAATGATTTAGAAAGGGAGAGGCACGGGAGCATGTTGAGGAAGAGCTGCTTGCAAAGTCAGAGTGAGAATTGGTGAACACCTAAGCTAGGGTAGTTGTAGGAACGAGGGACAAAAGGTGTTCCGTTGGAGAGACAAAGGAAACTGCATTGATCTGGCTGGCTGGTGGGTGGAAGGAGCTGAGCTAACTGTGAGGAGTAAATGACAAGCAAGGGTCATTTTCCTTTTTATGAAGAGGAGATTCCTTCTTTCATGTTATTTTTGTTTTGATAAACATATCAGTTGCACATATTAATGGGGTTCCGAGTGATATTTAAATACATGTGTACAGCATGCACTGATCAAAGAGAAAGTGTAGGTCTACAAGGGGAAAATGAGTGAGTTCATTTTTGATCATCTTGAAGTGTGTATTGGGTATCCAACAGACAGGTACTTAGACTGTAGTAAAGCTAATGTTATTTTGGCAACCACCTATGGAAGCATGGCCAGGTTTAGGTTATTCAATTTATCAAGGAATTATTGTCTAAGTTAGATTTATGATATGCCTTCTAAACATAGAGCAGAGAACAAGAAGAGCACTCTATTGTGCATAGCATACCATAGTTAGTATTGATGGTAATGACATCCATGAGGCTTTCCTGTAGCACCTACACAGGCAGCCTCTGCCTGATTCTGAGCATAGTACCTAAGAAGGGAAGTTGATCGTGTGGCCATTTATTTCCTTATTAAACTTGTATTTACTTCTCAGTTTGTAACAGGTGAAAGGCAACATAGTTTTGCTTAGTTTCACAAAATAAAGTACAATCTGCATTTATTTAGCCTCAGTTCAGAACATCAGCAGGTTCTGAACTCCTGGAGTATCTGAAGCTCTGTTCCCTTTCCCAGAAAGGATTGTATGCAGCCTGTCCCTTAACCTTCTCATGCGGATTCCACTCTTCCAGGCCTAGCTCTGTGTATCACCCAGTGAGACAGAAGGGAGCTTACTATTCATGTATGACTCAGACAGGGGAGCATTGACAGCTGAGCAGCAGCCACTGGATCACTCAGTGTGGGAGCTGAACAGCCTCCTCACCCTTAGGCTGAACCCACACAACCCAATGTGAATCAAAGATCTCCAATCACATTTGTCTTTGAAAACAGCCTAAGGCTCTCTAGTTTGAACTGATCCTTGAGCCAATGATCCAGGCCATTTGCAGAGATCTTGGCAATAAGAGCTTTAGCTGTCAACAAGCAGAAACAGTGAGTTAACAGGAACACGTTCGGTGAGGTGAAGTTAAGGGAAATCCATTATCCAAATCCTACATCAAGTCATCTGACATTCTTGATGGTGCTTTAGACAGAATCTGGCTCTTTCCAGGATAATTTTCCCAAAGAGTAAAATATCTCTGTTTTGGAATCCATTGATTAGAAATTCAGAAAGGAGAGTGACAGAGGCTTACTTTGTATTTCCTAAGAAAAAATACTTTGCTGAAAAGAATCGTGTTGTATAAAGACTATGGACTTATAATCAAGAGACAAGGGTTTTGTCACCTTCTGCTGTGATAGGATGTTTTTATGAACTATTATACTGTATTGATTTTATTGTTTTCTTATTTTCCAAGCTGATAAGTAGGTCTTAATTATTTTCTTGTGTCTAGGACTTTCGCAGGACAGAAGGCAGGAGCTACATGAATAGAACAGCTCATCTCATCTTTTGTAAAATTCCAAAGTGACTGAAGAGAGGTTTGCACAGGTTCTAGAATGCTAAAGTTTCTACTTAATCATTCTACAAGTATAGATCCCTAGCACTTCCCACTAGACAAAAACTAAGCTCAGAAATGAAGCATGTTGACTGGCATATGCCAATGAAGATGGAAAAGACCTGTGAACAGAGTCAAAGTCCATTGACATGAATGCCACTTCTCTCTATAAATAAAACAACACAACATAACAACTGTGTAGCATTTGTTTGATCTTTAAGTTGAAGATTCCCTTACATCATAGAATGTCAGTATCAGCAATTTTGAATATCATCTACCACTGCTTCATTTTATGGGTGAAGAAAAAATACATTTTGATTCTAAAGCCAGTAGCTATGAGTATCTCAAATGCTGATCTACAGCTTTTAGGCTGATGTGTTCACATATAAAAATTTAATTATAACCATCTGTCACATGAAGAGATTATGTACCTTCTCAGGTTACAAATAGTCAAGACTTGGGCTTTTCCTGCAGTCAAGTTTGGGGTAAATTATCAGCACAATGATGTTATTAACAGGGCTACCTAAATATGCTCCCTTCTCAATACTATGCAAATGTGAAATTTATGAATGCAGAATAACTTCAAGCTGCCCTTTACCTTTTTTTTATTTCTCATTGGCCTCAATGTAACTCAGCTACCTGCAAATGTCAAAGTGCCTTTTGAATATTGATTCAGATAAGCCTGACATTTTTACTCTGATTAATCTATAAAAGGATATATTTGTGTCAGTCTGAGTGCCAAAGAAAAAGCAAAAATAAAACTTCAAGTTATTCTGCAGAAATAATTTAATATAGGGGTTTGGGTTTGCAAAATTTTTATAAGGGCTAAAGAAAAGAATAGGATGCAGGGTAAGCATCCAGAAATGACTCCCAGAAAAATGAAAAATTCTCCCCAGGAAAGCTGCTGGTTTTATAACTAAGAAGGTGGTGAATCAGGAGACCAACCCCGGAACTTTTGCATTTGTTTACCTAACAACCCTAACTATGACCCAGAGATCAGAAAATCTTTGCTACCATTCTAACAACTGGTTCTTTCTTTTTCTTTTTTAACCTTTATTTTATTTATTCATTTTTATGTAATGCTGAGGATTGAACCCAGTGCCTCACATCTGCTTAGGTAAGCACTCTACCACTGAGCTATGACCCCAGCCCCTAACAACTGTTTCTTAATAGTCTAGAAGCTTGTGGCTATAGTCTGGAACACTTAGTATTGATTGCTGCACCAATAGGCTCTTTGAAGACATAGGACATCAACACTGGAACCCCAATGTAGAGAACAACCGCAATTGCATGCTCTTTTTTTTTTTTTTTTTGGTACTGGGGATTGAACTCAGGGATACTCAACCACTGAGCCACATCCTCAGCCCTATTTTGTGTTTTATGTAGAGACAGGGTCTCACTGAGTTGCTTAGCGCCTCGCCATTGCTGAGGCTGGCTTTGAACTCGCGATTCTCCTATCTCAGCCTCCCTAAGTGCTGGGATTACAGGCTTGAGCCACTGCGCCCGGCAATTGCATGCTCTTGATTGCCAGCAGACATCAACCAAAGCAGGAAGAATATAGTGTTGGCATCATTTTCACCTGTCAAATTTATGTCACTGGAACTCATTGGTGGAACCTGTTCTACAAATAACGTTCCAGGTCCATGTGGGTATGGCTAATGCTACTTTCAGTTTTGTAGCTTCTGAAATATGAGAAGACTGATGGAAAAGAGATAGAAATGGATAGCAAGTCCAATATGCTACATCCACCATTATGTCCAGCACCTTCTCAGATGGCTACTTCAGATACCATTATAAATCTGAGTTTATTTATCTTTCTTTTAAAACATGCTTCCCCATTGGTGTTCTATTTCAGTCAGTAATACTTACTTCAGTTTTCAATTCAAGAATCAAGAAGTCATCCTTGACTTCTTTCTCTCTCTTCCATATTGGTCAGTGTGACACAAAGATCCTTCTCTTTTGCTTCCTAAGTCTTTTCCACACATGCTCCTTCTTGTTTTAATTTCATATCATCATTATTTCTGTCCTGAGCCATTCTAGTGTCCTCTTTTATTTTTATGTGTCTCTCATCCCCATGGAACATCCACTCTGAGGTCAGAGAAATCTCTGAATGCCACTGTGATCATTCAGAGCTTTCCTGTTCAAAACTCTGTAATGGTGGAATATTTTCAGAAAGATACATACCTCCCTTCCTCAACTGCTCTCCTTTTCCTCGTGTATTGTCTAACTCTCCATGCTTCCTCATACCATCCACTCAGTCCTTCGGGATCAATTTGAGCCTTTTGAAAAGGCTTACAATGAATCCATCTACTCACACATTTATTAAATATCTATTAAACATCTAATATTTATTAAAAACCAAATGTGATCAGTGAAATGAAGAAAAATAATGCTTGGTAATTGCCTGCAGTAGTTTACAAGTAGTTTATGGCTTATAGCAAATGTATGATAACATTAGGGTTACTGAGTGGAATAGTTGGGGGAAGTTTCCTTAGATTATCAAATCTGAGCTGACTCTTGAGGGAAGGGTACCAGGTAAATCAGTGAAGAAAAAGGGAGAAGAGAAAAGGGAAAGGACGTCTAGATAGAGGAAGAAGTGTCCACAAAGGTAGTGCAGCCAGAGAAAGTGCAGTCCTTCAGTGTTCCAGTTACTGAGGGAGTAGGGAGGGAGTAGCACAATGCCTGCTACAGTTCTTCAGAAAAGTGGGACCAATAGCATGTAAATATAAAATGATTTATTTTAAGGAATTGGGTCATATGATTTTGGAGGCTTTCAAGTCCTAAAAGGCTGGAAAATCAAGGGAGATTAAACATGGAAGCTGAAAATAGAGGTCACCAGGTGGTAGGATTCCCTCTCTTTTAGGGGAGATCAGTCTTTTGTTCTATTCAGACCTCCAACTGATTGGCCGAGGCCTACACACTTATGGATAGCAATGTGTTTCATTCAGAGTCCACCAATTTTAATGTAAAATTGCCCAAAAACATTCCTCACAGAAACGTCTAGAATAATGTTTGATTCAATGTGAGTGCTGTGGCCCAGCCACGTTGATACATAAAAACAACTATTATAGAGACAAAGCTGAACTTGAAGCTAGAAAGGCCACATCATAAATTCATGAATGCCATATTTGGGAATTTGCTCTTCAATTTGGGGATCAGATGAATCATCAAAGCATTTTAAGCAGGAGTGTCATTTGAGCAATCTATGATTAAGAAAAATAACTCTTTCAGAAGAGTAGAGAGCAGAATAAGGTTATGACAAGGTTATGAAGGGTGGGAGATGTGTAGAGAAGGGAGAGAAATTGGAAACTGGTGAATTAAATACAGGGAATTACTCTTGTAGCTCACAACTATCTATATCACCACTATCTAAGGTATTGTTGCACTTTGTTGTACTATAATGTATTTTTATTTATTTCTTTATTTTACACTAGACTTTAAGCTAATATCCTTTCCCCATCCTGAAGCCCTAGCACAGTGAGTGAAATGTAGCAAGTGCTCAATAAATCAGGGAACTGAGTTGAGCTGAAATTTAATAAATATCCCCTAAATAAAACTTAGTGATTTGAACCAAATAATATGATCACTTTTTTTTTTTTTGGCATTTTTGACAACTTTACAGGCAAGATCTGAATGAGAAATGCACATGTTTCTTAAAGAAAAAACATAACCCAATTTCTGGAATAACCTACATGTAATTCTTCATAGTGTCAGGGATTGATTCCGTCACACTAAAAATCCCTCTCTTGCCACAAGGCATAATTTCCGAAGAGTATAAATAACACAACAGAAAATGGGCTCTCCATCTAGGAAAGTAAGCTTCCTCACATTTGGTAAGCCGTTTATAGAGACATTTCCCCTTTAGAATGAGATGAGAGAGGTGGTGATAGGAATAGTGTCTGAGGAGAGCCCGGAAGAATGTGAGTAGCTGGACTTCATCCGAACAATAGAGAGTTGTTTGCATCCAGCGTTTGGATTAGAAAATGAGAGATGTAAGCACTGGAGCCAAAAGCCACCATCTGGATCTGGAACTGTTTTCCACTTGTTTAGATATCATTCAAGACGATTTCAGCTCTGTGAGGCAGGTCAAGATGGTTCTCCTCTGACAGAAGGGTGAAAAGTTAAAGGAATCATACCATTAATTCACCTTATTTTAATCATGAATTTAATAATGGTAACAGTACTTACTAGTACTGGGGATAAAGAAGAATTGGGCCACAAATGAGTTACATGCAAAAGCTACTCAGATTTCATAACCCCCTATTACATTTTCCTGCCTACTGAGGCACAAATATGAAAGGCAAGAAAAAAGTTCTATATTGTATTAAGTCAGATGTTTAACCCATTTTTCCCCATTATTCTCAATATAGGAAAACTTAACTGGGCAATGAATGTACCACTTATATTAACTTTGAAATAACCTTTGAATATTTATTATATTTGTAGAATTGACAACTTGGGATTTCATGGGTTAAATAAATGAATCTAAGTAAATTTACCCAATAAATTGGCTTGTATGCCAGCCTCTTTAGAGCAGTACTGTACTATTTACTCTAGTAAAGTACTATAGTATGAACTATAGTTTGTCTGCCTCCCTCTGTATACCTAGCATCAACTGCAGTATTTGCAAATAATAGACAATTCATAAATATTTAATAACTGACTTTCCCGGGAAACACATCCTACAGCAGAAAATAATAGCAAAATCTTAACTAAATGAAATCATTAACATCTACAGCTGGCAAACCTCTCTCCCTTTTTAGGAGATTAATTGCAGCACTAAACATTTGTAAAGCATTTCTAACACATCAAAATGGCCAGAAGGGAATTTGTACTCAAAATCTAATCCATTATTATTAAAAAATTGCCTTGTGGTCCCAGCCATTCCCTAGGGATACAGAGATGGGAGAGAAAGGGAAACTCACATTCAGTATTTTTCTCAATGTCTTAATTTGGGAAAACTCAGAGGTTTTCTTGGTGGTTCATTCTGAGGTCTGGGCAAAGGTTCAAGCTCATTCCTTAGTTATCTAAACTGATTCATCCTCCCCCATCCACAGCCAACAATTGCAGAGGTTTGCAAGAGCACTCTGCCCTAACTGCACTTAGTGCTGAGAGGTTTTTAATCTTTCTCTCGTTGGTCTCCTTATCTTCTGGTGCTTCTCTGTCTCATCCCCTTTTCCAGAGGCTCCCAACATAATCAGCATCTCCTGCAGCTGATGACAGACACAAGGAGCAGATGAACTAAAAGGTTAATGGAAAGGGAATGATAAATCCAGCTTGACCCAGAGAAAGAAAAGGCAACTGGAAGTTTAGCAGCATTATGTACACACAGAGAGAACTAAAGATGCTTAACAGAACTTGAAAACAGAGTCAGAAAAAAAGGTATTTGATGGTTATTCTCTCAGCCCCAAGAAAAGTTATTGTCTCAGCGAATTAAAAAAAAAACCAAAAACACCTTTTCTAATTAAAATTTCCAATTTGTCAATTCATGCTGGTGACTTATCTATGCCTTCTGCTGGAAAATTCTTCCAAACTAGGATGATTGTTGTTTAGTGTTTCCTTCCCAGAATCCTTTCTCTTCTGTTCTGATATAAGTCCTACACTAGATTGTACAGAATGACCCCTCTGGCCACTGAATGCACTCTTGGTGAGACTCTCAATCAGGATTCTCAGGGCTGAGCATGTGACCCACGGTGATCCTACAAGACCCTTTTTCTTAGGTCTCAGAGAATGGAGTGGAACAGAGATGGAGAAAGGATTGGGGCTTTCTCAGTAGCTCAGAGAATGAATTACTGAGTTGTTCCAATTTCTGTCTTTTTTGAGTTTGTTTTTTTTTCTGATTTTCACTCCAGTAGATATATGCCCTACTCCCCTTCTTTCCAACAAAATCTCTTCCTTTTAAGTTACAGTTAATTCCTGTACAAGCATGACCTTATTCTTGTTATGTGATGTTTTTGCAAAGATATAATGACTGATAACATGGATGTGTGTGTAAGTTCTTCGACACAGATGGGGCAGACATGTGCTTATAGAAATCCACTGTGGCTCACCTAGTTCTGTGCCACTACAAAGTTTTCCAAGTGGTATAATGGCAGCACTTAATATTCCCCATATCTACACATGTGTTGCCTGTGGTTTGAGTTGGGAAAGAGGTGCTATATGGACTAGTACTAAGTGTAATTCCAGTGCTAACTCTGGCCTGTTTCAAGGGTTGAAAACAGGGTTATTTTAGAAAGAACAAGACGTTCAAACTTTTTATTAAGATACAAGCTCCAGCTGCAATGAATATGGATTATTATGCTTTAGTCTCTATCTAGTTAGTTTTTGCTGGCCCCCAGAGTCAGTGCCTGACACAACTGTGGGACTTTCCAGATCTGTGGAAATTACTATAAAAACATGGAGGTAAATAATAATTATATAAAAATATATATATAACTCTAAGCACTTCAGTAAGATTTGAATGAGGAACACATAATAACAATTATAGAGTTCTAGAAGTGTGTAGAATTTTCTTTAAAATAAAAAAAATAAACTTTTAGGAATGACCTACATGTAATTCTTCACAAGGATTGATTTGGTCAACACCAAAAATTCCTCTATTGCCACAAGACATAATTTCCCCAAATACAAGGAAAAATAGGTTCTAAAGCTAGTAGCCTATTCTTTACATCTGGTAGCAGTTTGTAGAGACATTTCCCCTTTTGAATGAGATAGGTTGAGCTAGTCAACTCTGTATCACTGTAACAAATACCTGAGATTTTATAAACTTGTAAAAAGGAAAGCTTTATTTTGGCTCACGATTTCAGAGGTTTCTGTCTATGATCAATGGGCCTCATTGCTTTGGGCTCTATATTAAGGCAGTACATTATGGTGGTTGTGCATAGAAAAACTGCTCACTTTATAGCTGAGGAGCAAAAGAGGGGAAGAAGAAGCTGGAGTCCCACAATTTTCCCAGTGACCTTGCACTAGGCCCCACCTCTCCAAGTTTCTACTACCTCCCAGTGTCACCATGGGCTGGGGACCAAGCTTTCAATACATGGGCCTTTGGAGAACATTTAAGATCCAAACTATAGCATAGGGTTTGAGGATCTCCACAGCCTAGGATATCTTAGGAAGATTTTTTTGAACAAATAGGGACTTGATTGGAACTTTGAAGGATGATTGTCATTTGAAGACAAAGAAATGGGAGGGTCTTCCAGGTATGATAAAGGAGATGAGAAAAATGTTTACATAGAAGGCACACTGGAGGACAGTGTATAGGACACTGTGGCAGAAAGGGTGAGGGTAGAGAAGCAAGAGTATGTTGTTTGGGCAGCAGAGGTCCTTGGAAGCCTGGCTAAGGGGTTTGAGTTTTATCAACTAGGCTGTTGTGAGTTTCAGAGTTGAATCAGTCACCACCAGAAATTCCTCTATTGCTGTAAGGCATAATTTCCCCCAAAACAAGAGAGGTAATGCAGTGAAATGATGCTTACATAGGGCAGGCTGGGCAGGGTGTAGTGGTACACACCTGTAATCCCAGCTGACTGGGAGGTAGGAGGATTGCAAGTTGGAGGCCAGCCTCAGCAACTTAGTGAAGTCCTTAGCAACTTAGCAAGAACCTGTCTCAAAATAAAAAATAAAAAAAGAACTGGGAGTGTGGGATGTGCCTCAGCAGTTAAGCACCCCTGTACCAAAAACAAAAGGCCAGACCAGTGAGAGACACAGTAGAAAAAAGCTTAGAGAAACTAAAGGTAGAGATAGCTGGGAACTGTTGATAGAGGTGAAGATTTGGAAAAAAAAATATTGTAAGATCTCAATAGAATTTGTGATTGCCAATTGCTTTCTTCCTAAATACTGACAGCAGTTAGTTTTCGAATGGCTCTACCATTTCTTCTCAAAGCAGAGGATGGAAATTTTCAGTTGATTGAGGATTATAGTGGGATAGGATCCAAATAATCCAAGTTGTACTTTACCTTTATTGCTTGTTCTACATTGAATTAAAGATAGACCCAGGTGCTATAATAAATGTTAAGCTAGCACAATCAACTAATGCATACTATTTAGATTGAAGAATGAGGATTCACCTGTAATAGTTTTCATTACTCTCTTCTGACATGCAGAAGGTTATTGGGTAAAATTACTAAATCTCTGTGGGTGCTATCTCAGCTTTTCATGGTTAGATACGAAAAGGCCAAACATTTTACAAGTCCTTACTCTTAATAAAGGGAAAAATAAGCTTTGTCTTCTGTGTGATGCCATTCAGTAGGGATCGACTAAAACATTGAGATGAAAAGAACTCTCTAAGGGTCTCTGTGGGCTCATTGAGAAAAAGCCATGTCTGATCAGGAGCATCATCATCCACAGGTGAGGATTTGACGCCACTCCAATCTGAGGATTCAGGCTATTAGGGCTAGACTTACACTAAGTAAAGCATGATCTTTTTGGCAATGTGGATAGTGTATCTTAGGAAAGTCTTTGTGTTCTCAAGTATCCATTCAAACATTCTAGGGGAAACAATATTAAGCACATTCACCTAAAGCATGAAGAATTTATATCTTTCACTGCTATGTCCATGAGGGTGGAAGATCCAAGGGTCTAAGGATCAAGAGGGAATTTTTATCTTAGAAATTAGAGGAGAATTGGAATTGCTTTGCAAACTTATTCAAAATATGGTGATCACTTTTGCTGTATCAAAAAGTAGTGATGCTATTTGACAAGGACTATATTTTTAAAATGTCAAAATTCACTTATATAAAAAATTTGCAAAATTACAACTATTGTCTTATTTAGTTACAGATCCAAAGTATTCAAAAATGTTGCATCTGTACTGAACACTTTTATTCTTGTCATCATTCCCTAAAATATACAGCCTAATGTCTATTTACTTATTTACATATTTGTAATATACTGTATTAGGTATTATAGCAGTAGTAGTCTTGACATACACAGTATTTGTATATAGTAGTAGTCTGGATGATGCACAGTACTTGAGAGGATGTCTATGGCTTACATGCAAATACAGCACCATTTTATATAAGGAACTTGAGCATCCTCTGATTTTGGTACCTGTGGAATACTGTAATCAATCCCCCTAGGATACTGAAGGGTAATTGCATTTAACTTAATCAAAAGTCAGTATTATATATCTTTATAAGATAGACTGAATGGAATTGAAAATTCACATTATTTGAAGTAAAACTTGTCATAAAAAGGACATTTTTTGAAGCTATATTTAATGCTTATTTGGTAAATGTAGAATTTGAGATGAGAGAAACAGGACATAATACATATGGAAATCAATCAGAAATAAAGAAATGAAATATTTAAAAAGATAAAATAGGCTTCTGTGAATTTTGACTCATTACAAATATTTGATCAATAGTTCTAACAGTTCAACAACAATCTGATAATTCAACTACAAGTTTCTGGTATTTATTGAAGAAATATTGTTCTTAGATACCCACTCTACAAGTGGCAATGAGTCACTGTCACATGAAATAAAAAAATTGTTTACATTTTTTTTTTTGATACCAGGGATTGAACCCAGGAGTGCTCAACCAGTGAGCCATTTCCACAGCCCTTTTGCCCTTTTTACATTTTATTTAGAGACAGGTTTTCACTAAGTTGCTGAGGCTGGCCTTGAACTTGTATCCTCCTGCCTCAGCCTCCCAAATTTCTGGGATTATAAGCATGTGCCACTGTGCACAGCACAAAATTCTTTATCACCACCACCACCATCATTATTGCAGCAAAACACTTACTGAACATCTATCCATGTATACTCCAATAAAGAAAACAAAAGCCTAAATTCACAAATGCCTTGTTTATAAAATGGCTAACATGCTTTTTGAAGTAAATCCATTTGGATTATAGGAAGGTGAGCAATGCCCAACATTCAGACCAAGAATAGCCCCAAAATATGTGAATTAAAATACTTCTTTTTAAATGATGTGTACTATTCAGTTATGTCAAAGTCAGTCCAAAATGATTCTTTTCTATGGTGCAGTGTTGGTCACTTGGTTTGTTATTTGATACCACCATGGACTGGATTCCACACCCCACCCTCTTCCCACTTCTCCTCCTGCCCAGCTGGTGTCTGGGCGTGGGGCTGAAGAGAGGTTCTTGCACAACACCACACAGCAAGAAAGGGACAGGCTCTGGCAACAGGGCCCTCAAGATCCAATCCAGCTGCTCGGAAAAGAATCTCCTTGTACATCTCCACCCTGCCCTTGACGAAATCACAAGTGATTCTGGAAAAGTTGCAAGATCAACTTGCTGATTTGTGCAGATGGATCCAATATAGGCAGTGTAGCCTGTAGCCAAAAGAGGGAACCAGGAGCTATTGAGACCAGCTTCCTCACTGTAGGGTTCAGTGATGCTGAGAAGTTATAAAACCCCTTCTGTGATGAACAAAAATTAAATTAACTATTCCCACTTCCAGAGGACATTGTGAAAATGCTCCAAGAATATGAAGGGTGTATGAACATGTTAAATATTGTCCTTGTTAAGAAGGGAAAAAAAACGAGATGTAATAAAAATTATTAATGTTTCATACAGATATATTTTAAATTCTGGGAAACTTTTAAGATCTTTTATAGGATGAATGTGGTATTAGAAATGTGACCATGTAAAATGGGAAACTATGCTTATTCTTAATGAGGCACCTGATTAAATAATCATTAAATTTGTACATGCTTGGCTGATCTCAGGATCACATTCTCATGCATCCCTCATTTAGTCAAGGGCAGCCACGTGAAGTGAACAGGGTGAGTAACGTGACTGTCACCTTGTAAATGAAAATACTGAAGTTCAGAGAGTCCTGTGCCAGAGCACAGGCCAGGAGCACCATATTCAGAATTCACACACTGAAGGTATGAATGGAAAAGCTACTTTGCAGATAGATTTTTATCCTGAGAGATGTTCTGGAAGGCTCTACCTGGCATTTCATTCTAAGATGTGGATCTGTATATAAGCCTATTTCTTACAATGCTAATGAGGCAGTCAGTTTGAAAACTGTATCTGCAAATGGTCTTCATAAGGATATTTGCTTCATAAGGAGTCACAGCAAAACTACAAAGGTAAGGTGTTACATAAATCATCAAGATATTAAGTGTTTATTCTAGGAAAGTTAGGTAAGGTGAAAATAAAACTTTCACACGGCTAACTAAAGAGGAACACTGTTCCATTGAAGGCATTCGTTTTTCTTTGTTTCACTCACATCCTTAAACTCTTCACTTTGAAATGATTTTCCAACATGCAGCAGATTTGAGAGAAACGTGCTCCAGTAGCCCAAGTCTCACCACCAACTTGCTAAACTCTAACTTTGTAGTGGACACGACATTTGTCTTCTAACCCTGTTCACTTTTATCTTCAAAAAGGAAAATTAACCAATTTCCTTAGTATTATCTAGTATTCCATTTACGTTCCAAATTTGTAAACTGTCGACAAAATAGTGCTCATTACTTTTTCTGAAATATAAACCAATAGACATTAGACATTGTTTTTGGTGGTTGTTTTTGTTTTTAGGCCTTTTATGTGAGAATCATTGCTCTGTCTGTTCATTTATTTTTTCCTTAATAGGAATTGTTTGAGGATGCCCAGGTCAGTTTTCTGACCTGAACATTTCTCCTGAATGTTCCTTTAAGCTTTGTCTGCTCACTTCCTCATGGTGAGGTTTACCTTGTGATGATCCTTCATGTGTCTTTTAGACTGGTTGTTAGTGCCAAGGGTTTAATTAGGTTCTGGTAGAAAATTTTGGCACAACTCATCTACAAACATTGCTGTATATTTTATATTG
>CM053410.1:49026701-49072180 GCA_028644305.1 Xerus rutilus | reverse complement strand
ATGGTATTATTAGTCAAAATATATGAGTCTTAACACCATTTTGATTTTAAGTTGTTACTGAAGTACTAAGAGATCAATATTTCCCCTGAAAAATTAGAATAATATACTTGTCTTACCTACTTCACGTTGTTGTGAGAACATTAAAAAATTTGAAAATATTGAGCTGACATAAAGAATTACATGTATTGAATGTTAGCTTTATTTCCTGTAACAAAATACATGAGATAATCAACTGAAACAGTGAAATGGTTTACTTTGGTTCCAGGCTCTGTTGCATTTGGGCTTGTGGCAAGGGAGCAAATCATGGTGGGAGCACTTAGTGGAGAAAACTGCTCATGGCATCTGAGAAGCAAAAGAGAGAGGAAGAGACTGGTGTCCCACATCCCCTTGAAAATCATACTCCCCAGTGACCTAAGACCTCCAACTAGGCACCACTTCTTAGTATTTCTACCACCTCCCAGTAATGGCAAGGTGGGGATCACGCCATGAACCTCTGGGAGACATTCCAGATCCACACTATAGCACATTAGAAAATTGTGTTTCTCTTCTCAGTTTTTGCGTTGGCATATTGAGGGATATGTGCTTTATAGTTGCTTATGCAATTATTGTGAATTAGGAAGTCCAGACATTTACATAAATAAAAGGAGAAAAAAATCTTAATTTTTCCAAGCTTAGTGAATTATTAGCACTCAGAGCCTGGCCTGAATCTCTACACCTGGCAAATTGGTATGATAAAAAATGAGCATTATTATTTTATATTTGTCATAGGCATCAACTAGATTAAAACAATTCATCCAACAGTAGGCTTTTCTGTTTTCCAGAAAAGAAATGTGACTCTTTCAAAATAACTAGCAAGTAGAGAAAGCTTTAAATGAAACAAGGAAAAACATATCAAGATAACATCAAAATCACATTGACAACTCTGGAAGTTCTAGTTTTCTCTTCATTTACACCAAAAGGAGAAATTTCCTTTGTTGGTATCACCCCTAGGCCAGGGTTTTCTGGCACCCTGTCTTATTTCTGATCACTTTGCAGAGAGGTCCAACTGTGGAAATCATGGCAGGTCTAAGTAGATTAGATCTCAGGGCAGGTCTAAGTAGATGTATTTTTCCTAGGTCAAGTTCACTTCACTATCCACCTCCCCACACCACACACCCACTTTTTTTTATATATAGCAAATCAAGTGGCTAGCACATCTGTGCATCAGTTAGTCACTAAGATCTTTATAATGGTTTCATGACTGTTCTTTCTGTTTTCACCTTTGCATCCATCTTCTTCAATTCTTCTTCATTACTATATTTATATAGTTTACAGTTTGCAGTTTGCAAAGTGCTTTTTTATGAAATTCTCACAACAAACTTGGACAGTGAAGAGAGCAACTGTCATTATCATTGATTTAAGGCAAAGAAAGACTTTGTTATGGTTTGTTGGATATGTGTTCCCCAAAAGCTCTGTTAATGCAGGAATGTTCAGAGGTGAAATGATTGACTTGTGAGAGCTGTAAATCTGATCAGTCTATCCTAGTATGAATGCACTGACTAGGTGGTAACTGTAGGCAAGGGAGGCTTGGGTGGAGAAGGTGAGTCAGGCATACTCTGGAAAGGTTCATCTCCTCTGGAAAGGTTCCCTCCCCCAGCCGCTTCCTGGCTGCCATGAATGACAGAGCAATACTCCTTCACCATGATGTTCTGCCTCACCTGGGGCTTACAGCAAGGCAGTTGGTCATCTATGGACCAAACCTCTGGACTGTGAGCCAAAATAACCTTTTCATCCTCCAAGTTGCTCTTGTTGGATGTTTTGGTCATGGCGACACAAGGTTGACTAACATAGCTAATTGCACAGTTAATTCACACGTGAAACAGACTTTACCAAAGTGCTGGTTTTGCAGAGACCCTCTCTGTTTGAGTAGGATAAAGAACTTTGCTCATCATAGTGCATAAATGTGGAGCTTCCTTTCACCTGCCTGTCTGTGCTCTTGCTGCTGCTCTATCCAGCTCCTTCAGCCCTTAGTGCTAGAGTTTCACCAGGAGGTTCTTTTTAGAGCTGCTAAAAATTGTGATGGTGTCATGAGTCCGCTTGCTGCACACAAGCCATAGCATTCCCAATTTTATTTTCAATTCCAAGATGAATGTGTTTACAGATTTGAATTCTAATCTCCAAAGCCTGCCAAAGATTTCTATTTAGGGAAGCAAGGAAGCGTCTGTAAATTTTAATAGAGTTAGCTGAAAAATATCTTTGGAATTCCACAAACATTTATTCTATAATTTCTTTTTAGGTGAGCTGTATTTCATTTGCACAAATCAATAGTATGAGGAGAAAATGATATGGAGGAGAAGATGATAGAGTGTTTTGTCCAGGTTCAAAGAGGCAAGGGAAGTACAGTGGTTTCTCTGGCTAGAAAATGGTCCCGATCCCACCCTAGGTCCCAGCTCTACTATAAAACTGAGCAAGTGTCACCTACAAAATGCATGTTTATCAAAGCAGCTCCCCTGCCCTTCTCCTTACCTCTGTAAGTGACTCAGCTCTTGGTTACAAACAGGAGGACCAAGCTTCTGTGTAGTCACACTCCTTCATCATAGGAGTAATAAAATGAATTCTGCCATAATTAATTAAATTCCTTGTCAACTTTTAGTCAGTGGTTTATATTACTTGTGATAAAATGCATCAAGGGAAAAGAGAGAGATTTACCCTGATGGTGGTCTTGTGATGCCCGTCTCAGGGTACATATAAAAGTCAACAAAATGATCTCTGGATTCCAGAAGATCCCTGCTTTCTTCTTGCATTGCCTACTGAGTCACCTATAGGAGCAACCTCAGTGGTTGGACTCAGAAGACTGTCCAAAGGCTTCTGACTCCAATACCTTTTCTTTATCTGCTACTCTACTTTTCCCTGTATGACAAGGGCCTATGAATTCCTGGAGGGTGGGTGGCCTGTGTTGCTAAAGCCTTGTGCTTTCTGATGACATTAACATCCTTCATGTAGACTGCTAAATAATAGTTGATATTAAATAAGTATTGGACTAAATAATAATTATCCAGCAGCTCAATGAATTCCTGTGTTGCTCTTTCATGTAATGCTGGAAAAAAACAAAAGTGGCTGCCATTCACATATAGAATATTTTTACTTCCATTTTTAATATTGAGAAAAAAAATGAAATTGCTAAAGTATGTGTCTTTTTGGGGGGGGGAATACTAGAGATTCAACCCAGAAGTGCTTAAGCACTGAGCCACATCACCAGCCCTTTTTGGATTATTTATTTATTTATTTATTTATTTATTTATTGAGACAGGGTCTCACTAAGTTGCCAAGAACCTCACTAACATTTTTGAGGCTGGCCTTGAACTCGTGATTCTCCTGTCTCCGCCTCTGAGTTGCTGGGATACAGGTATGTGCCACCGCATTCAGCTAAAGTACGTTGTTTTAAGTGTGAAGTCTAATGATTATGATAATTGTATATATCTGTAAAAACCAATACCCACATCAAGGTATAAGCCAGTTAATCATTCCAGAATGTTCCCTGTGCTTCATTCCAGCCAATTTCAATCCCTTCATAGATAATCACTGTTCTGATTCCAAACCTCATAAATACTTTTGCTTGACATTGAACTCCATGAAAATAGTCATACACTATATGCTCTTTTTTATCTGTCCACTTTTACTGTGCATAATGTTTTGAGGATTACTCATGTTTTTATCAGTTTATATCTTCTTATTGCTAACTAGTACTTCATTCTATGGGTATACTGTAATTAGTTTATCCATTTTCCTTTTGACCACTGTTTGAGTTGTTCCAGGTATTTTTTTGTTTTTGTTCTGTTTTGTTTTTTTTTTTTTTTTTGCAATTATGAACAAAGCCATTATAAACATTTATATAAAAGTCTTTATGTGACTATTTTAATTTCTTCTGGGTAAATTCCTGTGAGTGAAATTTTTGATTCAAAGCATAAGTATATTGTTCAACTTTAAAAGAAAATGTCAAAAAGTTGCCTAGAATGGTTTACAATCTCACCAGCAATTACTAGAGGTCATATTCTTCACATGCTCTTTAATATTTGTAGTTCATGCTTATTTGCCAACTTAGCAAGTGTGAAGTAGAATCTTATTATTGTTATACTTTGTATTTCCCTGATGACAAATAATGCTGCACATGTTCCTGTTTTTTGCACATATGGATATCTTCCTTTATGTAGACTGCTCAATCTTTTGCTTAAAATATTTTAATTTTTTTAGTAATTAAATATGTTGAAGTTCTTTATATTCTATGCTATTGTTCAGATATACATATTGCAAGTATTTTTCCCATGTTGATCCTAACATTTTCATCTTAATAGTATTTTTGTTTTAGAGAGATAAGCACAACATATCATAGATTTTGATCAAGTTCAATTTATCAGTTATTTTCATCATAAAAAATTTATACTAAAGTTTCAAAGATCTCTGCTATTTTTTTTCCCGCAGATGTTTCTACAAGTATTATAAATTTAACATTTGGCACCTGAAAGTTAAGTCCTGAACTTCACCTCTTCTAAAGGATAGGATGCTCAAGAAAGTGAATTTCCAAAGAGAATGCAGAGGATTCAGTAGCTTTGCGGGTCCTGAGCATTGGAGTATCATCATTCGCAGCATGACAAGTGTGAGGAGTTTCAAGGCCTTAATTCTAGTGTTATTTTTGGAGATGACTTAGGTTTCTGTAGTTTTGGCTTTCTCTAGAATCAGAGTCATGCTTTACAGCTAAGCCTGCCAAGCCAAACTTCTCTCTGGGTGAGAAAGCACGTGTTTACCCACGTGCAGACCTGAGCCCCAGTGTCTTGCTGTAATTGCATCTGTAAAACCTCTTTCTCAAATATTACTCTTTGCCTCCGTGGAAAAACAGCATCTTTAGCAAAAGGGACAAGTGGGCAAAGGTTTCCGCTGCACCACCAGAGGGGTAGCATTTAAAAATGGAAGTGGCTTGTGTAACCTACTTTTCTTTGGTTTTAAAATAACAGCTCATAGATTTGCATTTGTTTTTAATTCTTGGCCCTGTGACCCCTACTCCTGTTTTACTTGATAAATTCCATCTTGCCTTCCACAGGCAGCCATTCAATCCTGAGCCTTTCCTAACATATTTCATCAATCTGGTTTTAGCTAGGTCTCCAGTTCTCTAGACTGGATATTTTGTATTGAGAAAAAAAGTATATGTCGCTAATATTTTATCACTTAAGTTTTTTATTTTAAATTATTTTTATGGCTGTCTAATACAATTACTACTCACAATTAGGCAATATGTAGAATGTAACAAATAACAGAGGCCCTGGCAATTCTCTAAAAAGATTCTTTTGATTTTTCCTCCTGTTTCTTTTTTGTTATTGTTTTTCCATTGTTAAATATGAATTGAAATACAATAAAAAATAAATCTTGCAGACCAACATTTTTTGCCTACTTAAATACACAGAAATAAATATTTATATGTAGAATGAACAAATTTTATGCAAACTAATATAGAGAAATAATGAGAACACAGAAATAATTAAGTAAATTGAGAATTATTGAAGAAACAATGGTGCATTATTATGTTATTTGCATTCATGGGGAAAAGCTCCCTAGAAAGATTTTAAGATCCCTGACAAAGTGGATATACAACATGTAGATGGAAATCAATATGTATATACCACAGAAGCACTAAATAAGCATATCTTGTGTTATTTTCTGGTAAACATAAGGCTTCATTGATCTAAATTTTTTCCTTAATTGTGAACAAGAATGCTTATTGTAACATTTCAAACAATCCAGAAAAGTGTTTTAAAAGTGGATAGCTCTTCAATAATCTCATACCTGAAGAAATCAAGGCCAATATTCTGGTGTGTACCAGGGATTGAGGGACAGGTATCAGGGACACTCGACCACTGAGCCACATCCCCAGCCCTATTTTGTGTTTTATGTAGAGACAGGGTCTCACTGAGTTGCTTAGCGCCTCACCATTGCTGAGGCTGGCTTTGAACTCACAATTCTCCTGCCTCAGCCTCCCAGAGTGCTGGGATTACAGGCTTGCGCCACCGCGCCCAGCTCCTCTTCATGTATCTTATTCCCCTTTCTAGAGTTGCACACCATGCACATGTTCCCTCACCTCGTGCATATGAATATATGTTGTATTTGAAGCATACACACATAGGAAGTGTCCATTTGATAAATGGTGACATACATATGCACGTGTGAGTTCACCATCATAATCAAGGTAATGCACACATGCGTCTCCCCCATGAGGAAAAGGTTTCTCATATTCCTTACTCATTTTCCTTTCCTCCTTTATAATTTTCCCCTTACTTCTTGTTCTGCCTTCTCCTCTCATCCTCAGGCAACAAGGGATGTGATTCATATTACTATAGATTAGTTTGTGTTTTCTATGAATTTATATAAATGGAATCTTATAGTGAATACTCTTTCCATGATTTTTTATTCACTCAGAATAATTATTTTGAGAGTCACACATGTAGTCATACACATGTGTAGCTGTGTGTATCAGGAGTGGCTGACTCACTTTTATTGCTGAACAGCATCCACTGTATGTCTGTACAATTTTTTTATAAACCCTACTTTATCATGGACCATTGTTTTCAATTTTGACTATTACAAATAAATATTTGCCTTAATTTCTCTTGAGTAAATCTTAGAATTGAAATGTAGGATCACATAGTAGGTGTATGCTTAAAGAAAACGCCAAATGTTTTCCAAAGCAGTTGTACCATTTTACATTTCTCACCAGCAATGTATGAGAAATCTAGTTCCCTTACATTCTCACCATCATATAATCTTTTAAACATTTTAACATTTCTGTATAGGAATATAATGATTATGTATTATAGTTTGACTTTGCTTTTCCTAATGATTAATGATGTTGGCCATGTTTCACATGCTTACTTGACATATGTGGAAGTGTTTGTTCAATTTCCCATGTTTACAATTGAGCTTTTAGTTTTCTTATTACTAAACAGTTTCAAAAGTTCTTTTCTATTCTATATATAAGGTGTATGCTTTACAAACATTTTCTCTGTGATTTGTCTCTTTGTTCTTTTAATAGTGTAACAGAGCAGACATTTTAAGTGTTGACGTTCTGTTGTACTTTGCTTCTATGGATTGCACTTTCACTGGTATAGCTAAGGAATCTGCCTAACTCAATGTCACAGAGTTTTTCCATCTACATGAACATGGTTTTATACTTCATATTTAGATATATCAGCCAGTTTAATTTTTGGATTTGTTGTTTCAGATGCATTGGAGTTCATTTTTGCCTATTTATATCTGACGAACTCACCCTTATTTTTTTGAAAAGTCCATGTATTCTTCACCTTTACACCTTTGCCAAAAATGTCTTGTCCATATATGCACGGATCCCTTTTTAGATTCTATTATGTGCTGTTGTTCCAATTCCCTGTTTCTGTATCTTTCTTGATGCCTATGTTGCACCGCTTGATTACTATAGCCCTGCTTATAATGAATCTTGAAGTCAGGGTTCTCCAATTTTGTTTTTTAAACTGTTTTGGCTGCTCTGAGTCTTTGTAATTTAATGTGAATTTTCTAATCAACTAATAATTTCTATATACCCCCTCCCCCCACACACAAAAAAAATCCTGCTGGCATTTTGATTGGAATTTCATTGAGTCTATAATCATTTTGGAGAGAATTAACAATATTATGTTCTCTAGCCCTTGAACAAGGTATACCTCTCTGTATTAGGAGTTTCCAGAGAAACTGAACTAGTGTGTGTGTGTGTGTGTGTGTATTTGTGAGGAATTGGCTTATGCAATTATGGAGGCTGGCAAGTCCAAAACCTACAGGGTGAGCTGGCAGGCCGGAGTCTCAGGAGAGACAATGCAATGATTTCAGTTTGAAGGCCATCTGCTATAGAGCTAGGAAGGGCTGATGTTATAGATGAAGTACTGAGGCTGGGAGATTCTCTCTTGCTCATGAATGGCTGGTCTTTTTGTGCTATTCACACTTTCAGCTGGTTGGATGAGGCTCATCTGCATAATGGAATGCCATCTGCTTTACTCAGTCTTCCAATTTAAAGATTAATCTCATCAAAAATAACCCTGCAGAAATACCCAGAATAATGTATGACTAAATATCTGGGCACCCTATGGTCCAACAAAGTTAACACACAAAATTAACCATCATATTTTCCCATATATTTAAGGATTTCATTTCTTTCAGTAATTCTTTAATTTGAAAGCTCTATTACTGAGCTATACTCCCAGCCCTGTTTTATCATTTTTGATGTACAGGTTTTAGACTTATTTCGTCATCTTTCGTCAGATTTATCTCTGTTTTCAAATTTTTATCCTATTGCAAATTATATATTTTTAGTTTCAATTCCCATTTACTCTCTGTGTACACACACTCATGCACACACACACACGCACACACACATATAATTGATTTTTGTGGATTCACCTTGTGTCCAGAAAACTTACTGTACCTAAACTTTAATTTATAATTTACTAGACCATGGACTGTTTTTGCTGATTTTATCACATATACAGAAAATCATATGATGTTTTTCCTTTTCCTTTCCAATGTGAGAGATAATATAATCTCATTTCTGCACCTTTTATTTATTTTATGAATGGGTTTTGTGTCAGTGCTTTGAAGGAGGATGTGTAGACACTCTGTTTTCTCATCTAAGCTTTTTATTTATATCCTTGTCATTACTATGGACTAAACCCAGATCCTTGTTCATGTTAGGCAAGAATTCTGCCACAGAGAGCTACATCCTCAACCTTCTTTTGTAAATTTTGAACAGTGTAAGGCAGGATGTTTTTTTCCTCTTTCATTTAGAGTCCATCTGAACTTTTAGCATACAGAGGGTATATAGTGGATGCTTAATACATATGTCATAATCAAGCAGTTGTATGCAGAGTACAGATGAGAGAACTCACTTGCAGACTGTCAAACTAAATATGATCTACATATTTTCTTACTATTGATAGCTAGTTTTCAAAATAATTCTTGGTGAAAAATACCAATCCTATCAGGTTTTTTTTTCCATTAAGTTTGCAAAATTTCAAAATTGAAGAAACAAATAGTTTATCTTCTTCTGTTCCTCAGCTGCATGAACAGTGTCTAAAAAAATAATTGAGGAGTAACAACTATAACTCAAGCTTTATTTCTGCTGGGCTATTCATTGTAGTATTTAAGAACACAGCCCCTGATAACATACTCGATTTAACATCCCAAATCTTTCACTAAATAGCAGCAACATGGGGCTGGGGTAATGGCTCAGTGGTTGAGCGCTTGCCTCGCATACGTGAGGCACTGGGTTCGATCCTCAGCACCACATAAAATAAATAAAGATGTTGTGTTCATCTACAACTAAAACAAAATATTTAAAAAAAAATAGCAGCAACATTTTGGGCAAGTTAATCTCTATGCACCTCAATGTTCTTATCTCTAAAATGAGGATAACTACAGTACCAATTTTACCTTTAAATTGAGGCTCAGTGTTCTGGCATTAAGATTGTAGAAAGAAAAATTAACTCCAAAATTAAAAGTTTCTACTCTAAAGACTAACATATTTGTTTACTATGAAAAGAATTAGCTTAATCCTCTGTAACTTTCAACAGATTTTTTCCTATTTCTCTGTTGACTATGCATATTTTTAAAAATATAGAGCCAATTTATTTTGGATGGAATAATTCTGCCACAAAGAAAGACTATCACATTTTAAGGCAGTCTTTTAATATATGTAAGTCTGAGGCATCTTGCTTTTCAAAAAATTGTTTCTAAATTGTTTGCTTAGAAATGGGTCATACAGTAACTATATAAAATGTTTAACATACTTTTAATGTTCATAATCATAAGTCTATTTAAGGCATAGCTAATGGACAAGTATTTTCTGCAATAATCCTTTTTAACCAACTACAAATTTATTAGTATTTCTATGAAAAAAAATCATTTTGAGCACTAACTTAAATGGTTCCTTTAAATTGCACAATATTTATGAAGCTCCAACTCGGCCTCAGAAACTATTTCATATGCTTTATTCTCATTTTCTAATTTAATCTTCATAATAACCATGTAAGATAGAAACAGTGTATTATTATCCTTATTTCACATATAAGAATATGAAGTTTGGGGAGTCAAAATAACTTTCCCACAGTTACTCAGATTATGGCAAAACTAAGATTCAAACCAAAACCCCATTTTTTTTTCCATTATGCTTTGTGGTCTCTTGTTCTTAAGAACATGCATACACAGGCGCACACACACAGCCCTGGCAGCAAGACAAAGAACTCCTTTCTGCTTCAGACCCTTGAATTTCTATAGAATCACATATATTCTTCAAGCTGCCACACTTATCATGATTCATTTTATTTTAGTTTTATGGTCCCATTTTCCCAGTAGACCATGTGCTCTAGAAAGTGGCTTTCATGCCTTATTCATCTTTGTAAACCCTATGTCACACACAGGTGTTTTATAGAAGTTCGTTTTACCAAACTCTTAGAAGGATTCCATTGTTTTCTCGGGGGAGGGTGGTAGTGATAGGTGTCTGGGGCATCTTGCTGGGAGACTTTCTTCTCTGTTCCTCTCACTTCTTTGCTTTCAGATTCTATAATTTCATTGGGAAAGACAAAGATTGAGATTTGTCTTAGGGTGAGTCTTGTAGCATTCAAAGAATAAAGTCAGATTGCATTGGATTTCTGAAGTACTTAGGTTGGGAGAAATGGGCCCAAGGCCAGAAACTTTACATGAGAAAGCAGTTCCTGGGCTGCGGGATGCAAAGAAGAATGAGCTGGGGTGGCAGGCCATTCTCTTCCAATGTACTTTCTCTGTAGCAACCAAGGTTGTTGCAGATCACATCTAAGGGAGCCACAGATGGGAGTGTGTGTGAGAGAGGTCAATGGAAATAGGCAGGTCTGTGAGTGACAGCAAAAGTGAAGGAGGAAGGGAGAGGCCTCAGTTGTCGTCTTAGGTAATGAAGAGATGTCATCAGTGCCCATGGCATCTTGTTGGACAGGTTTTTCCTGGAAATCCTTGTTGCTCAGGCTCCATGATGATGAGCAAAATACATGACAAGTGACATCTGAGAGGCAGTAACTGGTTTAAATTAAGAGGAAACTTGAGAGTCAATCCTCTGGCTTGAATGGATAGGATGGGGAAGTGGGCGCACAGAGAAGGGCTCCCTGGCAGATCCTGATGGCCAGGCCAAGCTGGGATGTGTTGTTCTTTAAAGCAGTCCCTGAAGATGTTGCCATGGTAAAGAATTAGAGCAGCTGCCAAGATGGTAGCAAAAGCTCAATTGTAGAGAGGAGGACATTCAGGGAAGGAGAGAAACAGGCAGGTGGTAGAGGAGAGCATTCAAGAATGTCAAAAGCAAGAGGAAAAAAGGATATGGGAGGCACTTTCCTGCTACCAGTAGCATGCTTGTGCTTCTTGTGTAGCCCTTGGGGTTGCTAATAGAATTAAGATTAACAGGACCTGACTAGTCCACATATTCTCCAGGTATTGAGTAAATAAAATCAGTTGCATTTATCAGTCACAAGAGGTGACTCTAATTTAACTCTTGATACTTTATTCCTGGAAGTCTGGAATTGAGTTATGCCTGAGTATCTTTTATTCTAAGAAATTTTTGTATCTTCAAGAGTTTCTTTTATATGAATGGAAAAAAGACCTTAAACACATGCCATCATAAACCTGAAGATGTGGTCAACCAGTGGCACATGTCTGTAGTCCCAGGAATTTAGGAAGCTGAGGCAGAAGGATTGCAAGTTTGAGGCCAGCCTCAGCAATTCAGCAAGACCCTTAGCAACTTAGCAAAACCCTGTTTCAAAATTTTAAAGTATGAAAATAAAAATGATTGGAGGGGAAGCTCAGTGGTAAAGCACCCCTGGGTTCAAGTCCCAGAACCAAATAAAAAATAAAAATAAATCTATAAGTGCCCCTGCATAACTTATTTCTTACACCTGCATTAAGCCAGAATAGTTGTGGGTACATGCTAATATATTCACAACTTAATAATGCTGGTATATATAATTTTCCTAATAAATGAACTTTTTAAAAAAAAATCTGCATAGCATGTTGCCTTGGGGAAAATAGAGGAACAAATATCACTAAAGAGTACAGCAATCTTTCAAAAAAAAAAAAAAAGAATTGTTCTGTTAAAAGAAATAGCAAAACTAGAAAACAAAGTAATTAGATTTGATTTATATTTGAAATGATAAATCCAAGGGAGGAAATAATAATCTGATGAAAGGTAAGCACCGAAACAAGGCCCTCCACTTTGTCAATCCTTCCGCAGTCAGTTTTCTGTTAGGATAATGTCTGTTTTCTGATTGCTTGAGTTTTTCTCCTGGAGTCATATACATAAACCATGATTTTCTGGAAAGGAAAGATTGTGTCCAAACTAAATGGGGTAGAACTTAAGTTAAGGCAGATTGACCAACTTGGTTAAACTGGATAGTTACAACCTAAAGTAGTACTGTCTATGAATCCATGCTGCTATAAATAAGTGACTAAATAAACTAAAAAACCCTTAAGGGTGAATGCAACTCATCCATGCAGAAGGATGCTAAACAATTTATGTAGATATTATGATTTCAAGGAAATGCATTATAACTCTTCACTTCTTAAGCATTGGATACACATACTGACTTTCTTCCAAAGAGTGAAGTGGGAGAAAATGGAAAAGGAGTAACTTAGAGGAAGCTGACAGGCAGTACTGCAGCCAAGTGGGCAAGGTGGCACTGATACTGTCAAGTTACATTGATAATTAGATTTGATTTGATTTATATTTGAAATGATAAATCCAAGGGAGGAAATAATAATCTGATGAAAGGTAAGCACCAAAACAAGGCCCTCCACTTTGTCAATCCTTCCGCAGTCAGTTTTGATAATTTGTGCCCCTGATACAGGTTGAAAATGGAATATTTCCTCTGTGATTTTGACCCCAGTGTAAAAATGAGAAAAACACCAAAAACAAAAATCTCAATTGAAACTTGAAATTTTCAAGTCTGAATTGAAATTGAAATACTTGACCAGTATTTCTCAAAACCATCTAGGTTGTGGAAAACAAGGAAAACCACAGCTGAGAAGAATCTCCAGAGACAAGACAGCTAAATGTCATGTAGTGTCCTGGACAGACCCTGGGACAGAGCAAGGACAGTAGGTAAAAACTAAGGGAATCTGACTTAAGTATGAACTTTAGTAAGAATGTATCCACGAATGGTGTGTCTCTATTTTGTGTACAACCAGAGAAATGAAAAACTGTGCTCCATTTGTGTACTATGAATCAAAATGTATTCCGCTGTCATGTATAAAATATTAGAACAAATAAATAAAAAAGAATATATCAATATCAATTCATTAATTATAATAAATATACCATACATTAGATGTTCCTAACAGGTATGGGGTGTACTGGAACTCTAAGTATTAACTTCATAATTTTTCTATAAATCTAAAACTGTTTAAAGATAAGATTTCAAGGGTACAGATTTGCAGTTAGGTAGGATGATGTAATAGTGTACAGATGTAATAAACAATGGATACTGTAGTTAATAATATTGTATTTTACATTGAAAATTTGCCAAAAGATTCGATTTTTTGACACTTATCTCACACAAAAAAGGGTAACTATGGATGTTGATGGCTGTGTTATATCATTGATTGTCACGGTTATTAAGCATTGTATTGTATGTCTTAAATATCTGCAATAAAAATTTTTAAAGTGTACAGAGAATGAATAAGAGGAAATACATAGGAGCTGAAGTCTATTAGAAAAGCTCACAATGATTAGTGAAATTCCAAGGGAATCTTTTACAGGGAGATGAAAGAAGAAATAGGAACAAGGGAACATGCATTTTATAATACAGTTTGTTAGAGAATTTAACTTTTAAATTAATAATTTGATTTAGATATTCTATAATGAGCACATATATTTAAGTCACTGTACAGTATATTGACACACAAGATTTTCAAAGAATTTTTCCTTTTGTGGTATATTATTGTATGTAGCCCTCACTTCTCCCCTACAATACACATAGTGTTTGTGCTCAGTTCACTACACTCTGTCTCCACCTTATTATTTCTATCTCTGTCTCTCTGTCATACACACATTCATGGACTAACACACATACACAGAGTTTCTGGAGGCAACCAGAAACTGAATAGAAAGCAGTAGAATATGCTGTACCTCTAAGAAACACATAACAAAAATAATAAATGCATCTCATTCCTACCTTTCACTATGGACTTATGTATATAACATTATCATCTAGTATTTGACTTTTATTATATTTTTGTCAGAGAAATGTCAAATGGGAGATGCATTGAGAGAGCATGAAATAAAGTACATCATACTAATAGAAGTCTGAAAGTCTTTCAAAAACATAAATAGCCTATAATCCCAGCACTTTGGGAGGCTGAGACAGGAGAATTGTGAGTTCAAAGCCAGCCTCAGCAACAGCAAGGCGCTAAGCAACTCAGTGAGACCCTGTCTACATAAAACACAAAATAGGGCTGGGGATGTGGCTCCATGGTCAAGTGCCCCTGAGTTCAATCCCTGGTGTCAAAAAAAAAAAAAAAAAAAAACCACAAAAAAAACTTCATTAAATCCTTTCATGAGTTTCTTAAAATGTATCTCAGTACTCTCAAGAAAAGCAGTAATTTCTTCCCAAGATTATCTTTCTGATTTTCCATTTTTATAGTTACTATGAAACATCCACTCTTCTCTTTCCTTGTGAATGGTAATATACAAAGTTCCTGATCAATTTGTCTGCCTCCTGTTTCCACCAGTTTACTCAAACCCAAAAGACAAAGGTATAGTCCATATCTGTTCACCATTTTATCTTCAAAAAAAAAATCATTATCTAAAGAGCATGGTTTAGATGCCAATGCTCATCATAATCAAATCCCAACCAGCCTTTCCTGCCATACCCACTACTTAATCCCAGGAGTCCTACAAAGTGGCTTGCTTGTTTATCATTATTTCCTTGAAATTGCCTTGTTTTTGTTTTGTCCATTTCATCCTTGCTTTTTCCAGACCTCAGTCTCATAATGCTGTTCTCTTCCTTAAGAAATCCAAATCCTATGTCTTCCTCTGATGCTTCCAATGAACAATTCTTGGACTATTAGTTATAGACAAATGAACAAAGAAATAAGTAGTTTCACCTGCTATCTCCCTAATGGGACTATAAACTTCTTAAAATATCCTTTCTTTTTTTTTCTAATTTTTGAAAACCCCGTAAGTATGCCTTTTAAGTAGAAGATAGAGAAAAGTACAGACTTCATTTTTAAAACCTAATAAAATACCCTCCAGGCTGTGTCATTTTCTGTCAGAACCTCAACCTTCTTACCCTATGCCACTTTACCTGTCTTTATCTATTAATCTTCCTTTCCCCTTTGACACTCTTCCTCTTTTGAGATACTAGTTTCCTACTGCTGCCACAAGGAATTATCACAAATTGGGGGCTCAAAATGCAATTAAAATGAACAAACCTAAGTTCATTATCTTACATTCCTCTGGTTCAGAAGTTCAGAATGGGTCTCACTAGACAAAAATCAAGATGTGGGCAGAGCTGATTCTCTCTGTAGGCTCCAGGATAGAATCTGTTCCATTGCCTTTTCCAGGTTCTAGGGGCTGCCCAGGGCCTCCTTCCTCCACCTTGGAGGCCAGCAGTCACATTACTGTGACCTTGCTGTTGTCATCACGTCTTCTCTGATTCTGATTCTGATTCTCTCTTCTACTTTTAGAAAGTTGTGTTGACTTTGGGCCCATCTAGACAATTTGAGCAATCACCCCATCATAAGCAAACTTATGATGAGTGATGAGCAAGGGAAGATGAGCAATCTTAATTCCATCTGCGGCCTTAGTTTCCTTTTGTCATGCAATTTGACATGGTCACAGATTTGGAGGATGTGGATGTCTCCGAGGTCCGTGATTCTTCCTACCACAGCCTGTGTATTAACAGGAAGAGTCTTGGCAATCTAAGCAAGTGTAATCACTCTTCCTCAAAGTCCTTGATTGTGCTGCCCAAAACAAGGATTCCTCTCTCCTTGAACACCTGACCTGTTTGTAGTCAACTGTATTGATTGCATAGAGCAATAGATTTGGGGGTTAATGTACACAATGACACTCTTTTCTCCCTTCTGAGGCAAGAAAAAGTCATGTGAACTTGGTGGGACTGCTGCTATTGATTTAGAGGTAGTTAGTGCAAACCTTATCTTGTTTAGTTCTTACAGATTCCTTTGAAAGTGAATACGTGATAGCTAAGGACCCCACTGATTGCAGGTGCTCCCAAATTCTGATGGTTCCACTCATGAATTTTTCAACTTTACAATGGTACAAAAGGTAAAAGCATTTAGTAGAAGCCATGTAGAATTTAGAATTATAATCTTTTCCCAAACTAGTTATAAGCAGTACGATATTCTCATGATGACAGGCAGTGACAGTGTGCCACAGCTCCCAGTCAGACATGTCATCAATGCAATCAACCAATATTGTATAGTGTGTTGTGCTGCTCAGCTGTGATGTTTGCTAAGACAAGTATATTAATGCACCTTTGACTTAATGATATTTTCAGCTTAAAATGGGTTTATGATGATATAACATCATCGGAAGTCTAAGAGCATTTGAAGTTTGCTTCTCAGTTTACATACTCAGTTCTCAGCAATGGGAAGGTGAGTACCACAAAAATGGATATCAACTTATGTAATTGCTATAGTAACTGCTTTTAATCCAAGGGAAAGCAAAGTAAAATATACTTCTATCCTAGGAGTAACTTTGCACAGCAGTTCCTCAAAATAATTATTTCTGATATTTTAAATGCTTTTTTCTGTAGTCCAGGATTAATGTAAATGATGAAAACTGGCCTCTATGTTTTAGTACAATATTAACAGTATTCCACTCAACCCAGGAATTGATTCAGTTTGACTTTTAAAAATGGGATTATAGGAGTTCTCAGCAAATTGTAAACTGACTTTGGGTAGAATGAAGCACTCTCTACAAATCTGTTTCACCTACCCCTTTGCATGTATATTCAAGCTGTTTTGTGTGACTTTCACATTGTCCTCATACTCTGGCTGCTCTCTTTCTCTTACCACACAAGGCTTTGTGTGCAAAAGGACATAATTTTGTTCTGCTGTGAAGGGTCCATGAAGACTATTTGCTAAGTACAAGAAGAGGGTCCAGGAGAAGCAAAGTGAGAGAAAACCATTTTGTGGGATTGGGATGAGCCATGTGAGTTGAAAGCCAAAGCCATAGTTGCTTGTTTTCTTGTCTCCACATTTTTCTTGTATTTAAAGAAGTATTTGTACAAGGTGGTATCAGTCTCATTTGGCTGCTATAACAAAATTATCCTATCCTGAATAATTTATTAATTACAGAAATCTATTTTTTATAGTTCTGGAGGCCGAGAGGTCTAACAGCAAAGCACCAGAAGATTCAGTGTCTGATTAGACATCCCTCTTCCCTTCTAAAATGGTACCTCTTGCTGTGTCTTCATCTTCATGTGGTGGAAGACAAAGGTAGCTCCCTTCAATCTCTTTCACCAGGCCACTAATCCTATTCATGAGTGTGAAGCCCTTGTGATTTAATCACTGCTAAAATCCCTACCTCTTCACACTATTCCATTCTAACTGCAACTTGGATATTAGCAGGAGGGGAAATAGCAATATGAATTTTAGGGAGACGCAAATATTCAGACCATAGTTTTAATTTCACCATCCCAACAAAGAATTGGAATATAAGATGAGAGAGGGTGAACAATTGATGATTTCATCTAAATCCTGTCATTCAACAAAGGCTTCAGATTTAAAGAGATCATATCCCTAAGGAAACTAAGATAATGGGTAGCAAAAACAGTTACCTGGCTCGAACCTGTAAGTTCTTTGCAAGAAGAAAAAGTTACACTTTTTTCTGGGCAGAAAATGGTACCCTTTTTTCTAGAGCTTTTTCTGCTTTAGCATCTTTTCCTTCCTGCCATTGATCTCTCTAGATATTGGAATATAGAAAAAATGTTAAATAGAAAGTATTAAAATGTTCAGAGATCCCTATTGTATATTTTAATAATTTTATGACTTTATAGAAGAAATTCTTGCAGTTTTTAAATGATATATATATTTGTTTTAACTATTTTTCAAGAGTTTTATAAATTTATATTTTTTTAAACTTAATTTTAGATGGTTATATTACTTTTCCCTACTTTTACCTGGCAGCTCAGCAATAGATCTTTGGACTGACAATGTAAACATCTTTTGAATTGTGAAACTAGAAATTTTAAGTTTTCCTCTTTTAAAACATAAACTATTATTTTTCTGGGACACAGAAGAAAAACAACACTTTGTAGACTATCTGAAACTCCTCGCTAGGTCCAAAGCATAAACAGAAAACTGCTTTTCACATGCTCAGTGGTAGTTATTCAAGTAAAATATTGCCTTTCATTACAATCACTAAATATTTACCATAAAATAGATTTATGATAACACTTTTGCAATTTTTGTATTTTAAAAATTTACTAAAATTAGAATATAATATGTCTATTAAAGTACTCATTTGAAGCCACCATTTCTATTATTTAGCATTCCAGTGTCAAGGTCCCCATGAAAGAAATACATGTGTTCATCACTCATGGGCCCAGTTCCATCTGACCAGCCCTTGCCTTGCTCTCTCATGTCCCTTTGCTTACTTCTTCTTGGTTTCTTTGTGTTACTTCTTTAGGTTTGCCTTTGTTGAACTAGGAGTTGGCAAACTGTGGCCCAGAGTCTGAACCCAGGTAACTAAGTACTTTTTTGCAGCCTATGAGCTAAGAATGAATTTTACAGTCTATTGATTTGAGAAAAATCAAAAGAAAAATAATATTTTATGACATAATTATATGCAAAATAAATAAAGTTTCATTGGAACACAGCCACACCTCTTTGTTTATATATGGCTGATTTCCTGCTACAGGGCAAAGTTGAGTAGCTGTACTAATTTATGGCCTGCAAAGATGAGAACAATTACTATCTGGTCCTTTACAGAAAAAGCTTGCTAACCCCTGATTTAGACCATTTTATTAGGATAGCTGTCTGGTAACTTCTACATGTTTTTTCTTGTTTTTTTTTTTTTTTTTTTTTGGTACTGAAGATTGAACTCAGAGGTACTTGACCACTGAGCCACATCTCCAGCCCTATTTTGTATTTTATTTAGAGACAGAGGCTCACTGAGTTGCTTAGGGCCTTGCTAAGTTGCTGAGGCTAGCTGGTGAACTCCCAATAATCCTCCTGCCTCAGTCTCCTGAGCTGCTGGGATTATAGGCATGCACCACCATTTTTAAATAATGCTGTTTGCCTAGCTGCCTCCTCTCCTTCTCCTCCTCCTCCTCCTCCTCCTCCTCCTCCTCCTTCTCCCACCTACATCTATAATTTCTAACACTGGACCTATAATTCTTTCACATGGCAGAATTCAGGGGCTCCCTGACTAATTTCTTGCATCAAATTGTCACCCTGCAAGATGAGCTTATGTATTTACTAAGAGGGGATGGGTTTATTAATAAGGTGAACAAAGAAAAAGAGAAACAAAGTGTGAGGACCACTACCTCAAAGATAGTGAATGCATTGTTATAGATCTAGGTAGAGTCTGCAAGATCCCAGGACACATTGGGAACTAAAGGGCCACATTAAGGGCGTCACCAGCCAAGAGATGACAACTGAAGACATGACATAAGAATTATTAAAACCCAAGAATTCATACTCCAAAACTGAGTCTGTACTACACATTCTAGAACAGGTACTCTTTCTACACTACAGTAATTCTCTGAAAAGGCTGGCTACATCATTTTAAATTTTCTCCAAGTGAAATGAGGATTCTGGCTGTAAATCCACCCACATTGATTTTTCTTGATGCCAGGAATAGTTTAGGGTGGAGAAAAGAAACACTGGGCAGAAGTGAAAGGAGTGGCCTGAGAAGGGAAGCATAGACTATTCTGGGCACATTCCTAACCTTTGATGATGACTGCATGGAGAGCAACTTTTACATTCTCCAATAACTCATTTCCAGCATTAAAACAAATACCAGGCAGGCAGTGGCCTGGTGCAATGTTCTCAATTCCTTGTGATCCCATGCCCCAGTGTATCGAAGAGAAAATCATTAGCTGCTTCCTGAGTGCAAAGATGCACTTTAGACTACCTCGGCCTCCGTCATGTTGTGTTTATTCGTATCATGAGCATTCTGAGGTCAGAGAGGGTACCTTATTCTCATCTATATTTTACACCTACCCGCCCCCCAGCTTTGCACCCAGCAATAGTACTGTAAGCCTGTGTGAATGAATTGTCCCTGTATCTGGATGCTGTGAAACCACAATGCTATCTTGATAGAAAATAATCCCCCATTTTGTGGATTTTTAACATTTTTGTTATTTTTTATTCCAGGAATAACATAGTCTTCCATATCATTAAAGATTCTCTTTTTCATAGTTTGCAAATTAGAAGTTCTTTCCTCCCCTCTTTTAAAATCTCTTTCTTATAAAAAAATTGAAAAAAAAATTAGGGTCAAGGCTGTACCCAGCAATACAAGACCCTGGATTCAATCCCCAGCATCTCACCCAAAATGATCAAAGTTATATTTAGACATAGGTTAAGAAAAATTGCCTTATAAGTCTCATAATTGAAAAGAGCAGTTTTCTGTGTCTCTCCAAATATCCTGGATACTGCTTATTGGAGAAAACCACTTTCAACTCTTTCAGATGGTTCCTATGGTATTTATCTCTATATTTTTAAATAACAAGCCTGTTTCTGTGCATAACCATTTATCTGGGATTTTGTTGTTATTTTGTTCTTTTTTTTCTGATATAACCTATTGGGTGTCTACTATGAAAAGTGATACATTATATCCTCTACCCCTTTTACACACATATTTCTTCACCTTTCATCTTCCAAACATGGTTACTTCACAAATTTTATCACATATTTTACTACTACAACATAGAACGGCATGTTCTAATTGAATCCAAAATTCCCCACCAGAAACTTAAATCTTCTTACAATATGTTCCAAGAAATCAAGTAACTATTTGGTTGCATTATTTTCCTTTCAGGATGTCTTAGAGCTCTTAGTCCTCTTCCAGTTTGCACTGGGTTGTCCTTGAGGTTCACTGGGAAGAAAAGTGTTAACAACAAATCTATTACTTTCACCTCCCCACCTTGGGGACACCTGAGGCGAGCTTGACCTTTGAAACATACACCTTGAATCATGCTTGAAATATAAATATAGCTAAAAGATATATAGGAGTTCTGCAGGAATCCTTATGCATTGATTCACCACCTAGGAATGCTTTCAAAAGGAAGTACCTAGGATTTTCATTGTAAATAAGCCTGCAGCTTGTCGAATGATGGGCCACAGCTGGAATGAGCAATGGGAATTAGTCATATAGTCAAATTATGACTATGTGACAAACAAGTTGGTAGATTGAAAGAACCCAAAATGTAACAGCTTCCCCATGTTAGCTCCTGCAACCAGATTTAGTCATAACAAAGCCAAAAGGGAAAGGAGACCAGGGCAGCTGTGGCTTATGGCCTTGGGGTCCCCAGATATGGATGTGGCTCCCTTTTTGCACTCTTTGACAATCATCATGCTTCCTTTGAGTCTGCTTAGCTGTCTGAGTCTTTGTGGATCACATACTTCTATATAACCATCATTCTGTCATCTCCATCAGTAAGAATCCTCTTCATCTTTCTGTTGGGCTGAATTCCAGTTCTCTGATTCTCCTGTGATTATCTTCTGGTTATCTTCTCCCTCATTTTGTTGCAGAGCATAAACTCTGGGAACAGAGTTCCTGGGCTGAATTACTTAATAGGTGTTTTTTTTTTTTTTTTAATAGCCATATTGCTTAGTTTCTCATGTCTCAAATTCTTATCTATAACATGAGATATTGATATTTCTATCATAATAGGCTGTGATGAATAAATGAGATATGTAAAGCATTTAGAAAAGTACATGGCCAAAAGAGCTGTGTGAGGAGTAGCTATTATTTCTATTGCTGAATCATCTCCTCCAACAATTGCATGGAAAAGGGTATGTGAGAGAGACATTCTTTAACCACCATACTAAAAACTTGTTTCTTACATACTCTGGGACCTGATAGTTTAGAAGAATCAAGAACCGCCAGTTGGAAAACATTTTCCCTTTGGGTTTGGAATTGGTTTCTCCATTTTTTCTAGTTTCCGTTGTTGCTTTTGAGGAGACTGATTCCATTCCAGTTCTCAAATCCTTTATGAGAACTCTCTTGTTTTTCTTCTCTGGATGCTTTCAAATGTGTCTTTGTGCTTAGTGTTTGTAAATTCTACAACAGTGTGCCTTAGTCTGAATCTTTATTCCTTTGTTTCTTGAGCTTTTGATGATCTCTTTAAATCTAGAACTCCATGTTCTTGGATTTTAGGAAATTTTCTTGATTTTTTTTTTCTCTGTCATTGTTTCTTCTGAATCTTCATTTCTTATTTTTTTATTGGTTATATACTGGTTTTGGAAATTTATCTTCTCATTTTCCTATTTATTTTTCTCACCTTTGAGCTGTTGTTTGCTCTACTTTTTACAGTTCTTCTACTTTGATTTCTAGTTCTTCTATGATGAATTTTATTTCTTCTGTTACATTTCCAAGATCAACCTTTTTGATTTTCTTAATGTTCTTGTTTGTTGCATTCTTTTCTGGTTTCATGTTTAATAGAAAGTTATGTGTTTATATTCATATATATATTGTGTGTGTACATAAAGTAACATATACACACATATATTCATTCATAATTTTTTGTGTTAAATGTTTTCTTCACACATGTAATGATCTTTGACCATTTGTATCTCAGGGTGAGGCACTAAAAAGACTATTGGCATATGAATTAATAGTGAAGATGTGATGATTGCATCGTTTTCCTTTGTCATTGTTTATTGAACTGAATACTAATGATTTGTATTTTTATGTGTTATATTTCAATGCCTAAAAAAGGCAGACTAGCAAAGGGCTTTTGTCCAGGGGTGGGCTTCCCTGTACAAGTAAAAAGCGAAGTGCTGTCATTGATGGTGATGTCATTAATTCAGAGAGTAGAGTGTTGCCGATCACGGACCTCGTCTCTTGGGCAATACTTTATCTCAGAGGAATCACTGAACTTCCAGCTGGGTATGTACGCTAGGCATTGCCAGCAGTATTCTAAAACCTGAGTAGGGATAGCAGCTTGGCTTCTGGCCATTTATTAGTGGGTTTTCACATGACCTCTTGTTTTGGGAATGACTTCTGCTCCTAGTGCTTCCTGAATCCCTGGAGTCTGGAGTTTCTTAGGTTTGACCACTTTGGAGAGTCAAGACTTAGCCTCCCAGCTCTTTGGGCTGGACATATATATGTCTCTTGCCTATATGGACATGGGGAGAGGATATAATGATTTAATAGCTTTCCTGTTTTTCAGAATCAGTCTTCTATATTCAGTCTTCTATATTCAGACTCATTGGCATCTTCCACCTTCAATGGCCCCAGCCACCCCCAATTCTTGAGTTTTTCATAGCATTATGAAATTTGGCTCTAGTTTTGGCTTTTTAAAACATGCCGTTATCTTCTTTTTTTTTTTTTTTCATAGTGTTTCATAATCAGGTTCCCCTTGTGTTCCTCTGCTTTCTAGCTTTTCAAATATCATTGATATATCTCATTTGCTCTTCTCAACTGTTTTACTTTGCCTTTGAGGGTTTCTTTTTAATCCGTTTATTATGATTATCATGGTATTTCAGGAGAAATCAGAAGTAGCTGCATCTTTTCCATTGGCTTTGCTTGACTAGAAGTGTTGATTCTATCAACATCTTATCCCATCTACTCCTTGTCTGGAGCTTACACTCTCCCAGACTTCCACAATTAGATTCACAGTGCTGATTTTGGACTTTGCGCCCCTCCCCTTGTCCTCTCCAGAGTCTCTGGACTTACATTTCATCTGTCTTTAGCAGAGTCCATGAGTGATCTACAGATGTCCCCAGTTCATCTCGATCAAAAAAGAACTCATTATTCTTTACTGATATAAAAGATTGACAGATATTTGATTCTTTCAGCTACTTCATTATTCCTTATTTTAATTCATTACCAAATTCTGTTACTTCTACCTCCAGGATTATTATTATTATTATTATTATTATTTGTTTTTAGCAAATTTGACCTCTTTCCATTCCTATCGCTCTGCTTTGGAGCTGGACAATCAAAATGGTGTCCTAAATTTTTAGACTATTCTAAAAAAAATCTGTCATGTTTTTATTAACTTTATCATTATGGTAGAATCAAATCCAATATTCTTGGCCTAGCAATTTGAGATTCTTTATGATTTTCCTTTAGTATAGCTGTTTGATGTTGTTTTTTTATGAGGGTTCGCTTAATTTATACATTGTCAATCTCCCAGCACAGAATCTGTGTATCCTCACTCTGGGTGTAACACTTCTCCAACACTAGTCAATTCTTGTTTTCCCTTTGGAAGGTACTTCAATTGTCCAGGACCATTATCTCTGATATCTTCTTCCTTGAGAATATCTGCTTCAGTTTGCATTTGTATACTCTGATTACTCTGTTGAGGGGAGATTGAAGAGACAGTGGTTACCCTAACCAAACAGCAACATTGTCTTTCAATGGATTAAAATTTTCTTTAGACAACTAAGGTTAAGGGAACAATCTTAAGTTAAGGAGATCACTTAAACTTGAGCTTGAAGTTTAGCATTATCAGTGGCTAAAGAAGAGTGGCTGAGGGGATTGGCAGGTGAGTAGCAAATGCTGTGGTTAAAGAACCCAAGCAAATCAAAGGCCTTCAAAGTGAGTTAAACCCAGGATCTAAGTCTTATAGCTAAGAAATCACCATGAATAATTTCCTGATGTCAAACTGAAAATACTCATATCTGACTGGGATGAAAATTTCTGAGAGAATAATCAAAACCCAACTGGAAAATACCATCCCACGAACTTGGTGTCATGATGACTTTACAATTCTTTACAGCCATAAACTATTTAACGTTCTTCAATAAAATCTTGGAAAAGGCTGAAGAACATGTAATTTTCCTTGGAAAAAAAACCTGGCTTAAACACAGTGAAAAGGTTTGTATGGGTTCAAAAGGGGCAACAAAGACACAGCTTTTTGCTATCATTGGCTTGATGTCAACTTCTGTGTCCAAAACAAATGAATCTGGATGGAAGTAGTTAAATGACTGAAGTGAACTAGCCCAATTCTTTTAAAGATATTATTGCTCTGCTATCCTCCCCCATTTGAAATCTGTATTGGGAGATAGAGACCACTTCAGTTCAATGAGTCACTTTTACTTCCTAGCCAGGACAATTAAACTTCTTGTATAAAACATGACCTGAAACCTGCCCTTTACCACATCATCCCACCTCAAAAACCCCCAGGGGTCAGCTCTGACATTTCACAGCTCACAAATTCAATTTCTCAGCTGGTAAAGCCAACTTAATGCTTTTACAAATGAATGCTAGGTTATCGCACATTTTCTTCTTCAATGTTTTGGATATAGAAAATGTGTTGTCAGTTCAACTACTAGCCTAAACAGCATTACGCGTGCCTCTTTATCATGATGGAGATAGCATTCCTGAGCCTGCTTCAGGGAGAGTAAGAGAAAGACAGGACATTCTCCATCCCTTGCTCCCCTTCCTCCATGTCTCTATCCCTGAGGCAGGGGGTGGGTTACGGGGTAGGGGAAGGTGGGAGGGCAGGAATAAGGGAGGAGAAACCCTACTAAACATGGCCCAGAAACAAAGATGTATGATCTGTCTAGCCAATATTCCTGATGGCTGCGTGAAGTCTTAGAGGTGAACTACACTGTGCTACCAGTTACTGAAACAGTTAATGCATTTTGCAAATTTGCCGCTTCTTTATTGTTAGCAGCTGAGCAGCATTTTTTCCTCCTCCTCCTTTCAATTGTCATTGATGTCTTGCCATATTTTACATACAATCCCCTAAACAGCATTAGCTCATTTCTATTCCAGTCTTGCAGATTAGCTCATCTGGATTATGTTCTTTGGTGCGTTGGTGTTGAGTGTTGATTATATCTTAATTTTTTATTCTTAAAGGCATTCCCAACCATAATAGCACCAAATCAGTTTGATCTTTTACACCATGTGTTTGAACTGTGCACAAGAGGGGACTTTCTGACTTTCATTTCTTCATTTGTGGCTATATCTAGCAGGTGGATTGATGCGAAAGGGGAGGAAGTATTTTAGATTACTTTCCTGTATTTCTTATTTCTGAAGTTCATCATCTTCCTGGAATATATATTTGACACGATTGTAGGAAGATTCCATTTCCATCCACTTTAATATAATAGAGATTTCTGCCACTTCATTTGATAACAAAGAGCCTTTCCTCTGTTTAAGACAAATTTATTTATACTTTATTTAGACATAGGCTCGATACATCCTACTCGGTATTTAGAACTCAGTTGTAAAGACAACCAAATGAAATTCAAATAAATTAGCCATAAGTACATGGGGGACATTGCTATTCCCTTCTCCCACCTGAGTATGCCGCACAGTATAATTGCAAATTGAGTTTCCACTCCTTTTTTCTATTTATCCCAATTACAGACTTCAGAGTAAACACATGCAGAAAGGTCCTGTGGCACTCTTTTCTGAGTCTTTTTCCCTTAGGCATGGGAAGTGTAATTTCTGTCTCCATCTCTGTCTCACTTCTGTCTCTGTTTCTGTTTCTCTATCACCACCCATGTAGCCATAGTGTGAGTGGACAGATCTTTCTTCAAGGGCCTTTATTAGGCATCTGTAAGGCACTGGACAAAAACGATCAGAAGACTCAGTTCCTTTGCCTTACAAGTCCATAGCTGAGAGTAGGAGGAAAAGAAGTTCAAAAGACACATTTCAATTAAATAGAGTAAGTGTGGGAATAAACAGAGTGGTTTGAAAGCTGACAGGAAAGACCAATTAGCTCTGTTTGTGAGTTGGGGTAGATCTCGCAGAGTGGGTGAGACCTCCTGACAGATGAGTAGGAGTTTGCAAAACAGAAATGCGAGTGGTGGTATGAGAGCAGAAAGAACAGTATGTGCAAAGGCGTACTTAGTTAAGTGTGTGGTGTGGGGAATGGCAAGAGAGCCCATGTGGCTGGAGTTTGGGTTGTGTGGGATGCAATGGCAGAAGCCCAGGCTACAGGAATGGAAAAGACCCATTAGCTCATAGTCCTTTTTCTCCATCTCTTCCTTCTCTATCTCAAAGCCAAAATGTCCATGATGTTCTCATCCATGACTGGCCCAGGAAAATGGATTTTATCTCTTTGAACTAAAAGAAAGAGGTCAAGAATGGAGACAGACTTAAAGCCAGGTCACAACCTTTCTTCTCAATAGCCAAAAACTTTGGTTTTACATGTGAATGTCTGTGTGCTTTTTAAATTTGAATTACTCAACGTTTAGGTAATGTTCTATTTTTAATCTGTTTGCTCAGATCAGCCATTCCTCATCCTTAAAATCAGTTCTCTAGATCTAGAAAAGAATAAAATGTCATTTGATTTACCTTCATGAAATTGCAATTGACTTGTTATTTGAGATTTGCAGCTGGCATTGCAATGAGTGATGAAAACAAATTATTTATGAAGACTTTTGTCTTTCTCCACACTCACTCAAAAGGTTTTTCCCTCCCCCAGAGCAAACAATTATATCTCCAAGAAGTGATCATTTAATTTCTTACTCCATTGAGCCCCAGCATTACAACATGCCTTTTAATTACAAAAGATATTCTGTTGCAGTGATGGCAGCAGAAATTATATAACTGAAATTCCATATAATATCCCCGCCCCCATGCATTTCTCATTTAGGGACATGTTAACATTGGGCTTTGAGAGATCAAGAGTTTAGTTCACGAGATTCTTTTCACCAAGATACTTTATGGAGAAGTGTATTTTTTTGTTTGTAGATATTAACTTATCCATTAAACACATGAATATTGTGTTTTGTAAGATATCGAATAATGAAGGCCAAGTTACCCTTGAGAACCAAGTTAAAAGCCAAGACCAGAGTTCAAAGGTATGACATACAGTCATCTCGTGATTTGGGTTGAAACAGGAAATCCAAAGGAATTTTTTAACTTGAAAACTCTGGTCAGAATATCAAAAGCGGATGTAATTTTAGTAAATGAAGTCTGATGCATGTGCCATGAAACAAAAGATCTATTACAGAACAATCCCAATGGAATATGATGGTAATGAAAATATCACAGAACTTGTAGTTTTTAATTGAAAGTATCTTTATTTAATCTTTTTTTTGGAGGGGGCATGGAGGATTGAACTCAGGGGCACTCAACCACTGAGCCACATCCCCAGGCCTATTTTGTATTGTATTTAGAGACAAGGTCTCACTGAATTGCTTGGTGCCTCGATTTTGCTGAGGCTGGCTTTGAACTCACCATCCTCTTGCCTCAGCCTCCCAAGCCACTGGGGATTACAGGCATGTGCCACTGTACCCCACTGAAATCATCCTTATTTAATCTTAAATCTTTTTTAAAAAATTAAATTGATACAGAGTTTTAAAAAAAATCTAGAAGAGAGGATTTTGAATAAAGAAATGATAACTGTTTAAAGGGATGGATATGCCTGTTACCCTGATTTGGTCATTACACATCGTATAGCTTTATTAAAATATCACACAATGCTCTATAAATATGTACAATTAATGTCAATTAAAAATAAAAATATTTCAAATTGCCTATACATATGTATATATAAAAACTTTTAAAGTGTTCTCATTCATAAGCTATATAAAATTTTATGTATTCATTTTTACCTCACACTGATATATATTTAAAATTATTTATTTATCATATTTAATTGCCTATTTTAAAATGTTGTGTTTATAAAATTCAATTCATTATTATTAATATTCAGATGTAAATTATACTACACTCCAGGACTCTGTTTTTGTTATGCCTATGTTCATTTTCCCTTAATGATATCATACAAATTCATTATTAAAGAAGCAAAACCTGATAGCTATGGCTTTATTTGCTCATTAGCCCCTTATGAAGACTGTCAGGTTTAATTGTATGTGTATATATGTGTGTGTGTATAATAGTTTATAATTTACACAACAAGAAGACTGTCAGGTTTAGTGTATGTGTAATATTTTAAAATTCACATAACAATCCTGTCATGCCAGGCATTTTATCAGTTGCACACATCCAATGTAAGCCTTTTACCGACTCTGGGAGATAGGCCACATTAATCTCATTTTGCAAAAGAGAAGAAAAATGAGCCAAAGGTTTTAAGTGATCAGCCTGAGTTCAAGGAGCCAGTAGGCAGCAAACTGGGTCTGACAGTCTATTAAGGTTTATATACACCATGCTCTTAATCACTGCTGTGAACTACCTCACTGCCATTGAAGGCATGAGTGTAATCCCAGGTGGACACACAAAGTAGTCCTAATTTAATTTTCATTTTAAGCTCCCCAACTGGCAATCATTAATGAGCTATTAACAAGAGAAATCAGTGCAGTGAGAAAGTAAGAAACATTCAAAGTAATGGTCTACAAATGGAGTAATTTCTATTCCTTTTTTTCCCCCAAGGGATTGAACTCAGAGGTGCTTAACCACTGAGCCACACCCCCAGCCCTTTTTATATTTTATTTTGAGACAAGTTTTCCCTAAGTTACTGAGGCTGGCTTTGAACTCCTGATCTTCCTGCTTCAGCCTCCTCAGATGCTGGGGACATTCACTAAATTCTTATTAAACGATGAATTCCAGTGTGCCAGTTCAGCCAAATCCCCTCCTTTAAGCCCATGTTGGTCACTGATTCCTACACTTTTAAGTCCCAAGGAATAAGAATAGAAACCACAAGGACTTAGTTTTTACTACTCTAGTAATACTCTTAAATATATCTTTGAATCAAAATAATGTCAATACCAACTACTCTTTAAAAAAGGAAACATTTACTGTCAAATTACAGGATTATTGATATACTCTCTGTGATGGTTTAGATCTTACATGTCTCCCAAAGACCCATGTGTTAAAGATTTGATCCCCAGCCCTTGGTGCTATGAGCAGCTGTGAGACCTTAAGGAGGTGGAGCCTAGTGGAAGGAAGTTAGGTCATTGGTGGGATTACTTTGAAAAGGATATTAGGACTTCAGGCCCTTCTTCCTCTCTTTTTGCTTCCTGACCACCATGAGATGAAAGGAACTCCTTCACTAGGCTTTCCTACCATGTACAGTGCTGCTGAAAGCCCAAAGCAAGGTGGCATCCACCATGCACTGAAATCTCTGAAACCATGAGCCAAAATAAACCTTTCCTCTTTATAGGTTGATTTTCTCAGGTATTTTTGTCACAGTGACAGAAACCTAACACACTTTCTCAATGCATTGCCTTTTTTATATTTCTGGTGCATTTAAGTCATACCTAAATTTTATTTTTTCAAAGACAATTCTGCGTCATTCATTTCTGTAGCAAAATAGTCCATCGTGTAACCTTGACTCATGTGAATGTTTTTGACATGTAAATTAGTGCTACCCTTCTCGGAAGTAAGAAAGTGATATCAGTATACTGTGGAACTCATGCTGTTCCTCTAAGATTTCTTTCCCCAGTATATCAATATTTCAGGATCCAATAGTCACAATAGCAGAATGCAAAGTACACCAAAGTAGATAAATACAGCAGAGCATGAAGAAATGTAGTATGGCCTCCTCACCCCATGTTCTTTCTCCTGGCTTATTCTGGCCATTTCCTCCATCATGACTAGGTGGTTCTTTCTGCTTTTTAAATTTTTCTTGCTTTGTTTATATTTTTATATAAGATTTTATATAAGATTAATTCTCAATCTTGCTTCTGTCCCATGCTATAATTAAACTGCCATCATAGTTAAGTGAAGATCAAATGCACTAAAGTGGGACTCATAAATGGTCAGAGTATGGTGAGTTTTTCATTGTGTTGTTTATTTGTTTTTAGGTTGTATGATTTTAGGCAAGTTATTTTATTTTTCTGAGTCTTACTTTTCTCAACAGCAATATGGGGAATAATAATTCCCTATAATCCCTCATAATTATTCCAAGGTTAATTTGTAAAAATGAATATAAATTTATGAGAATGAATGTAAAGAGCTTATTGAAAAAGATTTGTAACAGAAACTTACCCAATTAAAGGTGGTGGTGATTACTACTACTGTTACTACAAGAGGTGATGTTTATTACATGAATTGTGATATGCCTGCTGTCCAATCATGTGCCTGTTATCAGAACTACATCTCTTAGACCCTGCTATATCATTTTAGCAAAAGCAGAATTGTTCCACTCGTTTATAACACCAAGGTTATAAACTTATTTAAAAAAATTTATTGAAAGAACTGCCAGGCATTCTTGCTAAATGCTGCTTAGAGAATAATAAAACTCATTTCCTATTCTGAAAGAGCTGACTAATGAGTGGCAATGCTACCTAGAAACTAGTAGTGTTCTATGATCGTACATGTGAGCCAGGTAGGAAAAGCATGGATAAAAGAGGTAGGGAAATCTCGATTCAAAAAGCTACTGCATCATTGACCACCCAGGAAGAGGCTGAACCCAGAGGCCTCAGTTTCTTTATTGCCTGGTAATAAATGTACCTTTGGAGAATTTAAAGTCAAGTATGTAAAAGGCAGGTACTGTTGTGATGCCAGACACACGGTGTTATTCAATGAGTAGTAACAATTAACAGAAAGATGCAATAGATAATTTTGCTGGAGAAAGGTTAAGGAAAAAATGTTAATGCAGAAAATTTTTAATGTATTATTTATTGATTGATTTTTTAGTGCTGGGTATTGAAACCAGGGCCTTGCACATACTAAGCAATTGTTCTACCCCTGAGCTGCACCCCCTAAACCTAAAGAACGAAATTTTAATTGGCCCTTTAATGAAAGAACATTCTAGGGCCATCTGCCTGGTACATATTAAAATTTTTTTTATCTGTGATTGATTTTACATAATTCAAGATTACTTAAAAGTTCAAAGTAAGTTCATCGGTCAGGTCCAACATTCAAGGTTAACCTTAAGAAAAAGAAAAAAAAAATAATCAAATAAGTATGAGCATATAAAAGAACAGATTTCTATGCTCTGACCTTGAAGTACACTTCCAGAGGCCTTGACTCCTACATTGGGGAGTTATTTTCTCAACTCACTGGGAACCACATGTTTACTTGCTCCCTGAGCTGTGTCAGAACTGGGGCCCCAGGTCCATCAGAGCCCAGCTCAGCGCTTTGGCAAAGGACAACCCATCAGGAGTGCTGTGACTTTTTCTTTTCTTTCTCTTCCTTTTTCTTTCTTTCATTTTTCTTTTTCTGTTCTCCTTTTTTTTCTTTTTCTTTCTTTCTTTTTTAAGAGGAAGGAAAAAGTGTTCTAAGAGAAACACAAGGCTCAACAAGTTGAAATTGGAATTTATTCCTGGTATTACTTGGATTTTCAAGAATTTTTGGAAATCTTGCCTTTCGGCCACAGCTCTCCTCAGCATTATGAGTTATTTGCCAAATTCATTTCAAGCTCTTAAATTTACAGTTAAAGGAGAAATAAAAAAGTCTTTCATTTGTTCCTAAGCTGTTTATTTTGCTTGTAAAACCAATCATAATGTCTACCCAATAAAAAGAGAAATGCATAAAAGTTATAACTCCAGAAAAGTTAACTGTTGAAGCCTGAAATTTCCCTAGGCAAAGCCAGGAGTCATTTTAATGAGACAGAGGTTTCTCTTTGAACTTGGGAGGGCACAAGCAACAAACTTGCTGAAAATATTCTCCGTTTATCCTGCTCTAGAATTCGCCCCTTCAAGAAATACTGCTACTAAGCTTGGGATTGGAATTGCTGACCTTTAAGGTCTGGTAAGAGTCCTCAGTGTGCTTTGTAGCACAATAAAAGCCGCTTAAAATGTAGCATGGTGTGAGGCACTGGGGTGCGGCTTGACATGGTTTAGCATGGTACAGGATGGTGGTTGGTGCATCCTGTGGGTGTGTTTTTACCTTGTCCCTCCTCTACCCTTACCCTTTGCATGAACACCACCTATCACCATTGCTAACATGCGCGTGCGAGCACACACACACACACACACACACACACACACACACACACACACACGCACTCCTATATAGCCAGACTGGAAATCTGTGAGTTTGAAACCAGAGACAACATTGCCCCTCCCACCCAGCTAAATGCCCAGAGCAAGACCTATAAACACATCAAGCAGCAAAATCCAAACAGAAATGGGGAGGGGGGAGGCAGAGAAAAACTACCTTTAAAAGGTGCATCATCCAATTTGTTTCAGACCTACTAAGACTAGCACTGGCCATATGGGATCCTGTTTTGCCAAAAAAAAAAAAAGTCTGGACACAAATCAAGGGTTTTGTTTCTTTGGGTTTAAAAACTTTTCATCACTTTTTCCTTCTAGCATGAAAATACAACACTAACTACTTTACCAGGAGAGGCAAAGTGTTTGAAAAATAATTTCTCCCCCTGCCAGTGCCTGCTATTGAGATCAGTGTCTATTCCAATTTGTTCCTGACTCTCAAACTATTTTTTTTCCTCACTGGGAATTTTCTCCTATGTGAATCTTAAGGTGAAACATTTGTGTCACAAATAAACAAATAAGTAAATAAAATAACTTTAAATGGAAAAATCATGCCCTGAAAGATTTTCTTTTCCCTTACATTTTCTAATCTCCTTCTTTGGATGATTAATTTCAGTCCCCAGAATGGCCTGGTGGATGTAGAAGGCAGCTTGGTGGTCAAGTTCTTGGAGAAGGGGCAGAGACCATACTCTGGCCTCATCATAAAATAACATACATTAGATATATTCTTTTCTTCTTCAAAACACAACTTAATGTCTTTATCCATTCATACTACTTGTAGGATAGATAGCTGTTATTGCTGATCCAACCCTGTCTCTTTGTAACTTTTTATTACATTCCCTTCTCTTGCCTCATCCTTTTACAGTGGAACTGAAGCACCAACTTGTGAATAATACTAATAATGGTACCATTAATAATGTGAAAAGGGGAATACTGTGATCCTCCCAGATATGCTCTCTCCATCCTTCTGTGCTCTGGGGCCACTTGGGCCACTCAATTTTTCTCTCAATAGAGAAAAGTGTATTCCTCACAGTGTAGCAAAGACTCATTGGAATATGATGCTCTTGGAATGAGGAAGATGTATTTCTTCAGATAACACCTTGGGGGCATATCTGAGGATAGCACTGTGACCTTAGGGTAACAGGTTTCTGATAGCAGAGGGGATATTGATGCTCAGTACTATTATGGCCTGGCACAACCACATGCTCACATGTGTCCTTGAGAAAGCTTTTTATTTGCACAAAGTCATAGTTCCCACCCATGCAACATGGGCATCATAATATCCCGGATTTCATGGGCTGGTTGAAAAGATATGGTGAGGTCCAGTGTGGACAATGCTCCTCCCCTGCCTGGCACATGGAAAGAGGCCAATAGATATCAGCTGTGGTTGTGCTGCCCTGCTGAACTCACATCCTGGTGGATTCCTTTTTGTAGGATAATCCTGAAATTCTTGAGGACCTATTTGCACTTTAATACAAGGTAGTGAAACAGAAGAGGCTGAACATGGATTTCAACAAAATGGACTTAATATCATTCCTTCATGTGAAAACTTTGTGACAGCTCTATATCCATCAAGTGACATCTCTTATTTGAGCTTGTACCCCTCCCCGGGTAGTTTGAGGACTAGGATAACATGATTAACTTTCTCAACTCCTAATAAGCTCTCTGTAAATGTCACTCCTCTTCTTATACTTTATATTCTTATAAATGAAAATAGCTTTAAAACTCCCAGGATTAAAAAAAGTCCTTTTATGTATTTGCTTTGTGTCATCTTTTTAATGAAAGCTTTTAATAAACCAGAGCACTGTGTGCCCAAAATGCCCTTAAATTATAATTATATGGCCAGTTATGATGATGTGTAAGCACCTTGTCAATGTGATTTGCAAGGTGGGGACAACAGCAAGACTTACACGATCAGGTTTTTGTGAGGACTGAATAAGGCCACAATACAACAGAAGCTTAGAACACTGCTCAACACATGTTAGATGTTTCCAAAGTGCTATTGTTTTTATTTTTATGATTAAAATATTATTCAAAATAAAAGAATTTTAATTCATCACCTTGTTTTATCACATAACTCTTTAAGCATTTTAGCAATTAATTGGATACATTCTGCAATACATAATGATGTGATTTCTGTGCCTACTCTTATTTTACTGTACACACTCTAAAGTTAATTCTGTGTCAGCTTGGCTAGACTATGGTACTGAGTTGTTGGGCTAAACAATAGTCTAGATGTTTCTTTGGAAATATTTTTTTAGATGTGAAAATCATCTACAACTAATTGACGTTAATTAGAGCAGATTACCTTTCATATGTGGATGGATCTTAGGCAATCGCTTGTAGGCCTTTAGAATGAAACAGATTTCTCAGAGAAAGAAGAAATTCTGTCTCAAGACTACAGCATCTACTACTGCCTGGGTTTTCCAGCCGGCTGGCCTGCTCTATGGATTTTGGATTCAAGACTGAAACATCAACTGTTACCTGAATTTCCAGCCTGCCAGCTGGCCCATACTTACTAGTCCCCAGAATAGTGTGAGCCAATTCCACAAGTAAATATCAATCTCTCTTTCTTTCTCTCTCTTGAAAAAGAGATTTCTCTGTGAATCTGTTTCTCTGAGAATTCTGATACGAATGCCTTATTTCTTTAGTTATAGCAGGGTTGGAAAACAGGGGCCCATCTACTAAATCTACCCTGCCACCTATATATGTAAATACAATTTTAGTAGAACACAGATCTGCTCATTCTTTTATGCATTGCATGAGGCTATTTTCATGCTATGATTGAACAGCAGAAAAGTTGCAACAAAGCACATGCCCACAAAGCCTGAAATACTTACCAACCGGACCTTTATGAACAGAGTTACACCTGAAATACAGGGAAAACTGCATGAACTCAAAAGATTGTCACACCTTTGCAAAGAAGCCTTTGGGGTCTTAAGTATAGATAAAACACTGCTAGAGCAACCAGGAAAGCTTTGGAGTCATGTTCCTGGAGAGAAAAAGAATGCAATAGAAGATTTCTTCCCAAGAATGGTCAAGGTCCAGGTGCTTTCCTGTTTGTGAACAAGGTGTTAAAAGAGTGGTCCTGTTGTTTTTCTTGATAGATCCCTCCTACAGCAAGGTCCTACACTACTAAAATGTAATTCTGTTTAACCCTATGTTTTTGTTCTAGAAAACAATCCTAAGGCAATAAACTTAAAAGAAATCTTTTTTTGTTTTTTTGTTTTTTTAGTACCAGGAATTGAACTGAGGATCCCAAGCGTGCTAGGCAAGCACTCAACCACTGAGTTACATTCCCAGTCCTTTTTCAAATTTTTGAATTTTGAGACAGGGTCTCACTAAGTTGGCCCAGACTAGCCTTGAACTTTCCAGCTTTCTGCCTCAGCTTCCCAAGTAGCTGGAATTCCAGGCATGCACCAGGGTGCCAGGCTAAAACAAATCCTCATATTTCCAGTCATTGTGACAGGCTGAACTGACATGGGAACTCTTTCTTTTTAGTATGTGGCACACAAAAATGTTGGATGAAATATAACAAAAATTGTGAGTGTGAGTATATGTGTGTGTGTGTATAAATACCCCACATGCAGAAACAAAAACCTCAAAATTAGAGACTTGAAACAAAGTTGAAAGCCAAGTGACCCTTAGGAGTCTCAAAATCTGTTTTGAAGCTTTGATGTCCACCTGCTGGCAATACAGGCTTGAGTCTATGGAACTTACACTCTATGGGGAGCCTGTGCTGAGCTCCTTGCATAAGACTGAGAGTTAGAGAAGTCTGGAAAACCTCCATGGAAACATTCAGGGAGATGTTTTGAGAAGTGGCCACCTGCATTTGGCCATGGGTTGAAAAGAATTAGCCCCTCAAATCAGAATTCTAACATGAAGCTGTGTATATAACTCAAATTCCACTAACCAAGTGTTTGGGGAAGTCGTCTGACCTGAGAAATAACCATAAACATTCTTTTATAATATAGAAACCTATAGGTTCCTAGAAATAGCAAATTAAAGAAACAAAAAACAACAAAAAAGAAAGTGCTCAGACTTTTTCTTTTTTCCCCAATTGTTTCTTAAGGACAGATGTGTAAAAGTGAAAATTCTGGTGTTCTGTGTTCTAATCACAAATTCACCTCTCTGGCTAGGAAAAGTCCTTTAAGGTTCAATTCAAACTTTATTTCATGACTTTCTGTCATATGAACCTCCTCTCCACTCCCAACATCTCTTCCCTACACAACTGTTAGCTCGTGCTATCCTTTGTTGATCTCTGTAGACTAAAACTTTCATACTGCATTATATTTACCTTTGTATTTTTTTCATCTCTCTTCTAGAGGTGAAATGTTCAAGAGCCCTAACTTTATGTATGACTGCATATATGTTCTGATTGTATACAACTTACAACTAGAGAATTGATATGTCATCCTCTATCTATGTACAATGAATCAAATTGTACTCTGTTATCATGTAAGCCTAAATAGAACAAATAAATAAATTAAATATGAAAAAAAGAAACTATAATAGCATTTTGCATTTGGATAGCATTAGTTGTCTAAATATTCAGTAATATTATTGATAGAAATGATGTAATTTATCCTTAAAAAAATAAAATTAAATTAAATTTAAAAAAAGAACTATACCTCAATCACCATTGTATCTTTTGCAAGAAACTTAAAAAGTCTCTTGAGTGAAAGTAGCAGAAATAATTATATTAACCTTTATTAGATATAAAAGAAGCGAGCAAACAGCTCTGACTATACCCTCAAGAAGCTAATAGTGAAATTGAATCAACATTTAAGATGTTTGATTATCTATCTAAAAAACTTGGATGACCACTGATGGCTGAAAACTATGTGACTAATAAGAAATATTACAGACAGTAAGTCTTACAGGAATTCAGGAATCAATTTGATTAGCTCACAATGGAGGAGTATTAAAAGATAAAGCCAGAAAGTTTGGAAGGTTGGACAAATTATGGATAACTCAGGAATTTTGACCTTATCCTGTAGCTAGTTAATAGTAAACCATGGATATTTTCTGTGCAGAGGAGTTAACCCAAAGATCTAGTTTGGGACTATATTAAGCTGGCAGCAATGTACAGGATGATTGTATTGGATAAACAACATAAAGCAAGGAACAGATTAAGGGACTATTGCAACCATCTGGGGATAAGTGATAAGATCAATCCTGGACCAGGTATTTAGGATGAAAAGGAAGGAACAGAAAAAATTCACCAACCATCTCAAATATTCTTTTTTTAAAAGCAGATAATTAAAAATATAAATTTAGTTTTGGAAAATCAAGATAAAATATGTGAATTTGTCAAAGGATAGAACACTGTCAGATAGCAAATATCTTATAAAATGGACAATATATTTTATATGATGATCTTATTATTTTCTTATACTGAATTATTTAATAAGAAGGAAAGTAGGTATTTAACCAAAGTGAAAAATGCTTCATAAATATCCATTTAACATGATTTGCCTAATAATTCTTAACCAACAATTCTAAAAGAATTATTTTAGTAGAATAAGGCTCTAAAATTGAGGAAAGTATAGAGATCACATATTGTTCTATTTCATAAATCCTCAGTTACAGGAAGTTCATGTATTGCAAAGGAAAGCATTGGGAACTCTGGACAGATAAACTAAATTGATTTGTGACATTATTGCCATTGGTGTTGGCTTAGCAACTTCTACAGTTAGGCAAAACTATTGTATCATTATAAAAGAATGCAAAAATCTTGTGTCTATGTAAGAAATATGACATTCATTCTGTCATAGAAGAACCTCAGGCTTAGCTGAATTGATGTGATTTAAGGTAATATTTAACTTAGCTAGTTTCTTTCTTCTTTTAATTCATTGCAAAATTTTGTCTGCATCACAAAGCTTTCTTCTCTATCAGTTGAGCAATCCAAGAATGCCATTCTTAGCCTTTGAGTAAGTTCTCAGTCATTTATAGAAGTTAGAGTTCAAAAGCTTTGGCACATTAGCATGAAATTCCATTCTTCTTCCCCTAATATAGTATAGTATTTTTAAACCTTTCTCCTTGCCCTGATCATTGTCATCATAAATTTAGAGATCATAATCAGTCTAGAGTAGCAGATCATCTGCTGTAAGGAAAGTTCTTGGCATTTCACATACCTAAATTAGAGAGTGTGAACCATGATGATTCAGCCAATGCTCCCAGGTGGGGAGGAGAGAGGGATTCAGGTAAAGCTCTTTGAAGACCATGGTAAAAAGAGGTCAGTTTTTTGTTTTGTTGTTTTGTTTTGTGGAGTCAGGCTACCTAGAAGCCCAGTCTAGTGTAGACCACCTAGGAGTCATGCACTGTATTAGTTTGCTGGGGCTACTAAAACAAAGCACTATCTGCTGGATGGCCTAAACAAAAGACATTTATTTTCTCATCATCCTGGAGCCTAAAAGTCTGAGGTAGAGGAGTTGCTAACATTGGTTTCATCTGAGGGCCTCTCTCCTTGACTAATATTGTCTTCTCTTGGTCTTAAACTACCTGAATTCAAATTTCCTCTTCTTATAAATTAGGATTTTGGATTAGAATCCATTTTTATAATCTTATTTTAACTTAATTACCCATTTATAGACCCAGTCTTCAAATAGGATCATATTCTGAAATACTGGAGGTTAAGACTTCAACATGTAAATTTGAGATGAAGGCAGTAGTAATAAATTCAGCTCTGCTATGGTTTTGATATGGTTTGAGTGTGTTTACCCCCCAAAATTCATGTTCTGGAAGCCTGGTCTCAAGCATGGTGCTGTTGAGGTGGTAGAACCTTCAAGATACATGGTCTAGTATATTTTAGTCCTTAGGGGCATCACCCTTGAAATGGAAGGAATTAATATAGTTTTTCATAGGACCCCAGTTACTTCCCACATTAGTCATATTGGATTAGGGTGCAGGGTTGTTATAAAAAGAACAATCCTGGCCTTTGAATCTCTTTCTTTCTGTCTCACCATATGACTGCTCTCTCCTTCTCACATGGGCTTCTGCTAAGGTTCTGTCTTCCATGTTGTGATGCAGCCAGAAGGCCCTTACCAGAGGTAGAACTGATAAGTCACCTGATCTTAGACATTGAGGCTTTAAAACTGAGAAACACATAAACTTGTTTTCCTTATACATGACCCAGCTTCAGGCATTTTGTTATAGTGACATAAAATGAACTAATGCCAACTACTTAAATGTACCCTCAGCCAAATTACTTAGCATTCTGAGACTTAGATGTTTATTTGGAATTCATGCCATGGTCAATTCTGAATAGTAGATATTGACTGTGAGGTAAAATCTATGCCTTGCATACCCAAAGCATGAGTGATTGTCCTAGTTTAAACATATTCACATTAATCTTTGCATTTTACAGTTACCTCAAAAATAATGTTGGTTTATTTCATGTATTTAAGCTACAAAATTTTTTTGAAAATCTTTTTTTCTTAGAGGAACTACCAAAACTAGCATATTACAAATAAAGGAATATTTATCTGGTTTGAATGTAAAAATAATTGAGATTTATTTAGAATTCATGTATTTAGAAGTTACTGCATATCAAGACAGCATTGTAGCTATATATCTCTGTATAAAGGGACTTACTGATATTTCATTTCCTCTTTACTTTCAATTTCCACATTAACATAATCACTAGGTCTACTCTATTGACCTATTGATTCCCTAAAATTGTGTGTTACCCAAAATTCAATACTAAGCTGACAGTATTAAGAAGTAGGACCTTTGAGAGCCAATTACATCCTTCATGAATGGGATTAGTGCCCATGTGAAAGAAGCCAAAGGGATTTCACTTGCTACTTTTGCAATGTGAGAACACAACTAGAAAGCACCATCTATAAGGAATGACCCCTGAGCTCACATTGGATCACTGCGGGCATTGGACTTCCTAGCCTCCAAAACTATAAGAAGTAAATATATACTTTTTAATAAATTACCTCAATCCTAAGGTATTTTGTTATCTCTGCCACTATGAACTGACACATTCCACCAGCATCTATTCGCTAAATATCCTGAGAATATATTCTTTCCCCTTCCTCTACCCTCATTATATCATAGTTCAAGTCCTCAACTAAACCTTGGTAGTAGCCTTTTCCTTGTTTATTTTCCTTTTAGTCCTTCTTTGCCAAATTTATAAACACTGTTGCAAGGCTAATCTTTCAAACTGTATGTGAGAATAAACTTTTAACTCATTTATAACCTACCAATTGTCTGGTAGTGTATATAGTATCTGAGCTTTTTTTATATTGGGATAAAACTCAAGGGTAAAGTTCATGTATATGAGATAGTCTAAGTAATAACTAATGTTATCAGAAGCTATTCCATAGGTAATATTTCCTTGATTGCTCTCTGTCATTATATCTTTTTCTTTTTCATTCATACTTAGTCTGTATCAGTACTGAACAAAAAATCAGGTTTGGGCTCTCTAGCAAGTGATTAGGATCCTTCCATCCAGATCTGTGTCTGCCCTCCAGCTATTTGGAAGTCACTAGTCTTGTTGTCTCCTGGAATTTCCTTTCTCTTGTCCCTACTCAGAGCTTCCCATGAGAAGATATCTAGTCTTGCCATAGCATTTTGATGGTATCTCATATGCCACGTATCCCTTTCATTAGTAGTTTGCTTATTAGTCTCTCTCCTTGCCTAAACGTGCCTCTGCAGTCTTTCTTCACTTTAATTTCTCTAGTGCATTCATAATGGAAAAGCAATAACCACTTGAAATAAAAAAAATAAGAAAGTAAGGAAGTGACAGATGCTTTCTGTATCTAAACATTCTTAATAGCTACCATGGTTAGGGCTATCTTGCTGAAGAAAATAGAACAAAGGAAGGAAAGAAAGAAACAAAGGAGCAAGTTTGGGAATGAAATAGGGAGAGGAGTGAGAGGGAGGACTCATCCTGAACTTGCACCCCGATTCCAGGCTTCACCCGGCCACCAAGTGCCAGACTTGCATCTCCAAAGAGGGTGGTCCAGCCCACTCCAACAAGACTCAGAACAAAATGTGCTCATCTTTCTGCCTTTGTGCTCTGGTCCTTCTTCTTTTGATCTTTTTTGAGAATATGCCCAGCTCCTGATCACTTGTTTTCACCTTCCCTTCCTGTTTTTGTCCCAATTCTGAATCTTGACTAATAAAACTCCGTCATGGGACTCATCCCGGCAGTGGCAGGTTGTCCATCGCTCCAGACAAACCTTGGCCAGAAGCTCTGAGGGAGGCAGTGACTGGGAAGGGAGCGAGAAACAGAAAAGAGAAGTAGATTAAATTAAAGAAAAGGAGAAAAAGGCCAAAGACAAGGGACAAAGAAATGGGAATGTAAGGGAACAAAGGAGAGAAAGGTGGGTGGTGAGGAAGATAAGAGGGAAAGGAAGGAAGGAAAATAAAAGGGCAAGAAAAAGAAGAGGAATAAACTGCTTCATGAAGTGAACTTCTCATCCCTTTCCTGTGGATTACAACAGTGCATGTTCTTTTAATTCTATTTGGATTATTCACTTAAATCCAATTTAGTATCAAAGCAGAAAACCTATTGCTTAAATGTTCCATAAAAATGGCTTTGATTCTGTATTCCTTAGAGAAAGCACAAGATTTTCACTTAAGTGAATTTGACTAAAATCAATCCAGACAACAATTGTTATTACAAAACTTTTGGCTGTGAAAGTGAAAAAGTGGGTTTAGCCCAGAGAAGGATTTATTAAGAAAAACCACACCCTCCCACTTCTCTGAATCAAAGGGATGCAGAAACCATGATGATAAGACAGGCCACAAAACTTACCATGGAACTGGTGACTCCAAAGCTTAGTAGAGAAGGAGCATCTAGAGTTGCCAATCACACTAGTGTCTTTCATATGAAAAAATAGGATCCCAAGAACATTTTGTCAATTCTGTAGCCCCAGATCAGAATGCTTAGATAATCACATGGTAAGCAAAGATCACATTGTATATTGAATTTTTAAAATGGAAATCAAAACAAATTTTCATAATGATCTAGATAAGAATCTGTATTCCTAATACATTTCCCACTTAATAAAATTACCCTCTCCACAGTGCTACATTTAACACAAAGCAGATGAAACCAGGGTAATGACTTATAAGGAGAATGATCTAATTTTAAAGCTTCAAAATAATCAGAGATTTTTATATCCCAAAGATGGCTTTTTGGTCATGATGTCAGTAAATATTTGTGAATTGATTGTAAACCATGTAATAAACCATATAGTGGGAAATAAGAAAACAGTCCTCTTCAAGAGACTTGGAATAAAATTTGAAAGTATTGCTATTATTGTTTTTATTCCAATGATGAATCTATGTTTTAGGAAGATGAGCATATCTAATTAAGTATAAAAATATAATTGAGATCAGTTTTACATTTACGATTAGGCAAATACTCTTGAATTCTACTTAAATAAAAATTTCTCAATAGCCTCCTCCTTAACAAGGCGATTGCCCAGTTAAAATGGACTTCTGGCCATGGCTGTGGATGCAACTTAGCAGTCCCTTAAAGAGGGTAGCCACAGCAACTGAAAGTGCTTGTTGTTCCACTTAAACATACTTTGAGGGTGACATGCTATATGCCTACAATAGTATAAATTCTCCTAACTGAGCTCCATTTATCTCACAGATTAGTGAATTCTTTTCACTTGCTTTGTAATTCACATGGACTGATACCCATAATTTACAGATTCAGGCTCCCCCAACACCTCTGTTTCCATTATCATGTCTCATGATTACCCAAAGTCATCTGGGCTTGCTCATGACTACATTTGTGACAATTATCCTTGTTCCTATAACAAAAGAGTATGTACATCAATATAACGTGAGCCCCTTAAGAGAGTGGTGGTTACTTTGAAATCTACACAGAATAACTCCGAAGTCCTTGAAAAGGAAGATCCCTACAGATATTTCTGTCAAATTAAGTATGGGCAAGATGACTGTAAAAGATTAGGGAAAACTGTGGACATCTGGAAGGATTCTGGATTCAGATTGCTTTGCCTGTCTCTATAATTTTGGCCTCACTCTAAAGGAAACTAAATGGATTAAATCATAAATGATGCATCATGAATGGATGCGGATTTTGAATCAGGCAGCCCATGTAGCAAGAAAAGTCACAGTTCTATGAGAATAAGATTGAAGAATGAATGTACATGTATTAAATTATTATAAGTGGGTTAAGTATAAATGCATCATTTTTGCAACACTCTATGTTATTTGCAGGGGTGATGTACCAAGGATTGAACTCAGGGCACTCAACCACTGAGCCACATCCCCAGCCCTATTTTGTATTTTGTTTAGAGACAGAGTCTCGCTGAGTTGCTTAATGCCTTGCTGTTGCTGAGGCTGACTTTGAACTCACGATCCTCCTGCCTTAGAATCCTGAGCCACTGGGATTACAGGTGTGCACCACTGGGCCTGGTTTTATACTCTGTTTATAAACTTGCCAAGTATATATCAGTTACTTTCATAATAAAGTGCAAGGATGCCCAAAATAAGGATATGGCCTATGTAGGAAAAAGGTACACTGATTTTTGCTCTTAACTCCAGCCACGTTGAGCATGGCACTTATTCTTTCAAATTTTTGACTTCTTGTTTGTAAGTGAGTAAAACAATACCTATCATGCTTACTATAGAGATTGTTTTTAGAATCAATGAAGTAATTAATGAAAATGTTTTAAAAATTCCCAAAATGCTTTTTAAAAAAAGTTTAGGCAAATATTTCTACTGGGCTCTAAACTCTTTTTTTTTTTCTCAAAAATTGCATTTTAATACATGTTATCAAACATAACAGAAAAATACAAATTTTCAGAAGCTGTACACACTGTTCACTGAAAACATTTGTTGAGGCAAATAGAAAAAATTGTTACAATCATAATTTTTCTAACTTTGCACAAAATTTTAAGCAGATTAAATTCTTCATATTAAACACCTTTATATGCACTTTCAATGAACAGTATATATATATATTTTTTTTATTATCAACTATCTTTACTATACCCATTCCCTTTTCCTGCCCCCCGCCTCCCCCATGTTGCATCCAGTGTTCCTCTATTTCTCTTATGTTTCCCATTCCTACCTCCCTTATTCATCAGCATCCACTAATCAGAGAGACCATTGGGCATTTGTTTTTTTGGGATTGGCTTACTTCACTTAACATAATGCTTTCCAATTCCATCCATTTGCCTGCAAATGCCATAATTTTATTCTCTTTTATTGCTGAATAATATTCCATTGTATATGTACCACAGTTTCTTTATCCATTCATCTATTGAAGGACATCTGGGTTGCTTCCACAGTTTTGCAATTGTGAATTGTGCTGCTATAAACATTGAAGTGGCTGCTTTACTGTAGTGTGCTGTTTTTAAGTCTTTAGGGGATAGGCCAAGGAGTGGGATAGCTGGGTCAAATGGTGGTTCCATTCCAAGTTTTTTAAGCAGTCTTCATACTGCTTT
>CM053410.1:48982274-49026201 GCA_028644305.1 Xerus rutilus | reverse complement strand
CATGAGCACATTTAACACATTTTTTTCCTTTTTAACTTAATGTATTTTACAGATTGTTTCTTATCAGCAAATGTAAATGAATGTGACCTTGTTTAATAGCTTTATTATTATTTATTAACTCTCTTCCCATTGAGGGATATTGAGCTTATTTCACATTCTTTGTTATTATGAATAATGTTTCCATAAATCCATTTATGTTTGTATACACAGACAGAAACACACATTTATGTAGGTGCCCAACTGCATCTGTAGAATAAATTCCTAGATGTAGAATTTTCGGTCTGAAAGAATTTAGCACTGGGAGGCAGAGAAGCAGGCTTACTGAGTTTATGTTTCAGTTTTAACAATGTTTGAGAATATCAGCCTTGCCCAGAAAAATAATCAATGGATCTCATTACTCTTTATGGTTAAAATTGAACAGTAAAGGTATTTGGCACTGAAGGAGGTTACCCATAGACAGCCAGGCGCATCTCTGTACATGGGAACCATCTAATTTTCAGAGTAGGAAAATCTGAAGGACTTCTTGGAATAAGAATATCAAGAAACCATCTTATGTTCTTTGGAAAATTCATCTTAAACATGATAGAAATGATATAAATGTGCTTCTTTCAGACTTATTTCATGTCAAACTTTCCTTTGGATCAGTTCATCTATTTTTTTTCCAAAGAGAAATTATTAATCATTTTATTTTCTTCAGTTTTCTTTCTCATCTTGGTTTATTTTCTACACTGTTTTAAAAGAGTAAGAATAAGGAGGAAATTTAAATGCATAACTCTATCCAAGAAAGAAGAAATACATGAAAATTTTAATGGCTATAGATAATACAATTGATAACCAACTAACAGTGTGATTCCTACTTTGTTTGCAGTAAGACAGTTTAAAATCTATCAAGGATATGAGTTACAACTCGGTACAGAATGCATCCTTTTGTAATTATTCACAGTAACTTCCCAGAAGAATTTAGCAAGGACATTTTAAGTAAATTGTTTTTAGGAATACTTTTTAGAATAATTAGCATTGTGTCTACAAACATACAGGAAAAAAATCAATAATGAATATTCCATCCAAAGACATTGGTCAAAGAGACAAGTTGCCATTTGTTTATATCAATAGTTCTCAGCCCTGGCTGTAAATTAAAATCATCAAGAGATTTAAAAAAAATACAAAGGTTTAACCAGAACAATTGAATCAGATACTCAGGCTTGGGGCGGGGGGTGGCATACAGCCATATTTTTTAAAGTTTTGCTGGTAATTCAAACATGCAATTAGGGTTTAGACCTGCTGGTTACGGAAAGAGAAGGACTAAGAATTTACAATATAACTCTACCTGAGAATTATCAGGACGCTCAATGAGTGTGGAATAGATCACCTCTCTCATTCTTAACAGAGTTACACAGGAAATGAACCTGAGTCAATTCCATTTTCCAGAACTCTCAACAAATTCAAGGATGTGACAATTGGACAGAGAGAAGATTTAAGCAGAATGTTAGTGGAGAACTATCTGGACAGGGAAACACGGTGCATGCTACCTTTATGCTGAACAGAGAGGGACATCAGTGGGTACACTCGACAGCCTTAGATAGCCTTCGTTTGTGTTTCCTGCCACCAGGAGACACAGACTACTGTCTGAACTATGTATGAGAAAGCTTAATTAGGCATAGATTAGTCTGTTTTCTACCAGCCAGTTGCTCTGTTGGTAGTTAGTCTGCCTTGTAGAATTTGTCAGGACAGGGGATAGGGAACCTAAGTGTTTTTCTTTAGATAATGTAGTAATACAGGAGAAATATCCTGAATGGTTCTTAAATCAACTCAGCAGAAAGAGGTTAGAGCTGGGTCCTCAGTGGGGGATATAGGGGTTGTAGGTGATTACCTAAAATAGGCATGCACCTTCCTGGATCCAATTAAGAACAGAACTCTCAAATCATTCGCAAAGGACATCATGAGAGACAAAGTCCACCAAAATCATCTTCCAGGCCTACATTTTAGACAGCTGTCTGGTGCTGAGCATAAAGCCATTTAATCCAAGTAAAAATATCCCTATTTTTTGGCCTCCTTTTCCTTCTCTTATAGCAGTACTGAAAAGAATAAAAGAGTCAGCAAATACAGAACACAATGAACAGCAAGAAGAGGAGGCGAAGCCACCCACATCTTTCCTATTTCATTCTTCCAGCTTGAAGCCCGCCCAAACTAGTGGAGAGACATTTAATGCTAAGTAGACATTGAAGATTGATTGGCATATATTTCCTATGATTCCTGAACTTGTAAAACATAACAGAAAGTAAAGACTGACAGCCAACTGACACTGTAATTAACGATTTTATTCTCAACATGGTGTCTTCGTACGTTAGTTTGTGCTGTTGATCCCAGATGTCTTCTTGCTTCTTCATCTGTGACTTCCTTGAGCTTCTTAATCAATATCTTGCCTACTTGTCCTTACCATCTACTCACTGATGACTTTTCAACTCTTGAGAACACCAATTTTTCATTTATTTTCCATTCTGATGTGCAGGGGTTATTTCCCAGTAGCTCCCACATATACCAAATCCTCACACACATGCTGCCAACCCTCACTTGAAGTTTGGCATGTCTCATCATGGAATAAAACCAGGCCATTAATTAGCTCTTTTGCTTCCAGCTTGTTTTGTTAGCATGTAGGCAAACAACAAAGAGCAACACAATATGCAGAGCTCATTAGTGAGTCCCAACAGTACCCACCAGAATTAAGTCAAAGTAGACTATGAGCTCATCAGAATTATACTGTTTGCAAATTAATTTTATTTGCATTTGATGAATGGTGTGTTATAAATGCATTGAAAATCATGGGTTTAATTAGGATGGTGTAATTTGTGGTAAAATCATGTACAAAATTGGGTGCCTTCATGTATACCAGTTTTGCTTTTAAAGCATACAAAAAGCAGCCTTCAAAATGTTAAACACCTTCCTTGACCAATTTTTTGTTAAAGGCTTGAATTTTGACAAAAAAGGAAGTAGCCAATTATTTTATATGCCTGCATAATGTAATTCTTTAATACTGGAGATTACTTTCTTGATACTCTTTCCTCATTTTTCTTGCAAACTATTTGGGAATGGTTTCCTAAGCCAATAGTGTGGGACCTCCAGTGAAAGTTAATTATAACATGAAGTAGCAGTTTTGAGTCAGTATTGCACTCTCCCTTCCCAATACTTGGAATGCTGACATCAGATACATAGGCTTTCGTGTGATGTTAATGAGAAAACTGGCCATGGAGACATTTCAGTTAATTCATACAATCTTTATTAAAAGTACCCATGATTTTAAGTCGTGAGGTCTAGATAATTTCTGTAAATTACCCACTTATGCATGAGTAAGATGATCCTTGTTTTCCTGTCATATTCATTCATTAATTCATTCAATGACCTTTTTATGATTATCTAGAATTGTGTCAGCCATTGTACTCATGCTAGGGATACCAAGTAGGATAAAATATGATAGTGCTTTTACTTTATAATCTTGGTATATTCGCAGAGAAAGTCTTTCTAGAGGGTAATTTCACCAGGTGAAATGTATTACAGAAGAGTGCACCAACTTAAGTACTACCAAAAAAAGGCATGACCAATTTAGTGAGATGATTTTAGGGGGAAACGTTTCAGAGGGGAGATCTTTGCACAAGTTTCCTGAGGTGGAGTATCCATTCTAAGGCAAACACAGGAATGGTGAGGAAGGCACTGTGCACCATAAAATGGTTGTGCTATAGATCACTTTGGAATAGAGCAGCTTGGTACATTTGGGAAGCAGACAAGAGGGAAGGGATGAGAAACAAAACCCCATGAAATACAGAAGTAAATGAAGGCATGTTTTAGACCACCAAGTACATTCTATGTAACTGATAGAATTTAATGTTTACTCTGTAGGCAATGGGTAGTCATTGGAAAATGTTTCAAAAGGGGAAAGTATTGTCACATTTGTGATTTAAATAGATCATTCTGGAAGTCATATGGAGAACTAGTTGAAACTGAAATTAGAAGCTCTCAAACCTGGGATCAATTGACCTGTAGAATCAGAGCATCTGCTAAACTGCTGTAGTTAAATGCAAGCCTTATATGCCTTTGTATTTATCGGGGGGAAGGTCTATAACATACCTCTGAAATTTCAGTTTCCCCAAAAAAGTGTGATGCTGGATGCCGGAACCTTTGCCTGGAACTTTCCTGGTTTTACCACTGAAAGTCATCCTGGAGAAATTCCTAATCGTGGGCAAAACCGGACAGTTGGTCACTCAACTGGCAAGTTAGAGCAATGTGACAATAGTCACTGTGAAAGGAAATGAACTTCAGCTTGAGGATGAGAATGACCTTGAGAAATATCATCCACAGGACTGAGTGGCCAATGAGTTTAAAGTATGGTAGCAAAGAGTGGATTGAGAATAAAACCTATGTGTTAGGCTCTACTTACTATATTTACGTGGTTACCACAAAACAAACATTGTGTCGGGGAGGGGAGGGCTAGTGGTGAAGGTGAGCTCTATCTTAAATATGTTGGGAATAAATCTTATGAGATATTCTGATGGAAATACCCAGTGGAAAGTGGATATGTAGGCTTAGAATTATAGGAAATACACTCAGGAAAGATGGAATTTTGTGAGTAATTATGCTGAGGGTATTAATTGAAAATTTGGATAAGATTATTCCAAGATGATATAGACAATGAAAGTAGTGGACAAGGAGAATATTTGGGGACAGTTTTAGATTTAAAGACATCAGTAGGAATAAGATACTTCAAAAGATAAAAGTCTACTGAAAACCATAAACAGATTACCAAAAGAAATTATAGCCTTTGGATTTAAGAAGATTGTGACTATTATTTATAACTTTTAAAGTTTTATGTATTTTTCTAGACGTGCTAAACAATGTAAAAAGAAAACAGAAAAATTCAAATTTAAAAATAGGAATAGAAGAAATAAAACATAATTATTTGAAGCTCATGTGACTATACACTTAGAAAGTTGGTTGGAAAAATGCTTATGGAAAAATGAGAGTTTATTATGCTGGCTAGATTCAAAGTAAACATATCCAGAACCAATGTTATCAATTTATATAAACAAAAATTGGAAGATTTATGGTAAAAAACACAATTATCTATTATAGCCACAATAAGAGTTAATAATGCATGCTTACTCTGTGCTAGACACTATTCTAAGAGCATGCAAGAACTAATTCATTTTATTCTCACAATAATCCCATAGCACAGATAAAGAAATGGAGACAACTATTTTATATAGCTTGCTATTGTGTGTCTGGTCAGTAAGTGATAGACTGTAATTTAAATTTAGGGAATCTTAATCCCTAAACTATGGCTTTGTAATGGCTAATCTGGATTGTCAATTGATTGGATTAAATAATGCCAAAAATAAAGAGGTTTCTGGGTGTGTTGATGGGGTGTTTCTAAGAATGATGACATGTGGGACAGTGAAATTAAGTGGAGACCCACCCTAAATATGGGCACCACTGTCCAATAGGCTGGAGATTTGGATGGAATAAAAATTGGAAGAACAAGGAAGCAGCAGTCGATGCAAGCTCCATTCTTGAACAGCTTCTTAATTGTTGCTGCGATTGCCTGAAGACATCAGACTCCAGCTCTTTCACTCTTCTAAAGTCAACTCTGCCAGTGATTCCCCAGTGAGTTTTCAGGCCTTGGGTCCCAGGCTGGGGTAGCACTATTGATTCTTCTTGTTATGAGGCTTCAGTATCTTGTACTGTGTAGCTTCTGGTCCCTCCAGTTCTCCAGTCTGCAGACAGCCATTGTGGGACTATCCAGCTTCTGGTTGTGTAAGCCAATTTAATAAATACCTTTTAATAATCATATATATATATATAAAATACATATATATCCTGTTTAATAATTGTATGTATATATGTATATGTATGTATCTGTGTGTGTGTATATATATATATATATACACACATACATTGTATGTATATATATCCTGTTGCATATATTTCTCTAGAGAACCCTAATTGACTTTAAGTAGTATAATATGTAGCCTCTTCAAGAAAAAAAAGTAGTAAGATGTTATCAGAAATACAGTTAATAAGAAACATCAAAATTCTATAAGAAGAAAATGTTAAAATGCTACCAGTAGAGAAAGGAAACCTTAAACAGGCAGAAAAATACATCACATTCCTCAACAGGAAAAAAGGTGGCATTATATCATATATGTCATATGGAGGGAAAGGTACATGATTCAGTAAGTGGAAGTTGGACAATGGAGAAGGCTCCATTATCCATTCGTGTATCCCCACTTAAACTAACTTCAAAAGAACTGAAAAGTCCTCTGTGAAAAAATTGCCTTTAAACAAATAAATATAATTTTAAAATAAGAAATAGAGATTAAAACTACACTGAATTATCAGATTGAGGTTTCAAAGTTAGATGGCATACCATCTGGGTGAGGATGGGAACAAAAAGGCATTATCATGTACTATTGGTAAGAGAGCAAATTGGTACAGCTTCAGTGCAGGGCAATTTGTCAGTGTTTGTTGAATTTAAACTTCAAAAAGGAATATATCACCTGTCTTGAAGAGTGAGTGGTAACTCATTTGGTTCATTTCTTCCACTGAGAAAAGCAACAACCAAAATGTGGATTAAAAAATCATGTTAAGAGAGCTTAAGAGGCCCAGTAAGGAAATATTAGTTTAAAAGTGAAGATAAAATAGAGAAATAAATACTTGTGCAAGTATATTAAAATGAAGTCTCTTGATATGTATAGGTAAAAAGAGCCATTTTTTTTTTACAGATTAAAAAATGAGTGCTTGAGCTGTTTTATTCTGAAACTGTTTACTGAACCTAGTCATTTTAATTTTAAGACAGCCTTCCCAAATGAGGGCAGAAGTAGGAGCAACAGATACTCCCATCCAATACACATAAAAGACCCCAGAGTCTATACCCTTGCAATAAAGTAAGGGCCAACTGAATTTCTCATGGGAGAATATTAGACTATTTACAATTACTAGGACCTACTGGTTTGAGGAGAATCCAAACTATAAGAGAATGAGCAGCCTGGCTAGAACAACAGTAAATCATATTTGGATAAATATTCACTATTTATATAAATTATTATTGCAAATAAAACATTTAGCATAAAGATAAACAGAACAGGAAATTATACTCAATGAGTGCGACCATGCTAAAGAATAAAAATAATAGAAACAGATTTGCAAAGATTCATATAGCAAAATTACCAGATGTAGACAGTTTTCTTAAATGGATTGAATACATCTTCTGGGAACTGAGACTACAAAATGGCATAATAGACTTGAAATAATAAATACATTTTCCAGAAATTAAAAAAGATTGACAAGTGAAACTTAAAAAATGGAGTAGACAAGTTTAACAGAAGAATAGGCATAGCAAAAGAGAGTAAGTGAGCTGAAAAGCAGACCAGACAGCAGCACTGATGTTAAAAAAAAAAAAGTTGGGGGTTGGGGATATAGCTCAGTGGTAGAATGTTTGCCTAGTACACATGAGACCCTGGGTTTGATCCCTGGTACCACAAAAAAAAAAAAAAAAGTGCAAAAATAGAAGAAAGACAAGAGTAGAATAGAGAAGTTCTAATACAAGTTTAATCAGAGGTTACAAACAGTATTTGTCAAGATAATGGCTGAGAATTTTTCAGAATTAAGGAAAGATGCAGATCTAGCGAGTCTCAACACAAAAAGAAAAGAGAAGTACATACCTAATTCCAATTTGCCAAAACTCCAGGAAATTGAAGACAGAGGAAACAAAAGTGTATAAATCAGTGAGACAAGAAAAGATTACTTTGGAGGGAGAATAACTAGATAGACAACTGATTTCTTATCAACAAAAACAAAACCCAGACCTGGGCACAGGGGAATCTGCCTGTAATCCCAGCAACTATGGAGGCTGAGGCAGGAGGGCTGCAAGTCCAAGGCCAGCCTTGGCAACCTAGTGGGACCTGGTCTCAAATAAAATAGAAAGGGCTGCAGGTCAGCCGAGTTCATTGCAGAAACATCATGGCAGAACATGGCAGAGTAAAGCTGTTCAGCGCGTGGAAGCCAGGAAAGGGAGAGAGAGAGGAAGGCAGGGACAGTTATATTCCCCAATACCAAGCTCCCTGTGGGCTGCTTTGCCTAGCCATGCCCTATTTACCTATAGGTACCACCTGTAATCCATTTCACTATAAGTAGGTTAAACCACCAAGTAGATGAATGCACTGAAGAGGCCAGAACACTAATCATTACTTAAAAGCCCACATCTGAACCATGCTTTCAAAACATGAGATTTTTAGGGAATATTCCAGATTCAAACCATAACACTAAGAGTGCACATTAGAATTTCTAAAGTAATCACTAAAAGAATAGTAGGGAAATGCTTTCATTATCAATTACTATATAATAAACCAAAATTTAAGGATTTAAATAACAATAATACCCTAGATCAAGACTCATATTAAACTGTAGGTCCTAAACATCTTAGTAGAAAGGAAAAGAAATAACAGGTATAAAGATTGGAAAGGAAGAAATAAATTTATCATTACACACAAATGATATGATTATTAAATACAAAGTCCAAAAAGGTCTTCTTAAATAAGGGATTTTATCAAGCTTTCTAGATAAAATATAAAAGATAAAATTTGAAAGACAAGCATTTCGTATATGCCAGCACAAAGTGAATAAATTTAACAAGATATTTATTTTGATATCAAAAGAATTAAGTAGTTAGCTAGGAATAATTCTAACAAATTTTTCTACAAAATCCAAAAATAAACAAATTATAATTGAAGAAGAAAATGTAGGTGAGTCTTGCTTTATGGATATCAAGATTTATAAAACCATAGTAATCAAGGTATATGTAATTGATACAGGGATATGAAAACAATTGAATGGAACAGAATAGAAAACTGAGAAGCTGATCCAAACATGTATAGACTCAGTATATGACAAGATGGCATTGTAGAGTCATTGGGGAGATGACAGTCCTTTAAATATGTGATATTGATAAAATCAGCTATTCTATGGAGAGCTGAAGTTGTATTCTGTGTCACACAGACACAATAAAAAGTTGTAGGGGGTGTTATGGTATGGATGTGAGGTGTCCCCCAAAAGCTCACATGTGAGAAAATCCAAGAAAGTTTAGAGGAGAAATGATTGGATTGTAAGAGTCTTAACCCAATCAATGATTTAATCCCCCGATAGGAATTACTGAGTGATAACTGAAGTGATAAAGTGTGACTGAAGGAGGTGGGACTTGGGGTGTAGCTATGGGATATATGTTTTGTATCTTGAGAGTGGAGACTTTTCTCTCTTCCTTCTGATCATCATGTGAGCCACTTCTCTCTGCCACACTCTTCTGCCATGATGCTCTCCCTCACCTCGAGCTCCGAGGAATGGAGCCAGCCTTCTATGGACTAAGATCTCTGAAACTGTGAGCCCCCAAATAAACTTTTCTACCTCTACAATTGTTCTGGTCAGATCTTTTAGTCACAGCAGCAAAAAAGCTAACTAAAACAGGTGGGTTATAGATCTGAACATAAAATACAAATAAGGAATTTCAAGAAGATCATATCAAGAGGAGTGGGAGTATCTTCCAAGATCTGGAATCAAAAATATCCCAAACAAGATACAAAATCTGTAGACCATAGTATTTATTAGTCAGGGTTCTCCAGAGAGACAGAACCTATAAGATTAGATAGATAGATAGATAGATAGATAGATAGATAGATAGATAGATGATAGATAAGGATTTATTAGGGGAATTGGCTCCTATAATTCCAGAGAATGGGAGATCCCATGACAGGCTGTCTGCAAGCTAGATATAATGGGATGCAAGTAGTGTAGTTCAGTCCAAGTCTGACGTCCTCAGAACCAGAGAAACCAATGGTATAACTCTCGGTCCAAAGCCAAAAGAATGAGAACTTAGGGTGCTACTTGTGTGAATTCTGAATCCAAAGGCTGAAGATCCTGGAGTTCTGATGTTCAAGGGGAGAAGAAGACTGTTCCAGCTCTAGGAGAGAGAAAGGAAATCCCTTTCTCTACCTTATTGTTCTATATAGGTCCCCAGTTGAGGCAGTTGAGGGGATAATGCCTCACCACATTGATGGTGGATCTGCTCCATTTAATACACTGACTTGCATGCCAATTTTCTCTGGAACATGCTCACAGACACAACTAGAAATATTTTTTGCCAGTTATTTAGGTATCCCTTGATCAGGTCAAGTTGACACCTAAAATTAATCATGACAACCATAAGGAAAAAAATAATACAGCTTTCTATGGTTTGGATTAGTGTCCCCCAAAGGCCCGTGTATGCAAAGCTTGGAAACCACACTGTGGCACTGTTAGGAGCTGATGGAACCTTTATAATGTGGGACCTAGTGGGAGGAAGTTAGTTCACTAGGGACATGGCCTCAAAGAGGTATTGGGACACTTCCTGGCTGTCATGAGTGAGCAGCTTCCTCCATCACACACTCCCACCACGATATGGTGCTTCACCATGGGCCCAAAAGCTACCAGACAATTAACCATGGAATGAAAATTCTGAAATCATAAGTAAAAATAAACCTTTCCTGCTTATAAGTTGATTCTCTCAGGTGTTTTATTACAGAAATGGAAATCTGACGCACAGTTTCCAACATTAGATTTTTCAAATTCATTATGGTATAAAAGAGATGAGAATTCAGTATAAACAATATTTTAAAATTTGACTTTTGATCTTTTCCCAGGCTAGTGATATAAAGTATGAATCTCCCACACTGCTGGGCAGTGGCAGTGAGCACCAGCTTCTAGTCAGCCATGCAATCATGAAGATAAACAACAAATAGTCTATAGTTTACCAAGTTGCATGCAACTTTTGATATTGTGTTTTATGCATTCCATTGCATTAAAAAATTGCTCAACTGTGCTCCTGTTTCCAGTGAGAAGATGAAGGCAATTATTCCTGAGATGAAACTCAAGGATATTGTTCACGTAAAGAATGTGAGTCATAGCATGTGAGTTAGAACTATCACTATCAATGGTCTCAAGCATTTTAACAGATGAAAAGCAGATCATTGATGCAATAAAACTGGCAGTTACTGTTAAATTCACTTACATCACAAAGAAAAGAGCTGGGCCAATTGACAATATGGAAAAATTATTTGTCTCATGGATGGAAAACTAGACACACAAGAGCATACTGCTTAGCCTACCAATAATCCAGGTAAGTCATGCCAGTGATCTTATATGTATGCAAACATTTGTATGTGGTTGATTTCAATGCTTCAGAAACAGTCATAATTTTCATGATATGAAGGCCAGCAATGAGGTAGCAAGTGCTGGTACTGCCGGTGCTGAAGTTTGTAAGGAAGTACTGCATAGGATAATTGTGGATCAGAAATATTTGCCAAAACAGATATTTAATGTTGATTAAACAAACTTGCTCTGCGAGTGTATGACAGAGTATATAACTACTCATGGAGAGTCCAAGACAGTGCAGGATGCAAGGTATTCAATAACTGCTATGGTTTGGATGTGAAGTGTTCTCCAAAAAGTTCCTGTGTCAATGCAGGAATGCACAGAAGTAAAGTAGTTGGATTGTGAGAGCTGTAAACCTGATCAGTCCATCCTAGTTTGAATGGACAGACTAGGTGTTAACTCTAGGCAGGTGGGGCATGGATAGAGGAGGTGGGTATGGGTCATTGGAGGTATGACCTGGAAGGGTACATCTACTCTGTGGCCCCTTCTCACTCTCTCACTTTCTCTCTGCTTCCTTGCTACCTTGAGGATAGCGCTCCCTCTGATACACTCTGCCCCCATGATGTTCTGGCTCAGAGCAATGGAGTTGTCCAGAGACACAGAACCCATAAGATCAGATGGACTGAGATCGCTGCTATGGTGACCTGAAATTAACCTTTGCTCCCTTGAATTATTCTTGTTGGGTATTTTGGTTAAAAAGACACAAAAGCTGTCTAAAATGGTGACCATATAAGGCTTCTTTGGGATGTAAATACTGCAGGGTTCAATTTAAAGCTTTTTCTAATGTATCACTGAAAGAACCCTAGAGCATTCAAGAATGTGAGCAAGCATATATTTCCTGTTTATTATTTCTATAACAAGGACGCCTGGATGGCATCAACATTGTCTAAAGACTAGGCTGAAATATTATATTCTGAAGGACAGAGAATATTGTAGACAAAACAACAACCCATTTAAGATTCTCCTCATCTAAAACAGTGCTACAGGTCCTCTGTACCATATTAACAATGTGCAACCTAACATAAAGGTTGTTCATTTGCCATTGAACATGACCACACTCATTCAGCCAGTGGACCAAAGCACAATAGCTGTGCTTGAATAATAATATTTACAGCAAACATTTGCACAGGTTATTGAAGCTACTAAATCTGGTCAAACATTCAAAGAATTTTGGGAAGGTTTTAATATACTAAATGGTAACTAGACACTGCTGCAGAATGGGAAAAAGTCACATAGCAATCCATACATTTGGAATAAAGTTTTTAGGAAATATGTGAATACATTCAAAGGTTTTAACAAAGATTCTTCTGTTGAAATAGGAAGCAACACAGTGTCAGTATTTAGGAAAAAGCACAGGAAAAAGCTTTGGACAATGACAAAGAAGACATTCCTGTCCTGGTTGGAACTGAGGAGGAAAAGCTTTCTAATGAGGAACTTATAGTACTAGAGGAAGAAAGAATTAAAGAAGTTGAGACGGAGAAGAAGAAGCTATACCCAAGGCACCAAGAAAGTTCACAGCCAAGAAATCAGTGGAAGCAGTTTCTCCCATCAGCAGTAGTACGTGAATGTTAGAAGAAATGGAAGTCAATTATAATTGTAATTATAATTGTAATTATAATTATAGATGAGAACTGACAGGCAGACCTAGGATGCACTTGCTTGTGACAGATAAATACATAATGGAAAGAAGAAACAAACTACTTAGTTTGTTATATTTGATATATTTCTGAAAAACACTCATATCTGCTAAACCATCAAGTTTCAATGCTTTCTATCAGCTATTCTTGAGCTTCTTCAGAAGAGAAATTGATGACCTTATCTCTGTAGCATCTACAGTATCCTGTAATTAGCTTTAATTCAACATTTCACACATTTTTAAGGCCTATATGCTTTCAGCTGTGTATGTTAATGATGAGTAGTACCCCCCAATCATCTATTTTTCTCTTTGGTACAGTGTTAACATGAAATATTAAAAACTTAATTATAAGCTGGGCGCAGTGGCGCAAGCCTATAATCCCAGCACTTAGGGAGGCTGAGACAGGAGAATCGTGAGTTCAAAACCAGCCTCAGCAACGGCGAGGCACTAAGCAACTCAGTGAGACCCTGTCTCTACATAAAACACAAAATAGGGCTGGTGATGTGGCTCAGTGGTCGAGTGCCCCTGAGTTCAATCTCCAGTACCAAAAAAACAAACAAAAAAAAAAACTTAATTATAAGATAGGCTTTGTGTTAGATAATTTTGCACAATGTTTGTAGGCTAATGTAAATGTTCTGAGCATGTTTAAGGTAGACTAAACTAAGCTGTGATTTTTGATAGAGTAGGTATATTAAACATATTTTGACATGTATTTTTCAATTCACTCTGGATTTATTGGGATGTAACTCTATTTTAAGCCAAATAGCATCTGTACATTTATGACATCAAATATATGAAAAATGATTCATGAAAGGATATCATGAGAAAATAAAATGGCAGGCCACAGGAAAAAAAAAATCCTTAAAATATATGTAACTGACAAAGGGTCATATCAGGAATATATAAGGAAGTATCATAAACCTGTAATCAAAAGATGAAAAGAAAAAAGTAAACCTATAAAACATAGAGAAAGAGTTTGAACAATCTTAATAGGAAAGCAAATCCAAGTTATATTGGCTATATAATAACAAAAGAAAATATAGTAACAGAGAACAGTAAGAATGTAGAGTAACTAGTGAACTCCTTCCCTGCTAGGAATAACATAAATTAGTCAAATCCATGGGGAAATAGTTTGTCATTTTCTAATCAAGTTGAAGATTTATATCACATGCCATAGCAATTTTACTCCTACATTTAAACCCTATGGATACATGTGCATATAGGTATAGGATGGTGCACAGAAAAAAAAAAGAATGTATTAATTCTTTATCCCATCAAGATAAATCTTTGAAGATAAATTTTGCTCAACAAAAGAATCCAGATCCTCCAATATATGCGGCACATGATTTCATTTATATGAAGGGAACAGCTTATATAAAAAACATGATTAAAGTATATTATTTAGAAATAAATACATAGTGGGTATACTTTTTTTTTTTTTTTTTGGTACCAGGGATTGAACTCAGGGGCACTCAACCACTGAGCCACATCCCTAGCCCTATTTTGTGTTTTATGTAGAGACAGGGTCTCACTGAGTTGCTTAGTGCCTCGCTGTTGCTGAGGCTGGCTTTGAAATCGCAATTCTTCTGTCTCAGCCTCCCTAAGTGCTGGGATTACAAGTGTGCGCCACCGCGCCCGGCTATTATTAAGACAAGTAGGAATTGATTGCTGCAAATGCCAAGATAATGGTTACTGTTAGGTTAGTGAGGCAACACAGAACGCACAAACATGGTGAACGCCACTGGGGGCCGCAGGGAACAAAGCAGCCAGCAGCCCGTATGCGCAAATGAACAGCCAACCAGACGCTGATACAAAAGCAGTAATGGCACCTCCTACCAATCAGCGGACTTTTCCTGACTCATCTCAGAAGGACTCTGACCTCAGCAGGATCCTCTGACCAATCCCAAAGGACACAGGACTCTAGATACTTCCTCTTCCTATCTCAAGCCCTTCTCTTCCTGCCTTAAGCCTTCCCTTTCCTGACCGGGCCCTTTAAATTTTCTGTACTGCTGAACACATGTGCAATTCTCCCGACCAGTTCTGTTGGAGGGAGAGTTCGTCAGGGAGGGTACATCCCAATAAAGCCTACCCAGAGGTTTAATTTGCCTCCTTTTGGTCATCTGGCTTTACAGTTACCTCTACATGGCTTTGGATTAGGAAGAAGGGGTTGGAGTGTAGAGTGTAGAGGAGGATTCGGTTGATTCTGGACAGTATCTCATTCCTGTACCTAGGTTCTAGTTACATGGTAATTCACTTTATAATATTTTATTTAATTGTACATTTACATCTTGTTCTCTTTATTTATAGTCTATAATAAAAGCATTCTTTTAAAAAACAGTAATTTGAAAAGAGAATGAATGTTGAGTACCAGTGACTTCAAGTAGCAGCAAAGAGGTATCTCGGGTGCTGATAGAGATTTGTTTAGAAATATTCATCAAATTATATGCAAGATTTGTGTACTTTCTCGATGTGTATTTAAATAAACTAATAAAAAATTATTTTGAAAAAAGCAAAAGGTGCTAAGGAATAAAGAATTATTGTAGACTGTTCTTTTACAAGCTGAAGTTTGAATGGAAGAAAAGCTTAAGGCAGTAGCCAGGAGGTGACAGAAATCTTTAGGAATTTGTATTTTATAGAAGGGACTCAAGCATGCTTGTGAGTAGTAGGAAAAGAATCAACAGGAGCAAAGGAGTGAAAAAAATAGAAGACAACCAATAGGTGTCATCTTAAAGGGGATTGGGAATGAAGTAGAAAGATGATCGTGCTGGAACAAGGGTAAGGACCCCTTTTCCTTTGAAATTTGGGAGGAAGAAGTCAGAAAGGGAAACTTTGGCAGGAATAGGGGGAAAGATGACTTTATAGGTGCTATGATTTGGATATGAGGTATCTCAAAAGCTCCTGTATTAATAAAGGAATATTTAAAAATGAAATGATTAGATTATGAGAGTTGTACCTAATGGGTCTATCCTAGTTAGAGTGAGCTGACTGAGTGGTAACTGTAGGTAGGTGGGGCATGGGTGAAGGAGGTGGATTATTGGGATTGTGCCCTGAAAAGATGAATTCTCCTTATGGCCCCACTTCCTTCTCTCTTCTTCCTGTCTGCCATAAATGGAACAGCATTTCTCTACCATGCCCTTCTGCCATGGTATTCTGTCTCACCTTAGACCCAGAGTAATGGACTCTGTCAACCATGGGCAAAACCTCTGGAACCATGAGCTTCAGTAAACTTTCCCTCCTCTAATGTGTTCTTGTCAAGCAGTTTAGTCACAGCATATGAAAAGTTAATGCTATAGGTACAGAAACAACAGATTTAGATATTTAAGACCAAGACTGCAAGAGAACATAATATCATAATGAGAGAGAAGATAAAGGAACTTAAAGAGGAGCATGACAAATCATCTATATAACAATGAAGAAATGAGCAAGAATGTGTAGACAACCATCAAAGGATTATTGAGTGATGCTGATACTCCATTCCTAATGAGAATCTATGTATCCAGTGATATATCTCCAGAGTTATGTAGTTATTATCAATTTAGGCAAAGGAAAAGAGGAAAGGAATGATAAGATAGCATTAAGATTGAAAACTTTTAGATAAAACTTACAGAAGTTGATGCAAAAGTAGGAAATTACTGGTCCTTCTGAGAGAATGGCTAGATGGTACAGATGGGAGTTGAGATGAGAGGGAAGGTTGCAGTCCCAAAATATGATAATTCAATGAGGAAATTGGAAGAATTGATGGACTATAGGTATAGGAAAGGCACAAGAAAAGTCAGGTTGGGAAAAAAACAAGTGAGAGAACATCATTGATGCCAACACCAAACCAAGACAACTAACTGTCCCTCCAAGTTTGATCAGGGATAAAAATAATATCAATTTTTAAATGGAATCTTCCAATTCTTCTCTCAAATATAAAAGAATGTCAGAGTTACATAGAAAATCAATTCTATGTGATCATTTCAAGTAATAATTTTACATAATGACTTTTCTTAATCACAAGCCTTAATGTTAACACTTTATTGAGTCTCCACCCTGTAAATAGGAATCCAAGTTAAATACTATGGGGAAAGAGTCAAATATTCCAGAAGAAAATCAAAATGTATATTCCAAAGCTTCATTGTGCATTCATTTTTGGATCTTTCCCTGTGTCATCCTGAGTTGGGGATTTTCTTTTCACTAGAGTGACTATTTCCTGTGGGTTTCACTATGGCTGGAAGATGAGAACTCTACCAAAAGGTCCTACTACAGTGCTCATGATTAGCAAAATACAAATAAATATATAAAACAAAGAAACATCAGAACACTTGTGATTAAATTTGAAACTAATGTACTCTGCTCTGCAATTCTCTTTTTAGGAAATGCAGCTGCCCAAAAGCTTAATTAATGCTATGTCTTTCCTCTTCATAACCATCACCTCTGATTTCAGAATTCAAGTTGGTCCTGTCATTTCTGTCATTTCCCAATAATCTACAATTATGCTACATGTCTACCATGTTGAACGGAACGAGAGTCATCACTAGCAAGACCAGAAGTAATCAGTTCATCAACCAAGAAGTAACCCTTTGAGTGGCACTTAAGTTTTAGGTGTAATGAAGAATATGGGAAATGCATAAGAAAACTTCATTGTGTTTAAGAAAATTATATATTATAGAAAGGAGGCAAAACATGAACATTTAACAAATCCACCCATGAATGATAAGTACTACACAGGAAGACATGTCAAGGTACATTTGTTTGGTTGGTAAAGTCTATATTGAGGAGAAAAAATGAGAGATGAGGCTTCATGTAGAATTTCCACAGGTAAATACATGGAAATATTAGGAGTCATGCTCTTATTAACTCCTATTTCCCAATAGAGCCTTAAACATTAAACATCATCACTTGAAAGTATACCTACCTTTAATTATCTTAGAATATTTGTTCCAGGGAAACAAATAACTCAAAAATAATTTATTTTGGATTTGAATATATGTGATGTTATTTGAAGTTTATTTATCTCCTTATTTTGGTATACTCAAGCCAATACTTCAACAAGCCTGCATTCTCTCAGCGTACATTAGAAAGCATAGAGCTGTGTATGCTCAGCACTACTTAAATAGAGCAAGAAGGCGAGACTAGAATCAAACAGCAAAAAGTGTTTCTGAATCCATTTCACGTCGTTTTGGCTAAACACAAACAGCCCAGAACATCTGGGAGTTACTTGTTTTAATTCCAAGTCGTCATATTTTCACACATTCTTGCTTTTGGGTGTTTGGGCTGAGATATTTTTTCTCATGTGATTTGTATCCACTAACAAAATTGTTAAGAATTCCCATCAAGTGGGGGCCTTAGATTTCCCCATGTAGTTGGCCATCTTCCTCTTCTAATGGGTAAGCTGGTAAAGAGGGAGAAAAAGTAATGCTAAAACATAGTAAAGGGAATTTCTGAACTAAAAAGTAACACATCAACAATAAGCTAAGTTACTAAAGAATATTTCTTAAAACTTCTCTCTAATTTCCAGTGAATGTATGATTTGAAATTAAAAAGCTAACATAGAAGGGCAGCTTCCCAGGCACCTTTAAACCTGTCTAAATTTTTTCCTTCTGGTCCTTTTACACCTCCTTTTCTCTTCTCTGCTTTACTTTTCCCCCTGAGCATTTATCATCATTTAACATACAATATGCTTGACTTATTTCACTTTGTATATTTTATCTCTTGCACTAGAAGGTAAACTCTATTAGATAGATATTGTCTGTAAGTCCAGAGAACGTTATTTATGCTCTCTTGCCCCCAAAAGTCTACTGAACACAAAAGTCCTTCAAAAATATCTGCTGTTGGGGCTGGGGTTATGGCGCAGTGGTAGCGTGCTCGCCTAGCACGCGTGAGGCACTGTGTTCGATCCTCAGCACCACATAAAAATAAAATAAAGATATTCTGTCCACCTACAACTAAAAAAATAAGAAATATTTAAAAAAAATATCTGCTGTTGAATTCTAAATCTTTTTGCTAATGATTTAAAGTACTTTCTAGAATCTCTGAGTATTTTTCTATTTAATTCCTTAAGTAGATCTTATATTCTATGCATAGAAAATTAGATTCAAATTTAAATTATGACAGTGTCTATTCATTAGACCACATAAAGTATAGAGAAAATAAATTCAAATACTTGGTTTTAAAAATACATGTAACTTTAACCACATATGCATTAACAGAGCTACCTTGATAACTGTAATTATCCCGTTATTTTAGTGGCCAGTCTAAGCTGGATCCATCCATCAACACTAGTAAGAGACCTACTGTACAAAACATGAATTGATGAAGAAATGTCAAGCATGATTTTCATTATGATTAGTAACTTAAGCAGAATAAAATTTCTGAATAATACTGTTACCATTTATATTGGTTATCATCAAGCATTACTATTCATGGAGCCAAGATTCCTTATAAATAATTTATTAGATATAGAAAAGATAACTTCAAAAAGCCAGTTTTAGGGTGATAGACTGTCAAGGAAAGAGTAATACACACAGACAAAAGGAGGGGATAGTTTCATTCTGTATCTTAATCGCTTAAAAAAATGCCTGGAAAAATTTTTAAGTAACATTTTAAGTAAGCCTTGGAAAACTATTGGGTTAAATAATTGAGATGTTAAAATGCTCAGAAATTATTCATAATAAGAAAGTTTAAATTTATTAATTAAAAAATCAATGAAACTAGAATTTTAATATTATAAGTTACTCAGAAAAGTCTGAAAATAACCAATAAGTAAATGAAATTGTATAAAATTAGATATAAGTATACTACAAGAAATGATTTGTTAGCAAAGTGTTCTCAAAAATAAAATGAACTACATTGTGAAGCAGTAAACCCCTTGCCACTATAGAATATAAACTCCATGCTGTGAATATCCAGAGGACGATAAGCCTATTTTATTATTTTCTGTGCTTTTATTATGTGTAATATGTCTCCATGTAGAAGATCTATTAAGAGCTCAGTAGATGTTTGTTGGATGTATCAGTGGATGGTGTTTGGAAATCCATGAATATTTCCATGTTTCTGAGTGATCCAGGTTTGCAAGCAAGAAACCCTGGCAAACTTGGTTAAAGGATGATTGGATAGAAAATATCATAGAGGTTAGCAATAGCATGTGGTGTATGAGTTTCAAAGACTTAACCTACCCTGGAGCCATTTACTTATATACCAATGTAATAAAACTCTTCCTCCATCACCACCTCCCCAGGGAAGATTTGTTTACATTCCAAAGTGAAGGACTTTCTCTTTTTAGAACAAAGAGAAATGACAAGCCCACATTCTGGCACCCTTATAAGCTTTGGGTCTCATTACTTCAGAGCTCCTCTCATATGGTACAAACCTGAAAAACATTTCTCAAAAAAAAAAAAGATTGAGAAGACTAGAGAAGATGCAAGAAAATAAACTTGTTTAATATAAAAAGTGATCATTTACCTCTGATAAAAATATTGAGAAAATTTTTGCTAGAAAAGGAAGGGTAGTTTGAGTTACATTAGTTAAGATGAATAATAAAGAGCCCCTTTTCTGAGATAAAACAAATTATCCAATGAAGATGAACTCTTAACATGACTGAAATGGAAAAAGAATAATTTGGCCTAAATTTTCCTCAGCATAGGCTCAAAAAACAATGAATTCTCTTTTAAACAGAAGAAATAACAAAATTGATTAAACCCCAGGATTCTAGAAATGTTTAACTTGCTATTTTGCTGGCATCTTGTATTTTGAGAAGTGCTTTATCAAATGAATAATTCTTCCATGTAACTATAGGCATTTATAGTAAGATTTGTTTTGTTTTAAGTCAATTAGGATGTAAAGTAATCATGGAAGACTTCAAAAGGATGGATTAATGTCTGTCAAGTTTCTGTAGTTGTTAGAACATTTAAAAGCTCTTTACTTCCCTCAAATTTTATGGTGATTCACCTAACAAAATATCCTCTCATTGGCAGAAACACATGTTAACTACATTTATACACCCAAAAGAAACACCATGGAGATCCAAATATTATGTTACTAAGTTCATGATATGCATATCTTGTAGGATTTGTTGTAATCGATATCTGTGACCAACTTGGCCACAGATCAAACAGTGTCCTAGATTGAATCCCTGGTTATGCCCCTCCTCTGAGTGCTTCACCCACCGGCCATCACAAAGCTCATTATATTGTTCAACATCAGACAATAACTCACTGCCAGTGCAGGGTCTGACTTCAGCTGCTGGTTATATATTTGGGGATTTCTATCTGACAGCTCAATGTCAACTATAATATTTATTCATATGCTAACAAAAGCATTATGTTACATATATTTCTTGCTTTAGCTATATAGATATTCTTTTCATATTGCTATCCAGTGACCTCAGTATTGATTGTGCACCCAAGCTTTGAAAGATGAAGATGTTACTAAAAGTTTGACAACAAGCTAGGTATAATATTCTATACTTGTCTATTATACCATTGAAAATTTTCAAAGCAGTTTGGCATTATTTCATCAGATATTCAGAAGTACACAGTAATTCTGCTTCTAATTTTCAAGGCTGTCATGTGAGGGGGGATTTGATTCAAGCTAAATGACCCTGAACGACAAAACTAAGCCAACAGATGGCATCTGCACAAAGTCACATTATGAACCAAAATACAAGAAACTTTTTTCCTATAAAACCAGTATGAGTGCATTGGTTTGCTTTGTAGTCAGTGTGTTTCTTATCAATGGACATGTCTAACACAGTGGCAAAAAGATGTCAGGTATCCATCCATCAAGTAGCTAGATCAGATGACCTTTTGAATTCCTTCACATGTTGGAATCTCGGGCACACACTCTAGGATTCCCTTAGTTAAGGATAAGACAGTAGTTTTCTGTCTTTTGAATCCTAAAAGAAAGCACATTACCCTTCTCTTTCCATTTTATATTCTTCATGCTGCTGGACACATGCCCAGTTAAGCTAAAGAACAGCTCAGCCATGAGCCACAGCTGCTGCGTGGCTAATGAAAAAGGAGCCCGTGAATGCACGCTCTCTCTCTGGCCCTACTTGTGCCAATAGGCTTGCCTGATTTGAACAAAAATCCAGTCAAGCTGCCTGCTTGGCACTGTGCAAACAATGCATCTGGGTCCCTCTCAAGACTTCTGAGTGAAATGAAGGGCTGTTTTCAAACTGTGGAGGCCCAGCATTAAATGATTTCTTCCCCACTAGATTGTGATTAGCCAGTGAATGGTGTGATCATGAACTCCATAGCATCTTGGAGCAATGAAGAATATCAGAAGAGATCCCAAAATTTCTCAAAGTGTATTCTGCAGAAACAGAGCCCTGAGAAAGACTCAATGAGAATAATAAGAGCAAAGAAACTAAACAATGCACATTTTGGTCTTTCTAGCAGATGCAGAATACACATTGTTAAATGTCTGAGAAGTCTTAAGGCCAAGAAACTGGTAAACTCAGATCAGAGCAATAAAGTTTTTCCCCCTTTGTATGTTCCCATTAGTATTTCATAAAATGCACACTAGAAAATAGGGATACTTTAATACACAACCCTCATTCTCACATATGAAGAAAATTAGGCCCAGAGAGAGAAAGTGACTAGACCCACTTTAAATACACTGACTAATTTTAAATAGAAAGTGGACTTCCTAGTTCCTAATCCAGTGTTCTTTTAAAAATTGTTGTGATCATATTCTTTACTTTTATACTTCACTTCATGTCTAGGTCAGGGGTTTATTCCTGGACTGATCAGTTCTGGCCATATGATAGGATCTGGCAAAAGTCTTGGAATAAATACTTGCTTCTGCTCCAATCTCCATGAGTTAGAAGTCGGGGACCATGTACAAAATCAGAAATATGTCAGATGGAAAAGAGGTGTTCTAACAGATCTGGAATTAACTTAGCCCAAAAGTTGTCATACATATGTATATATTCCATCTATAGCTACCCTTAGTACATGCATTTCCTCTTTTTCCCTAACAATTCCTAAGGAGCCCTTGCTTAACATGATTCAGCCATTCCATATAATTCTCCAAGTCTGCTCACCCCAACACAAAAGAAGACAATGCAAGACTGCCTTCTGTTAATGTCCCACACATGATTATGATATTCGAAGTTCAACAACCCTGTAATCCTTCTCTCTAGATAGCTCCATCATATTCATATGTAGCTCTTGAGGAACATAAAATATATAAACTAACAATATACTTGATAACTCTTCCTAATGCAGCCCAATATCCAATGGTAGAGGGAGAAAAATAGCAGTAGTAAAAACCTATTTAAAAAATTAGAAAGGGAGCTGGGCTTGGTAGCACACACCTGTAATCCCAATGACTTGGGAGGCTGAGGCAGGAGGATCCCAAGTTCAAGGCTAGCCTCAGCAACTTATGGAGGCACCAGGAAACTTAGCAAGACCCTGTCTCAAAAGTAAAAAAATATAAAAATAAAAAGGGCTAGGGATGTAGCTAAGTGTTTACAAGCTCCTGGATTCAATCCCTGTCAACCCCTCGCAAAAAAATTAGAAGGGAAACATGGCAGACTTTGGGCAGTTCTTGATGGTGATCACATGGTATGTACTGGATGTGGGATTAACTTCTTGACAATTGACCAAACCCCTAATTAGTCAATGTGGACTCCCAAATTCAGTAGCCCCCTAAAAAGACAGATAGAGACACTGTAACACTCTTTTGGGTTTTCTTGATTTAGTTGTTCAAGTTTCTTGATGTTAGTTTTAGGGACTGAATTGCCTGAGAGGCTGAGAAACACAGTCTTTTTTTCTAAGTCCTGCAAATCTTTTTTATACACCTACCATAGGAACTTAACTGGCGGCTACCTATTGTCATTGTTGTAGATACTCTTTACAATATAAGAATATAAGAACTCTGATAGCCAAAACAGAACTGAACTGCAAAGCCTTAGCTGCCTAGTCCCCAGATTTCTGCTTAAGTCATCAGCTTTGGGGCCTATACAAAACACAATAGGTTGAACTAGGGTAGTGAGAAAATTTTCCTTGTAAGTAATTTTGTTCTGGATCAGAGGTGTCCAATAAAACCTCCTACAGTAATAGAAATGTTCTTTATTCTATGCTATTCAACATGATAAGCACTAGGTTTAAAAATGTTCTTTTTCTATGCTATTCCACATGATAGGCACTAGGTATATGTGGCATGCATGAAATAAGGCTAGTGCCAATGAAGAACTAAATTTTTAAAAATTTAATTTTAATTAATTTAAATTTATGTAACCACATGTGGCTAATGATTACCATATTGGACAGTAGAGACATAGGCAGAGTTTATGCCAAGGTTAAATTTCCAACCACAACTATATGCTGTAGCTATTAGCAAGAAGTGCTGTGTGGAGTAGGAAGAACAGTAGGATGTGAAAATGGAGTTTTCTTTACCTGCATATCTCCATTATAACCACAAATTGTTCTTATCTTTAGCATCAGAAGCAGGGTGTATTAGAAAACATTGTACTAATTTTGAAGATCAAAAACACCAATGATTGTATGATCTTAAGCAGTTTAGGATTTTCCTTCAAGAAAGTTACATACTTACTGTTGTTTTTTATTCCATTTTTTCAGCAAAGTAACTTTGGACAGGAACTTCTTACTTCTTAAAATAGGTCAATAGAGGTCACAAGAAATATTCAGCAATCTCTGGTAATCTAACTTATTACTATTGCATTCTTAAAATTTCAGCCCGAAAGAGTATAACATCTGATTCCAAGAGAGAAAACAGATAATTACTAATTATTACCAAAATCTTATAGCTTTTTTTTCAGGAGTAGGCAAATATTCTCCACTACCAGCCCTCATCAGACCAATTCTAGATTTTTCTGTCTAGTTTAATTTTTTTGTTTTCCTCAACACTTGTCAATTTGGGTACTAGTATTCTTTCAGTTGCAAAGGACAGAAAGCCCTTTAAGAATAAAATGTAGGCAATTGGATGGGTATACATAAAGACAAGAACAGTCCACGTATTCCTAATCGGGAGCTGCATTCCGGGTATTCATGGACTGTTAGTGAATGCCCGCCATTCTTTAAAGTGACACAATAGAAAGATATAAATTTCTTTTCATCTCTGGCTAAATTTTCAGCAAGACTCCTAGATTCTTGCTTTTTTTTGTTTTTGTTTTTGTTTTTTCTTCTCATTTTTGACATAAACTATGTAAATTTTAGGTGTTCTGTGTATGTTCCAATCAAGATTTTAAATTTAGTGGTGCACGAAATTTGTAGTTTAGCAAGGCTTCCTAAGAATTAAACTTCTGTCATGAACTTTGTCACGTTAGATTCCCTCTGTTGCACACCGAGTTGAATTCTCTGCTGTGCCTCCTCCCTCATATTACTTCTAGATTTACTTCCTGAGAAAGGGATGGTTTTTCTGCCTCCATTTGTACTCCATTCTCTCTCTCTCTCTCTCTTTGCTTTTCATTTGCTTTTCATTTCTATTCATGTTCTTTCACATGCTCAAAACCCAAAAGGACTGAAATAGTAAATAGCATGTCAACAGCAGCCTCAGCACATTGAGCAGTTGGCACAGCTTGGAAAACAAAGAGAAAGGGCATGCATATGAAGTGTGAACAGTGCTGTAGCTTTTCTGCTACTGAGGACTGTCTGACCAAAGACCCAGAGCAGATGTCCCAAAACCACTTCAATGGAATTCCATGAGATTCAGGACTCTGTGCAGCAATTAGGACAGAAGGATTTAAAGTTCAGTCTTAGGGCACTACCTTCAGAAGAAATTGGTCAGAATAGTGGATGGCATGAAGATAATAGGCAACCAGGTAAAGATCAGAGAAGTACAGAATGTAAGGGCAAAAAAGAACATTTCATCCAATCTTCTGTAAAAATGTTTCAGTTTGCTGTTTGTCCATCCTATGCTTAAAAGAATTCAGAGGGTGAGTACCCTCCCCTAGCAAGAAAGCTCATTTAATAAAAAAACGATTTTTAAGTAAGCTTTTATGCAAGTTTAACATTCATACAGAATGTTCCACAAATCATAAAAGTACAGATGTTGACAAATGTTCAAACTGTGAACTCTGCCCTCTAACTAACAAGAAATAGATCATTAACAATATCCCAGAAATCTCCCCAGGCTCTCTCAGCCATTACCTCCTGGAAATAACCATTATTTTGAATTCTGTCACCATCAATTAATTTTATCTGGTTTTTGGACTTTACATAAAATGGAACTGTACAATGTACAAACGCTTTTGCTTGGCCTCTTTTATTCTCATATACTGTAGGTGGGAATAATATTGCTATACACATTTTGGAAAACTGGTATTATTTTCTAAAGACAAACAGAAACTCACTATGCCATGCAGACATTGCACTCCTTCCTAGGCAGTTACCAAATCTCAATGTGTACATGTGTCCACTAAAAGTCGAGTTTCAGAAGTTCATACTAGCACTCTCCATAATAACCCTGAATTGGAAGCATCAAATGTCCATCAATAGAATGGGTACATACATTACATTATATTTTCAACCTTAAATGAGAATGATTGAACTTCATTTCTATTGTTTCATACTCAACAAGGATGAATCTCACAGTCATCAGATATTTTAACAGTGAAAGATTCTTCATATTTGAATGGCTGTCTGACCTCAGCTCTTCGACCAAATTTCATTAAAGAACAAATTTAATTTTTTTTCCACACTACAGATTGTCATACACTATTCAGTATTAGCTTCATCTGAACCATGTTTAATATGAGAGTAACAGATTTTAAGGGGTAAAAGAATATTTAGAATCTACTATTAAAATATTTAGCATCTACTTATAAAATTGAAGCTCTTCAGTTCACATAGAAAGTGTTTAAAGGAACTGGCTAGAAATCAAACAAGAGAAGTACTATCGTTTGGATCTGGAATGTCTACAAAAGGCCCATGTGTTAAAGGCATGGTCCACAGCCTGTGGCATTAATGGGAAATGGAGCTATTAGAAGGTGGGGTTAGTGGAAGATTTTAGGTCACTGGAAGTGTGTCTTTGAAAGTGACTATGGGGTCCTGGTATATTCCTCTCTCTTCTTTACCTCTTAGCCATGAAGTGAGCATGTGTGCTCAACTGTGTGCTTCCCGCTGATATACTGCCTCACCACAGGCCTACAAGCAGTGGGACCAACCAGTCATGAACTGAGACCTCTGAAACCATGAACCAAAATAAACCCTTCCTCTAAAAGATGATTGTTTCCGGTATTTGTTTCAGCAATGGAAAGCTGACTCAACACAAAAAGATTGTAACTCTGTGGCTCCTTTTCCTCTGTGAGCCCCCATTATTCACCTCTAAATAAATTCTAAAAGAGGCAGACAATACAAGAGAAAGGAATACAGATACTGTTTCATCCATTTTAAAAAGTCAGTTTGTTAAGATAATGTCCCTGTCACCTAACTGACCTTAGGTTAGTGATTTGAATATTTTGTTTCTTGATTTATGATTAATATGCTTCTGTCAATGCATCCAATATCTGATTACATGCTACTAATCATTAATATTGTCCAGTGTGGCACAGTTCCTTTAGAATAGCCTTTTTGTGCTTTCTCCAGCCTTAAAGTAGGATTATCACATTAGCATTAATTAATTAATTTAATAAGTAAATATTTACTGAGCATCTATCATGTGTCAGGTAACATTCTAGAAACTGGAGTTACAGCAGTAAGTGAAGTATACAAGAATAGTTAAATAGATATGCATATATCTAAGTAAAAGGTTTAAGTGTGGTTAGTAAGGAAAGTAGAGGTGAGTGGGATTCAAAAAGGCTTAAGATGACCTCTACAGAGACTGAGGAATGATTACATCATTTTACAAAGACTTGGTTAGTATGACTGAGTAACAGTTCAATTTGCATAGTGACAAATTTTTCATGACATTTGCATTTTACAAGTACATATTAGATGACATAATGATCTGTTCTCCTGTTAGTGTGTAATTGAAGGGCTTTTTGTTTGTTTTTGAGAGGGGAGATCTTAAAGAAGATTCTGTGAGAAATACCAGACCCCAGTTGGAGACTAAGGAAAAATTTTCATGCAAATGAAGTACATTAGATCTTATAAGGTCAGAGTCAGGGAGTTTCCAGATGGTTCAGCCAGCAGCTTCCTATATAAAGTGACAGATAAGTATCAAATGCTTATTTTGAAGGAACTTGACACACTGGACAATATGAATGGTGAATAGAGTAACCAGATAAATAAATTAATATACATTTAGATAAAATGTGTTTCACCTGTTGGACATATGCAATGTTATGAGAACCTTGAAGAACAAGTTTGAATTTAGAAGTTCAGAACTACTTGGATCTCCAACTAGACCTTGGCAGCACAAGGAGACCCAAACCCAGTACCAAGTGTACAGCTCAGCCTTCCAGCCCTTCTCTTTCTACTTGTTCCACCTGAACCAAAATGGCCATTCACTCTCACTCATGGGCTTGCCCCAGACCACATGTGTAAGTATGTTCATCTCTTGGTGACCTTTGGATCTGATGATATGTATAAACATGGCAGAGAATATCTTTGAGGATATTAGACCCTGGCAAGTGGTTCTTGAAGGTCAGGAGAGTAGACATGAGGACAATTAGGAAAGAGATTTTGCAGTTTTTAATACTTGAAACATTTTTCTGAAGGGGAGGGGAATGAGCTACAGATGCTCTGATGAACTCCTGAGCCTGTGAGTGTGGATGTGATGCTCAAAGCAGGGTTCAGATCAAAATTCATCCTCTTTTTCAGTTTTAAGTTTCAACGCAAGTGAAGAGAGATTGTGTGGCCCATAGTTTCCATAATCTGAGACTATGTAGATTATATCCATTTATCCATCATCCACATTACCTATATCTGCATCTACTTACTTCTATCTGTATCTTATCTATCTCTATACTCAAGTATACATGCATATTTTATGTAATATATGTGTATATATGTGATGTATTTGTGTACCTTAACCTATATATCTGTTTGTCTATCCATCCATGTTTTAAAAATAGATATGCTTGGTACTACTTGTTTTGGAAGTTTAAAAATCTAAACTTCCTCTTGTAGCTACCATGAAATAGGTCATTAATAACATCCCAGAAGTTTCCAGCAGATTTTCTCTCAATCACTACCTCCATGGAGCTAACCATTCAAATCATACAGATACCATTTTAAATTCTGTGTTAATAAGCATAGTTCCACTTACAATTTGATTTTCTATGTGTTTTTTCTGTAAAGACAGTGTGCTATCATGACACAGTGTGACTTTATATACTTTGATCCTTTGACTCATGTGATAACCACGTTGCTCATTGTATATAATAATGGGTAATTATTTTGTTATCATCTTCAATATCCCCTAAATCTTGAAAGTGAGGGAAATTAGATAAAGATCAAGCACCAGTTGCTTGAGAAAGCAGGATTTAGAAATAGAAATGCCTCCCTAAGAGACCACTCAAGGTCATCCATCTGATATACTCTGGTGACACTATGAACACAGTGCACACCATGCAAGCTTCCACTGTATGCGCTTATTGCTTGTGCACAAGTAATACATGAAAGTTCACAGTAACATGAGTTCTCCACCAATCTTGTATTATCGTTTGGATCTAGAATTGTCTCCTAAAAAAAGTTCAGAGGTGAGAATTTTAGGAATGATGAGAGCTGTAACTTCATCAGTGAATTAATTCTTTTGATGGATTTTAAACTTGAATGGATTATTAATTTGAATAACATGATAAATTAATAATTTGAATAGGTAGTATGACAGGTGAAATATAGCTGAAGGAAGTAGGTAGCAGGGGGGTGTATCCTTGGGGATTATATATTGTCCCTGGCTCCTCAGGCACTCCTTTTCCCCCCCTCAACATCCACTCCCCTTCTTTGCTTTCGAGCTGCCATGAGCTGAACAGCTTCCCTGTACCATGTCCTTCTGCTGTGATCCACCTCATCTCAGATCCAGTGATATGGAGTCTGCTGACCATGAACTGAACCTCTGTAACTGAGAACCCAAAATAAATTTTTCTACTCTAAGTTTTTCTTGTCAGGCATTTTTGTCACAGCAACAAGAGGGTGACTTATACAACTTTTATGCTGTCAGAAATGTAAGTGGACCTTCAGTTGAATAAGAGGGGTAGTTTCCCTTATTATGATTTACATGGTAGGTATCCCCAAAAAGCCCATGTGTGAGAAAAATTGCAAGAATTTTTGGAGGTGAAATGATTACATTATGAGACGTGTGACCTAATCCATGCATTAATCCACTGACATGGGTTAACTAGGCATAACCATAGATAGGTAGGGTATCTGAAGGAAGTAGATCATTAGGGGCATGCCTTTGGGGTTTATGTTGTGTCCTTGGTGAAGAGAGCTCTCCCTGCTTCCTGGTAGTCACGTTTTAAGCTGCTTTTCTCCATCATGCCCTTCTATCATTATGTTATGTCTCACTTTGGGCCCAGGGCTTTAGTGTCAGCTGACCGTGGACTGAACCTCTGAAATCATGAGCCAAAATAAACTTCTTTAAATTGTTCCTATCAGGTCTTTTGGTCAGAGGAAAAACATAAATAAAATTTTAGAAATAAATAAATAAACAAACTGACATAAACAACCCTATACAAGGTTCTCAACGGCACACATCTGAGTCTCTCTCCTCTTCTGTCCTTAAGTTTTTTCATAATTATATTCCTTTCCTAGTATATTTTCAGGCAGTGACTCTGTCTTTATGTGCATGTGTGTCATACTAACATGATTTAAGCTTTGTTTAAACTGAATTTGGAAGTTAAGCATCAAATTATTCTGAATACCAAGGTACTCAGTGTCACCTAGTGTTTAGCTGGGAAAAAGGATATACTCCTTTTTAAAAAAGTATTAAAATAAAGTGCCTGAAAAAAGAACAGTTCAAATGCTCTGAAACCAAATCAAACAGGTAAGTATGTTAGGATTCCATCTTCACAATAATGGGTGGCCTCCTAGTTGACCAGTTATTTGTTCTAGTCAACTTAATAACAGGATGGGTCCACCAATAAACAGATATTACAACTATTTAAGCTCAGTATTCAGTTTGGTCATTATGTGCATAGAAAGTCCTTTATAGGAGGTCCTTTCTAAGGAAGGGACTCAGCATTCTTCCCTCTCAAATTCCTTCTTTGTTCATCTTTTTCCCCCTCATCTCCTTTCCAGATATATTGATTGAAAGCTGGCTACATGACAGGCACTTATACAAGAACTAGGGATACATCTGTGAAGTTTTAACATGTTTCAGTCACTTTTGGAGCTTAGAAACTAGCACGGAGGTCTCACCAAGCCATTGACAAAATCTCATAGGGATCAAACTTGCAGACCAACCAAGGTCTTGTCAAGTTTATTGGGCTGGAAGGAAAAGGAAAAACAATCTCTCTCATGTCAATTCTAATGTACCATTTTAATCACAGCTATAACCATACAGCAATTTATAAAAAAAAATTCACTGAAATCATAAAACAGTATATCATAACTGCATCTATTTTTGTGCCATGAAGATATTGTATAACTTTGTGACATCTTATTAGAATTTCTAAATGAATTAAAGATGTACCAGAGCATTAACTTTTGATAACAAACCTTATAAGAACATGTATGCTCATCTATTGCTCAAGGGCAGGGATGGAATTTTGGGCCAAACTCCTCCCCCTACTTCATTTAGCCCAGTAACTTCTCAAAGTAAGCTGAATATCCATATTAAATGATTTCCCACTGATGTCAGCTAAATTGCAGAATGGCTTGATATGAGATGGACCACTTCTTTTCTACCTCTAGTATTCTTAATGTATGTGAAATTTAGATCTTCAGTGTTTTCTATGCCTAGTTACTTGGATTCCAGAGAGTCCTTTGAATAATAGTAAGTATACATTATCAATTTTTACTTAAATAAGATACCTATATTTTTTATGTACAAGAATACAAATCTTATGTTTATACTTTAGTCTCATGTACATATTCAATAAAAGAGCATCCAGTTACATTTTAAGAAGCACATTTTTGAGGAATGGTTCGGAGGGTCTCCACCTTTATTCTTGTGGCACATTTCCTGGTAGACTTGTGTTGTCCAGCCCATATTATGTCCCAAGCACCCCCACTTCTGAGAAAGTCCAGCCTACTCTACTTGTGTGGCATTGGAGAGACAAATATTCTTAGTAGAATGAGTTATGCAATTGAACATATCAGTGATAACTGTGGTTTAAATGAAATTGACAAGTAGCCAAAAATTAAACTGACCAAACTTCAGTTCCATCTTGGCCTTACTTGAACTTACTATGTCTATGACTATTTAACTTCCTATCTTAGAGAGTGAAAATTAAAATATTTCATATTAATAATCAGGTAAGATGAAGTAAAAAATTAAAAATTTTCTGGAAAGAATTCGTTTTGTTACTGACAAGGATCTTCCTGTACAGATTTTGATATAAATTTAAGGATTATAAGGTATTTGAAAATTCCTAAAGACAAATTTTGCAAAAAATATTGCAAGTAATCATTGAGCAAATATTCATAAAATTATAGTCTAATTCACTAGAGCAATGGAGTACAAACACAAAATACATCTGGAAAAGAAGATAAAGAAGAAAACATGGGTGGTCAATTTTCCATCCTATACTCTCTAATAAATCAGAAGCTGTTTCTACACAAAAACAATATATCATCTCTTACATCTAGCTGCTAGAATCATTTCATGGGAAAGTGGCCTAATGCCTAAACCATCTCTCATTTGAAGCTGATAAAGAATGACGCCTATTTGCAAAACAACATTTATTCATTTATTCCCTTGCATAATGTGGGCTACTTCTCAGCTTCATACCCACTGTTTGTTGTGGCTTTGAAATGATCACAGTTCTTTTATTTTCTAGAACATTCTGTCATCTCTGCCTTATTTGTTTCTTTTGAATCTGGCTTCTGCTTTTATCTTTTGGATCTTTGGTTAAGATTCTTAGACAAATCCTCCTGGGAAGGTATTTGTTCTTTTTCCTCAGTTGTGCCATGAAGGTCAATATAAATAAGAAACCTAGAGCAAAAACAGAATAGAGTATTTTATCTTTGAGAAGCCACAAAGAAATCTATTAATTTATTTTATTTTTTATTGATTTGTTTTAGTTATACATGACCATAGAATTCATTTTGACATAATTATACAAACATGGAATATATCTTGTTGTAATTCAAACCCCCCATATGGCTCCTTGGCCTTCTCTCTCCGCACTCCCTATTCCTTTCACTCTATTGATCTTTCTGCCATTTACCCATAGTTATTTTTTAATTAATTTGGTAGCTAATCATGTAATATTTTACTTTATCAAAACTACTCAAACATCTGTACTTTCTAGCCTTATTTTACTAATGGGAATGATAGTGGCATCAGGTAAGGCAGAAAAGGTAGAAAAGGGGGCAAGAAAATTAGTATTCTTGTCCCTCCAAAAAGTGGATTATCTAAAAAGTAGCAACTAAATTTGTAGTCAAAATTTGTAAACTTGGGCTGGGATTGTGGCTCAGCGGTAGAGCGCTTGCCTTGCATGCGTGAGGCCCTGGGTTCGATTCTCAGCACCACGTACAAAGCAATAAAATAAAAACATTGTGTCCATCTACAATTTAAAAAAAAAAAAAAATTTGTAAACTTGGTGGGGTTCAAAAATTTGGCCGGCCACGCGGTGGCTCAAGCCTGTAATCCCAGCACTTAGGGAGGCTGAGACAGGAGAATCGCGAGTTCAAAGCCAGACTCAGCAATGGCGAGGTGCTAAGCAACTCAGTGAGATCTTGTCTCTACATAAAACACAAAATAGGGCTGGGGATGTGGCTCAGTGGTTGAGTACCCCTGAATTCAATCCCCAGTACCAAAAAAAAAAAAAAATTTGAATTTTTCAGCAAAAACAACTGCTTATCACCAAATAGAAATCCCCCCTCTTTTCCTATCTCTCCAGACACATTCAATCCTCCCTATATATTTCCTATTTTGTGAATTACATTTATAGTATTGGAAATATGCTGATATAATAACTTATTTACAGTTTTCACCTATGCTTCATACAGTGCTAGAAAATACACGATTTTGTGCACCTGTGTTGTTTGGTCATTTTCTTTGTATCCTTTGGAAGGAATCAAATGGCTGCATTGATCCAATTTACATGCAGAAGCCATGGGGATAGCAGTTCTTATCTGGGAATACATCCCATTTAGAAAGATGCATATAAAACCCAGAATGCTCTCTGGGCATGTGTTTGTGCACATGTACACATGTGAGCCCCTGTACACAAATGTGTGAACTAACTGGCCATTTCAGACACCAATAACTGTTGGTTCTTTTATAAAAAAAAAAAAAAAAAAAAAAAGGATGCTGTGTCTTCTATTTTGGACACACATGGAAATTTTTCTTAAAATGCTTTCTGTTTTTATCATTAAACATGAGAATATACCTTCAAAAACCACAGCAAAACTATTCTTCATGTGTGGTCTGAAACATTTATTACTTTTTCCTATAGAAGTCAGGAAATCCTATATTTAGCCTTTTTCAGAAGGTAATAAATGAATCTGAGGTCAAATAAGTTTTAGAAAGTTTATTATATTAATATACTAACAATCTTCATAGTTAAACTTTGCCTACTTAGGAACTTCTAATTAGCATTTTGGTCTTTCCAGATTAAGCAATTAGAAAGTCTGTTAACATATTCTAAATTTTATCGTTAATGAAAATGCACTGAGAAGCTCCAAGAAGAATTTTCTTTCAATTGCAGAAAAATGGAATCTTTCCTCTGAAAATATTTAGTTTTGCTTCTTTTTAAGAAAGAACTAAAATATGGGAAATATTGAGAGAAGCTTGGAAAGGAAACATAAAAAAAAAACATAAAAAAAAAACATAATAGATATTTTCTGGATATTCCATTCACAGAAACAGACACATTGAGATTTAGCAAAAATCTTATGGCCACTCAGGATTGAATATTGGTCCCTCCTGCCCTGATTCCAGTATGTACAGCTGTTAGCTACCACTCAAAATGCCAGTTAATCTTGCATCTGGTACCCAAGTAGGGAAGCCTCATGTTGAGCATGGCAGAATGACAATATTAAAAAAGACTAGAACCTTGACACTTCAGACTGCTTTATCAGCTTTGGACTGCTTACCCTCAAGATATTAAAGGAGAAATAAATACTTTGAATATGAATGACTCACTGTTTAACACAGACATTATAGTCAATGTTTTATTCGGTTCTTGATATTAGGATTTGGAACCTATGTCCTAATCAATGTTCTAATGGAATGAAGCCTTAAAATAGGATAGAGAAGGAAATTGTATCCATTTGCATAAAATAGATTTACAATTCTATACCTTCTGAACATGTGACCTGAAGTTCCTGTTACAGGAATGTATAATTTTAAATTATGGTAATTATTAACATGAAGAAGAGTAAGGTACTACAATGAAGGGTATCTGAGGGAAGATACTTTTGATCCTTGGTGATATGAAGACAGAAAAGAAGCTGGCTATATGAGGAGCAGAAAGGAAATCGTTTAAAGCTGGGGCATCTGCCTGGGTAGAGATCCTGGAGGAGATAACAATTCTGATTATTAGAGAAACTGAAAGAAATCCAGTTGAGAAGGCTTTCCAGGTGTTCGGGAAACAGATGACCTGGGATGAACCTGGGGAGCTAAACTGCACCCATAAGAGGCAGGGTCCTGTAGCCCAACATTAGCAATATAGACATTGTGCTGGTGTGATGATGAACTGCAAAAGGATTTAAAATAATGCAATAGTGTGGTTTAAAAGATGACTTTGGTGACTGTGTAGAGAGAAAAGAGCAAACTGTGGATGTAGCTCAGTGGTAGAGTGCTTGTCTGGTCTGCATAAGGCCTGTTTTCCCTTACCAGAACTGCAGAAAAATGAGAGAGAGAAAGAGAGGAAAAAAGGCGCAAGAAAGGGCAATAATGGAAACAGGAAAAGCAACTTGACAGTATTGTGAGACATAATGATAGCTTCGTGTACACTCAGGGAGATGATGCAGAAAAACAAAGAAATAGATGGATAAGACTTGCTGAAGAACTGTATTTGGGGCATGAAGGAAAAAGGAAACAAGAGTTTCGTTCTGAATAATTAAAGACGAGATGATTCTGAGAATGGTTATAAGTCAATTTCAGTTTCTGTAGCAAACAATCCTCGAATTTCAATGATTTTTCAGAAAATAAATTTATTTTTCATTCATGCAATAGTCCATCATGGATCTTCCTGGACACTTTCTTTTGGGAAGCTTTTCTCTAAGAGACTAGGGATGTTGGCTTTGTCTGTCTTTATGTGCTTTGATTTGGTTTTTTTAAATTTAGTCTGCTAACAAGCAAAGAGATTATAAGCAAGCAGGGAAGTTTGTGCAGGAGATTTTTACAGTCCAGTTCAGGAAGTAGCATGAATAATGCCTGTAAGACCACACTGACCAATCTTAACAACATGGCCCATCAAATTGCAAGAGAGATTAGGAAATGTAATCTAGCCTTGTGCCCAGGAACTAAAGGATAGGGTAGAGCAAACTTTCCATAATATTGCATGGAGACATCAAATAGTCTCCCTAATAACTTTTTAAAAGGGAAAAAATGTCCACCCAGTATTACTTCCAATGGTCTAATCTCCATTTTTCAGGAGTTACAAACCTGAATGTTCCTTCTTTTCCACCTACAAAGCGTTGTGTAGTTAAATCGTGAAAAGAAGATCAAGATACTTGAAAAATTGTGAAGGAAAACAATAGATGTTACAGAGAAATAGATAATTACCAAATGAATAAGGTAGATAAGGTACTATGTACTCAAGGGAGAAAAAAATTATCACATGCTAAACTGAGTTAGGGAGGTTTAAGTGAGTCATGAAGAATCTGTAAGGGTGACGCAGCAAAAAGAGAGGAAATTTATTTAGAAACAGGGAAATGTATGATTTGAGATGAAATATTTTCACTGTTTAAACAACTGCATTTTGGTCATAATTAGTGCTCTTTGGGAAACGACAGATATAAATAAGTTAATATAAACAACAGATATAAATAAGTGCTCTTTGGGAAACAACAGATATAAACAACAGACATAAATAATTATTTAGTAATCAGCTATAAACAACTATATTCAAAATGATGTTTATGTGGCTTAATGTATTTTTTTTTCTTTCTGTCAAGAAGATTTATACATAGTGATACAGCCTCAACTGCTAAATAAAAGTTGATCTCATTCACACTTTGAGTTCAAGTCTATGACTTAAACTTGGTCTCAGTTCCCTGCTTTACACAACTGAAGAGATAAAATGTCAGGGCCTTCTGGAGGGTCTAGGCAATAGTCACTTGGATGGAAGAGTATGCAACATATTCTGTGCATACACATAGAATTTGTGTGAGAATCAGGAGAAAGGTTGAAGAACGAGCTGTAGAATCAGTCAAGGAGAAGGAGCAATGGATGATTTGTTTTGTTTATTTTTTTAATTTTTTTTTTAAATATAGAAAGAACTTAATTCAGTAGCTCTGCCCACAATTAGGTTCAGACACTGGCTGGGAAGCTGGATCCAGTCCTAAAGAGAACCATCATGTTTCACTGCTTGCAGACTGCCTTTGGCTCTCTGTGAAACAGATTGATAATGATGGTAATGTTAATAATGATAATAATTTGCACTTAGTAGCCTTAATGCTACACTTTCAAAGATGTTTCAAACATCAATTAATTAAGCCCTTTAGTGACCCATAAGGTAGCTCTTACCTGTATTGTGCAAATAATTAACCAATTCAAACAAAGTTTACATGAGTAGCCTCAAGTTATGCAGGACATCAAAGCAAAGGAAGCAGAGAGACTTTCATTTCTAGCCACAAAGTTGGCTTGTTTGATGTCTAGACCATTGTCCTTTCCCTGGGAAAGGTAACTAACAGTTTGCAGAGCAGAAAATTGATTACGGGGCAAACGACAGAAATCTGAGGTACAGGAGCTGGTTCAATTTCTCAGTCAGCAATCCAGTACAGATGGGTACTAGAAGCTCTGATGTTGTTAAACATTGCTGAGGTGGCCTCCCCTTCCCACTTGAATTAGTGTCCTGCTCAGATGCTTCACAGAGCTCATCATGCCTCACCAGCTGGCTTCTTTACCAGAATGCAGTCAACTGAGGGGTAGCAGTGGGGCTATTTTCTTGGATTCCCAAAATCTAATATAATGCCCAGCACACTATAGAGATATTAGATAGATGCACTATATTAAATGTGTTTTGAATAAATAAAAGCATATATAAAATTATTTTTATAAATTTAGCTTGTGATAGTAAAAACATTACTATAAAGTAAAAAAATCCAAGAAAAAAAAAAGACCAACAGAATTACTGACTGAATTGAAAGAAAAGGAAGCTTGATGTAGAAATATGAGGCCTTCACATTGATTGTAAAGGCTGAGATAAAAAGACAGGCTTGCATTTGTTCTGACAGTTGATCCTCTTGCTCAGCCTCAGTTCACTCAGCAGTAAAAGTAAGCAATAACACCAGCTCCAGAGAGCTGTAAGAGCCAAATGAGATGATATGTGCAGATCACTTCTCTTAAAAATGCACTACGTCCACAATATGCATTTGTGTTCCTTTCTTTTAAAAGCAATAGCAGCACAAAACTTCATAGTTGCAAATGTTAAGAAACATCTTGTCTTTATAAAGAATAAGCCATTTTCACATGACAAAGCAAAAGGAGGGAAATATTGAAATAGTTCACTTTCTAATTCTACATGAGAAGATTACCAAAGACCATAGTACAACTGGAATTGTTTCAGCAGCACAGTCTTGAGAAAATAGATAAATGAGGAAGGTGGTAGTTAGCTAATTTACCTGATACAAACAAATTAATTTAAAGACTTTGTATATGTAACAGAGCTAGTGGACTATTCATATTAACTCAATTAAATACATGGCTATAAAATCAATTTTATCCAATTTTGCAGAGTGAATATTTGGGGCTTTGAAAGTAATACTGAAAGAAATTAATTGAAGGAAGAGCACAGGCAGAGAGAAGAAGGAGAAAGAGAGGAATTAAAGTCAAGAAGAGTGCCAGATGTGTGGGTAGAAGATCAGGATGGTCAGGGGGTCAGGAAGGAGAAAAGAAGAAAGATGCTGGAATACACACACACACACCACACACACATACACACGTTCCATCACTTGATTACATGTTTATAGATTAACTTTGATAAGGATGTAGTGCATAGGATGTGAAAAATGGATCCCAACTACATCTTTCTTGAACCTGCTCCACGTGAACAACCGTATAAAATTTAATTTTGGGAGAGGATCCAAGATGGTGGCCTAGACGGATGCTGCATTCCTAGTCTCTTCATGACCTGGGCGTAAAGCAATGGGAATACTATTTCTCTGCAAGTTATAAGAGGACTCCCCACAGCTGCCTCCATATAGGAATTCCAGCTGCACGCCTGTGTGGGTCTCCAGGACCCAGTGTTTGCACAGGACCCTGGCCACTCACCCACACAGGACCCACTCTCACACAAAACCCCCGACTCCAGCACTCACACACCCTAAGGACCTCTGGGCGCCCACCCACGGAGGACCCCTAACAGATGCTCCCACGCAAGACCCCTGACTCCTGCACAGGACCCCTGGCTGCTGCTCCCATGTGGACCTTGATCTACCAGCATGGTGCTCCCCCATTTGCCTGCACCTGGGGACACTGGACAGAATCTGGAGATAGCCTCCTACTTCAACACAGCATGCCATAGAGCTGCATCACCGAATAGTCGCCTGATGCTACCACCCTACACCCTATCTCTGAAAGCAGGCATCTCCATTGTGGGACATCTTTGTCACCATCCTGGATCTGAGGGAGAGATATAAGTAAACAACAGACAACCTCACCTACTGGATGAGAAGGGAAGTAATTATTTTTATTTACCTTGAAATTTTTTTTCTATTATCTTTTTTTTCTTCTTTTATCTCTCTTGCTCTTTTCCTGCCCTCATATCCCCAACATTTGTGAAACCAAGTATTTTTCAGGCATTAGGCTACTGAGGACTGGGATATTTGATTAGTGTATTATAGTTGTATTATATAGTCTCATATCTTCTATTTTTACATTTTTTATTTTTCTGAATTTGTATCTTTCCTTGTTTGTTGTACTCTATTTTCTTCCTACTTACTTATCTTCCTAAAATCTCTTTCTCCCATTTCTACTACTAACCAACTTCTTTTGGATTCCTCTTTCACACTTTCTAAGATCTAATAACTCTACATCCCTACTTCCTATCTCCCTAACATCTCATTTTACACCCCAACCCTGGTTCCCTTTAGTCCACCAACAGATACTGTAGATACTTTTGCAAACCTATTGTTTATATTGTAGATAACAATTGAACTCATAATTTCTGTGTATTGTAACAAAGCCATAAATTTCCTATTACGAACTACTTGGTTTAAACTATATGTTGTTTTTATTGGGGTTTGCTTATATTGGTCCCCTCTTTAAAGGAGAGGTATTGGAATGTTGCAAGGAATTTATAAGCCTATAAGATAAAGACTGTAACACCTTGGATCCTCAGTGCTAGAAGGGAAGACACATGAACAACATGAAAAAACAACGGAAGAAAGTGCCCCAAACAAACCAAGATACTACATTACTAGAATCCATGGTCAGCACAGCAGAAGACATTTCAGAGAAGGAGTTCAAGATGTACATAATTAAAATGTTCTGTGAATTAAAGGATAATATAAGAGAACAAACACACCAAAAGATCATTTTGATAAAGAGCTACATAGGTAAATACAGGAAGCAAATGATTACTTCGGTAAGGAGATAGAGATTCTGAAAAAGAATCAAACAGAAATTCTCAAAATGAAAGAAACAATAAACCAAATTAAAAACTCAACAAAATAGGGCTGGGGATGTGGCTCAGTGGTCGGTGCCCCTGAGTTCAAGCCCTAGTATCAAAAAAAAAAAAAAAAAAACCTCAATAGAAAGCATCACCAACAGATTAGATCTCTTGGAAGACAGAATGTCAGACAATGAAGACAAAATATTTAATCTTGAAAATAGAGTTGACCACACAGTAAAGATGGTAAGAAATCATGAGCAGAATATCCAAGAACTATGGGATAATATGAAAAGACCAAACTTAAGAATTATTGGGATAGAGGAAGGCATAGAATTTCAAATGAAAGGAATGAACAAACTATTCAATGAAATAATATCAGAAAATTTTCCAAACATGAAGAACAAGTTGGATAATCAAATACAAGAGGCTTACAGGACACCAAATGTAAAAAAAATCACAACAGATCTATACCAAGGCATATTATAATGAAAATGTCTAGTATACACAATAAGGAGAGAATCTTAAAAACCACAAGAGAAAAGAATCAGATTACATATAGGGGGAAACCAGTTAGGATCTCTGCAGACTTCTCAACCCAGACCCTTAAAGGTAGAAGAGCTTCGAACAACATATACCAAGTTCTGAAAGAAAATTGATGCCAACCCAGAATCTTATATCCAGAAAAATTAAGTTTTAGGTTTGATGATGAAATAAAAACCTTCCAAGATAAACAAAAGTTAAAATAATTTACAGCAAGATAGCCTGCACTACAGAACATTCTTGGCAAAATATTCCATGAGGAGGAAATGAAAAACAACAATGAAAACCTGCAAAGGGAGGAACTGTGCTAAAGGAAAGGCCAATCAAAGGAGAAAGTTAAAAACTAAAAATAAACCTAAATGTCTGGGAATACAAATGTCTCAATAATAACCCTGAATGTGAATGACCTAAATTCAATTAAAAGACATAGACAGGCAGATGGGATTTTTTAAAAAAAGACCCAATAATATGCTACCTCCAAGAGACTCATCTCATAGGAAAAGACGTCCAAAGACTGAAGGTGAAAGGATGGGAAAAAATGTATCATTCACATGGCCTGTACTAACAAGCAAGGATTTCGTTCCTCATATCAGATAAAGTGGACATCAAACCAAAGTTAGTGAAAAGGGATGAAGGTCATTTTATACTTCTTGAGGCAATCATAAATCAATAAGACATAACAATCATCTATGCCCCAAACAATGGAGCATCTATGTATGTCAAAAAAATGCCCCACTCAACGTCAAGAATCAAATAGACCACAACACAATAATACTGGGTGACTTTAACACACTACTCTCACCACTGGATAGATCTTCCAAACAAAAACTAAACGAAGAAACTACAGTACTCAATAAAATAGTCAATAATCTAAACTTACCAGACATATGGAATATACCATCCTTCAACAAGTGAATAAATTTTTTCTCAGCAGCACATGGATCCATCTCCAAAATATATCATATGCTATGCCACAAATCTAGTCTTAGAAAATCCAAAAAAATAGAGATACTACCCTGCATTCTATCTGACCATAATGGAATTAAATTAGAAATTAATAATAGACTAAAAAATAGAAGCTACTTAAACAGTTGGAGACTAAATAATATGGTATTGAATGATACATGGATAACAGAAGACATAAAGGAGAAGATAAAAAAATTCTTAGAGGTAAATGAGTACTCTGATACAACATATCAAAATCTCTAGGACACTATGAGGGCTGTACTAAGAGGAAAGCTCATTGCATTAAGCTCATTCATTAAAAGAAGAAAAAGTAAACAAATAAATGACTTAACACTATATCTCAAAGCCCTAGAAAAAGAGGAACAAACCAACACCAATAGAAGTAGAAGACAGGAAATAATTAAAATCAGGAATGAAGTCAATGAAATTGAAAAAAGAAAAAATTCAAAAAATTGACAAAACAAAAAGTGAGTTTTTTGTTTTGTTTTGTTTTTTGTTCTTTTTCTTCTAGTACCGAGGATTGAACTCAGGGTACTCAACCATTAACCCATGTCACCGGCCCTGTTTGTATTTTGTCTAGAGACAGGGTCTCACTGAGTTGCTTAGCACCTCACTGTTGCTGAGGCTGGCTTTAAACTCATGATCTTCCTGTCTCAGCCTCCCAAAGTGCTTGGATTACAGGCATATGTCACTGTGGTTGGCAAAAAAGCTGGTTCTTTGAAAAAATAAATAAAATTGACAAACTATTAGCAACCTTAACAAAAAGAAGGAGAGAGAAACCCAAATTACAAAAATTTGTGATGAAAAGGGAAATGTTAGGACAGACTCTACAAGATAAAGAAGATAATTAGAAACTATTTTGAAAATTTAAACTCCAGTAAAATAGAAAACCCCAAAGACATCGACAAATCTCTAGAGGCATATGACCTATCTAAAATGAACCAGGAGGACATTCATGACTTAAACAAATCAATTACAAGCAAGGAAATAGAAGACACCATCAAAAACCTACGAACCAAGAAAAATGCAAGACCAGACAGATTCTCAGCCAAGGTGTTCAAGACCTACAATGAAGAACTAACTCCAATACTCCTCAAATTATTCCATGAAATAGAAAAGGAGGAAATCCTACCAAACACATTCTATGAGGCTGGTATCATCCTGATACCAAAACCAGACAGAGACACATCAAAGAAAAAAAAATTTCAGACCAATATCCCTGATGAACATAGATGCAAAAATTCTCAATAAAATTCTGGCAAATTGCATACAAAAACATATTAAAAATAGTGCACCATGATCAAGTAAGTTTCATTCCAGGGATGCAAGGTTGGTTTAAGATACACAAATCAAAAAAGTAATCCATCACATCAATAAACTTAAAGACAAGAATCAGAGGATTATACCAATTGATGCAGAGAAAGCATTTGACAAAATACAGCACCCATTTATGTTCAAAACACTAGAAAAACTAGGGGCAGTAGGAACATTCCTCAGCATTGCAAAAGCTATCTATGCTGAACCAAAGGCCAACATCATCCTAAATAAAGAAAAATTGAAAGCATTCCCTCTAAAAATGGGAATACCATTGCTATTCAGCATAGTCCTTGAAACCCTAGCCAGAGCAATTAGACAGATAAAAGAACTTAAAGGGGATATGAATAGGAAAAGAAGAACTCACCCTATCATTATTTGATGATGACATGATACTATACTTAGAGGATCCAAAAAATTCCACCAGCAAACTTCTACAATTACTAGATGAATTCAGCAAA
>CM053410.1:48924867-48973598 GCA_028644305.1 Xerus rutilus | reverse complement strand
CCACAGTGAATCATGCACGTGTACAATTATGATGTATGACATAAAATAATAATAATAAAAATAGAAGGGAGATTAATAGAACAGAACAAGCAGATCAGGGAGGGAGCAGAGAAGGGAGAGACAAGGTACAAGGCAATGAGATTGATCAAATTATGTGTATGTATGAATGTGGCATAACAAATCCCTTGGTTATTGGTAATACACCAATTAAAAAAAAAAAAGGAATCCAAAAGGCAGGTGCAGGGAGAGGAAGGACAAGCAAAGATTCACAATCACCTAACATTCACTTTTTTGTGTGTGGTACTAGAGATTAAACCCAGGGGCTCATGAATGCCTAACATTCTATTATTATTTTATTTCAGTTTTTTTACCCTCACTCAATTTCATTAGGGTTTGCAATCTCTGTTAATTCTTATTTACTAATAACACAAAATTATGTTTCCAATAAAATTACAGACCAATTACTAATTGTTACTTAGATAAGTTTGAAATTCTGACTAAATTTATCTGCATTACTTTTGTTCAAATTGGCATATGTGAATCATCAAAGACTGAGTCAATCCAGAAGTTGTGGAATATGATAATATTCATTAGGTAGCTGAACATATAAATTTAAAGATCAGAAAATGTTGCTTTATCTGGCATTCCCTCATATAGAGAATGATCATTTCTGTTTATATAAAGTATAAGATACACTTAAAATGATAGCATTTTGTACTTCAGTAATTTCTGAGTCATCTATGAGTAATAATTTACTCATTAATGTTTAGCTGGATTTTGGTATATTTTGTTGCATTCCATTTCCTTAGAAATTGGCAATCCATGTAGATTATGCAAAGTAACTATACATTAAGTGTCTTATGTGAATAAGACAGTCAAGGCCTATAACATTTAACCAAGGGCTTTCAGTAGCTTCCGTTTCCTAATTTAAATGTGCTTATGAATGAGAGTATGGATATGCTGTCCTACTTGGTCACTAAAGCACAGAGTGAGAGACAAGATCTAGCTAGTCACCTAACTCTTACAAGATGCTTTGAAGTCCACTTATGATATTTGGCTGTCAGGACAGAAACCAGAAGTCTGTGTACAAGGAGCTACCCACAACGCTTGCTTGTGAAGATGATTATACTACAATTTGCCATTGACTAGAGTTGTTCTTGACATTTCTACTCATCTTACTTTCTAAAAAGAACAATAAATATCATGTCCATGTTATTATTGCCCCTTACCTTGAGCATCCACAAAACATCAAAAGCCTTCCCCGTCTTGAAGAAATCTGAGAAGAAACTTCGTTTTGAGAGTCAACTTCTCCATGTATATGAAAAGTGATCCTACTTCAAAAGTTCAAACTTGAGAGCATTATTCATGTCATCTGAAGTAGGCAACAGAATCAAATCTCAGCCTTTGGGCTAATGTGTATGCGCACAGGATAAAGGAAAATGGGAGGCATCCAAGGCTTCTCCATACATGTCTCCTAGACAAAGTCAAAATGCTGATAAAATCTTCTGGAACTCAGTGTTTTTAAAGAGAAACAGACAAGATAATAAATGTTTACATGTTCATGGTATCATTAAAGGGAAACTCATGAATAAAGATAATTAACATTGAGAATAGTGGTACAGGGGGTAATCTGAGCTCTGTGGTGATCCCAGACAAGTGATGCTTAATCTCTACTTCCTTGGCCTTTGTACTCCTGATGGCCTTACCTATGTGCATTTTGCCCTCCAATACTTAATAAAACAGCTCTCTGCAGAATTGTCCTGTATGGTCATATCTAAGTAAGTCTTTTCTGATCTAACTAAAATACGTTCCTAAAGGTAGAGAATTTTACTTCTTTAACTCATTGATGCATCTACAACAACATTAGAGTAGCACCACACAGAATTAGTTCATAGATACTTATAGATGAGTGAATGGATAAATAAATTATGTGGTATATTCTATTTCTTTATAGCATTTGACATAATTGAACAAGACCTGAATGTCCTACCTTAGCATCTATGCTATGCCCTTTTCTGATTATTTTTCCTACCTCTCAAATTGTAAGTGTTTAAGTTTGGTATTTTTTTCCTAGATCTCAATCCTTCCATCTCCTTAATATGTTTACTCTTACTCTTAACAATTATCTCTATTTTCAAAAATTCAAAATAACATCAAAATAGAAATAAATATCCTCCTGGCTCCCAGTTCTCTGTTATAAGAACTTTGCTCTCAATCTAGACTATTTTAACTCATAAATAGAACAGAGGAATGAGAAACATTCATTGGCTCATTAAACTGAAAACTACAGAAATAGAGTTAGTCTCAAGTACAGCTAGATTCAGAGGTCTTTGGAGTTGGCTATATACTCAGATTGCATAGTGTCCAGGAACTTCAGAATAACATCCTAACCTCCTCATTATCCCCATTCCAACAAGTGAGAGAAGTAATTTCCCTATGCTTTCTGACCCACACAGCGGTCTAAAGTGAGAATTGCATTGATTGCTTTGGTGTATATTTCAGAATCTGTCTCAGAGCCCTGGGTGTGGATTCATTCGTAATTGAAATACATGGGTTGAGAGCTGGGAAGGATCATATCCCTGGAGCTAAATTCTGCAATGCATGGATTCTCTGTCGTAAGTAGACCACATAATTAAAGACATGATGATGATTAACTTTGTTGGGACAGAGTATTTTGTAATTTCTGGAAAAAGGTATGAGGGTTTTCTGGGATTCTAGTAGCATTGTATTTCATTTATATGCTGGTTACAAAATGAAAATTTTTCATGAATAGAGCCACTTCTTTGTAAATTTTATACCTCAATTTAAAACTTTAAAAAAGAAAGCATGTTAAAATGCTTTAGGGGGTGCTCAGGAAATAATGCCAAGAGTTAATAAGTGAGATATCATCAAATTAAAAAGCTTCTGCACAGCAAAGGAAACAATTAAGAATGTGAAAACAGAACCTATGAAATAGGAGAAAATATTTTCTAGCTACACTTCTGATGGAGGATTAACATCCAGAATGTATGAAGAAATAAAAAAAATCAGCATCAAAAAAGCATACTCAATTAGTTAATTGGAAAATGAATTAAACAGACTCATCTCAAAAGAAGAAATACAAATGGACAACATATATGTGAAAAACTGTTCAACATCATCGACAAGTGGGGAAATGCAAATCAAAACTACACTGAGATTTCATCTTAAACCAGTCAGAATGGCAGTTATCAAGAATACATACAATAGGGGCTGGGATTGTAGCTCAGCAGTAGAGCGCTTGCCTTGCATGCGTGAGGCCCTGGGTTCGATCTTCAGCACCATGTACAAAGCAATAAAATAAAGACATTGTGTCCATCTACAACTAAAAAAATATTTTAAAAAAAAGAATACATACAATAATAATCGCTGAGGAAGATGTGGATAAAAAGAATACTTTTGTACTGCCAGTGGGATTTTAAATTAGAACAACTACTATGGAAATCAGTATGCAGGTTCCTTAAAAGACTAGGCATGGAACTACCGTATGATCCAGCTATACCACTCCTCTGTATTTATCCTAAAGAATAAAAGAAATCATACTAACTATAGTGATACATGGATACCCATGTTTATAGCTGTACAATTCACAAAAGCCAAATTGTGGAATCAGCCTAGATACCCATCAATGGATAAATTGATAAAAATTTGGTATATATACACAATGGAGTTTTTTTTAATTAATACCTTGTGGATATACATAAGGGTGAGATTCACTATGGTACATTCATATAAGTACATAGAAAAGTTAGGTCAGATTTATTCCACTGTTCTTCCCTTATCCTGTCCCTCCCCACTCCTCCTCAATTCCTTTCCTCTACTCCACTAATCTCTCTTCTATTTTGATAGATTACACTTCCCTTTTCTCTCCTTTCCTTTTCTTTCTTTCCTTTCCTTTTCCTTCCTTCCTTCCTTCTTTCCTTCCTTCCTTCCTTCTCTTCCTTCCCTCCTTTCCCTCCCTTTCTTTCTTTCTTTTTCTTTCTTTCTTTCTTTCTTTCTTTCTTTCTTTCTTTCTTTCTTTCTTTCTTTCTTTCTTTCTTTCTTTCTTTCTTTTCCCTTATTTTAGATTAGCTTCCCCATATGAGAGAAAATATTTTACCTTGGACTTTCTGGATCTAGAGTATTTCACTTAGTATAATAATCATCAGTTTGGCAAATGCCATAATTTCATTCTCCTTTTGGGCTAAGTAATATTCCATATAATGGAGTTTTATTCAACCATAAAGAAAAATAAAATGATGTAATTTGAAGGAGAATGGATGGAATTTGAGAACATTATGTTAAGCAAAATAAGCCAAACTCAGAAAGTCAGGGGTGATATGTTTTCTCTCATATGTGGAAGCTAGAAAGGAAAAAGTAAAAATAAGGTAGAGGGGAGAATCTCATGAATATCAAAGGAAGGTCAGTGGAATAGACAAAAGGGGCCAGGGAATGAGGGGAGAAGAGGGAGTGGACAAGTGATATGGGCCAAATAATATTGTTATATTGCATGCATGTATTGATATGTTACAACAAAGTCCACCATTGTGTATGACTTTAATGCACCAATTAAAAAAAAAGAATGGGGAAAGAAAAAAAATGCTTTAGGGGGATAAGTATTTCCTTATACCCTATAGTTTATTATCTATGGAAATTTACTAGTTGGCACAGCATTCCTGGTCTCTTTTTCTTACCCTGGGTCTGGAGTGATGAGCAGCTTACTTGATTGGAGAGTCTGGAAGACAGACTTTTATACTGAATCTCTTGGGCATAGAAAGCATGTTGTATATATGTAGATATTCTCCAAATTCATAGGAATTTGTTCAACAAATGTTAAAAATTTGTATGTGAAATATGTCATCTATGAAGTCCAAGGCAAACAATAAATCTAAGAATAGGATGTTTGACCCCAAAGCCTCAGATATTGTATTCCAGAAACCAAGTGTTAGTGAACTATATGGTGCATAAACAACACAGACCAATGTCTGTTTTTGTAAATAAAGTTTTATTGGAATGCAGTCATGCTTATTCATTTATAAATTGTCTATAACTGCTTTTGCTACAATGTCAGACTTGAATAGTTGTCACAGAGACCATGTGGCCTGCAAAGCTGAAAATATTTATTATCTGAACCTTTATGGAGAACATTTATTGACTCCTGCTGTAAGCCATCAGCTTGGACATAGCTACTTATTCATTGATTATTGTTAACTGATAAATCCCCTTGATTTTTGTTGGTCATACAGGGAATTATTGACAAAAATGAATTTTCCAAAACTGAGGAGTTTACAGACCAGTGGGTTCATCTAACTAGGGCAATATTTGAAAGTGTTTAGAGACATTTTTTCCTTAGCTCTCCACTGATATGGTTTCAAATACATAGTCCAATCACCAAAATGAAGATTTTCCTTTTAACTTTTCAACCAATTTTGCTCTTTGGAAAAATACCTTAGACAACGTACCAGTACAATGAATGGACTTTCGCTCCTTCCTTCTCAACATTAAAAGAGAGAGACAGGGTTATTGGCTGTTGCTGTTTTATAACAAGAAAATGCTTTGGAAAAAATTCTGCAAACTCTTCATTAGCACAACATGTTGGAAATTAAGCAGTTAACTGCATTTATTCCCTTTATTGTTAGTGGAACAAGTTAGGCCTTCATCAATTTGCTTTTCAAATGTAACTCTTTTTAATGAAATATGGGGTTACAAAGTTCTCATTCTTCAAATCAAACCAAGCTGAAAAAAACTTTTCGGGTCAGTGAACACATGCTTCCTATCTGCTTTATGAATTCTGCTGGGTGGGGAGGAAGACTTGTTCAAAGAAGGGATTTAGCCATTAATATTACTGCTCAAGTGTCCTAATATTTGCAATATAGCCAGCTGAGGAACTAATTTGATTTAGTACTTTTATCCCTGCTATAGGTGTGAAAGAATTTTGGAAACACCTGCACACATTCTTCTGTATTAGAAGCATTAAACATGTGGGGAAGGATTCTGCAGATTTCTTTATTCAGGAGTTGCTTTAATAACTTTCAGCAAATATTGATGCTGCCACTGTGACTACTGGATAATCCTGAAAAACCCAGGAGTTTGATTTTCAAAGACTCAAGTCCTCTGCATATATGAGTGAGGAGGATGTCAATGACTAAAAAGAGGAATAATTTCTGGTGCAAAGCAAATTCCTTTTTTTTACAGCAGAAAATACTACTCGATTTCTTTCACTAACATTTATACCTAAGCCATTTTGAATGAAAATTGAATTAACATATGTCATGTGCCTTCTAATCACTGGGCAAGCTATCCATTGTTATGAATGAAGTCTGCCCAGATCATGATGGTGAGAGATCCAAGCATCATCACCCTAGGATCTGAAACACTCTTCCTCTCCAACCAGAAATTTTCTAGAATATCTAAAAAAGTATGATGAGGGCTAATAAGTAATTTTACAGTTTTATAAATTGGTCAGAAAAGGGAATGACTCTGGGAAGTTTCTTAATCTATTTGACTTTTTAAGTTTATGAAAGATGCTAGATATGTGTTATGTATATGTTATTTCATAAACATGAGTTTATACCACAAGAACCTAGACCTGGAGCATCATGGTGCTGAGGACCTCTTCATGGGAGCTGGCAGAATTGTTTTTTCTCTTTGAAGGTGATACTGCTCAGGACTGAAGCCACTGTGAAAACAAACTGACACTTTGAAAAGAAACACTCCAGTTTTGATTCCATTTGTAGTTAAGTTTAGATCATAATTTATCTTTTTACAAAATCGCCTTATTTATTTAAAGATGTTTGTGACTTTAATCATTAGTGTTTCTGTACATAACAGGGACAGCCAAAACTGACAATTTCAAGTGTCTTTTCTTCTGCATCAAAGAAAGTTAAACTCTCTATATTCTGCACAGGCAGCAAAGACCAGGAAGGTTCAAGGTTTCAGGAGGGACCATTGATGATTATCCCCTTTCTTTGTTTTATTTTCTTTTATATATAAATGCAGAGGCCATGGGGTTTATTTTCAATTCCTGTCCCAATACAGGACAGGAAATTGAATTCTGATTGGTAAATAGCTCCCAATCAGAAGAATACTTCCCTTTACTCCTACTGATACATTTTACACAGGTGCAGAATGGAACAAATATTTTATAATTCAAAGTACTTCTCAAGCTTTCAAGCAAATCTTGTCACCTTGATGGACCATTGAGCATCTTGTTTAATAAAGATTCTGATTCAGTAAATTGGGGACAGGGCTGAGGTATTACATTTCTTCAAGGAAAAAATTTTAATTGACACATAATAATTGTGCATATTTATGGGGTACAGTGTAGCATTTTAATACATGTGTGCAGCATGTAATTATGAGATTAGGATAACTGGCATCTTCATCTCTTCAAAAATGTATAATTTCTTTGTGTTGGGAGCATTCAAAATCCTCTCGACTAGTTATTTTGAAATATGTAATTAATTGCTGTCAACCATAGTTATCCTATCAAGATTCTGTGTTCCTGATGAGATCCTGCATAATGCTGTTAGTCTTCAGATTTTACTCTGAGCTTTGAACATCTAGCGTATCAACTCTGTACTGGCTTCCTGGAGTGCTGAGTTGAAAAAGAAGATTCTGAAGCTAAATCTTGGCTTTATGGGAAAAGGTGATGTCATCTATGAGCCAGCTTTGCCTTATGATGGTAGCAGCTGCAATAATGTCAGCTTTTCACCACCCTGGTGCAGTGATGACAGAATCTCATCACCTTGTTTTGTGGGATAGTGAGTCCTGGAGTTCGAGGCATTCTCTTATTTCTAAAAGGTCTTAGAATTCTTGCATACTGATGAGAAAATAAGGTAGTATAATTATGATAAATCTTTTGCAGATGAAGTTCCAACACAAAGGTCAAATATGGTAGAGAAGGTCACATAGAAAATAAGTTTTAGTTTTTCTGTCTTCTAAAATATTTCTATGATTACATTAGGCTGGAACTCATTTTTTGTATCAAATTTATTTGAAATCTAAGCAGACAATAAATGTTAACTCTTTCCACTCTTAAAAAGCCTAGTTTTGAAATAAACATTTTTTTTCTTGGCTGCAAAAGATAAATCAGGGATAAATTATTCATATTTAAAAAGAAAATCCCCATAGAAAATTGAGCAAATATATTTTAAAATAATATTAGTTCTGTAAGATTATCTACATTTTTAAAGGAACATTATTATGCCATATATGTTAAGTATTGAGATATACCTACAATAATAATGTTGCTGAATGAACATGTTATTAGACTGGAAAGAGAATTAGAATGGGAATTGGGAGAATTGGATTTGAATCTCTGCACTGTCACCTAATTGCGTGAACTTGAGCCAGATATTTTTTGTGTTGTATGTGTGTATTCATGCACACATAGGCACTTGCTCATGTATATAATGAATAATAATATTTGCCCTGTGTGTATTGCTAGGTTATAGTGAGGATCAAATAAGGTGATATGAAAAACTCTATAAACTGAAAATAGCTGTATAAATATAACAGAGACAGCCCAAACCATCAAGTTCAAGTATTTTCTTCTGCATCAAAGAGAGTGAGACCTTTCAGTTCCTCCACACAGGCAAAACAAAAACAAGAAGACTGAAGAGTTCTAAGAAGGACAGAAAATGAGAATTCCCTTTCTTCTCTTCCTCATGCTAACCCATATGTGAAAGCATAAAACATATAATATGTGTTTATTGTGTAAGTCAGCATGGGAGTATAGAATGTCATTAACATAATTATACTAACAGGCCTTCTTGAGTTAGAAGTTTCTGCATTTTGTCATTAATTTCATAACTTCTATGTATGTGTATGTGTGTAAGAGGAAGAACAGAGGCAGAGACAGATACACAGAATGTATTGCTGAAATGGAGTTAATAACTTGTTCAATACTTGCAAATAAATAGAAATATACAAAGTAATAAGAGAAAATAAAAGTAATTAAGCTATCAGGTTGGGATTATCTGAAAAAGCAAGGAAAATAAATGTGCAATTTGCATCAATAAAGGTAGCCAAAAGTAGAACATGTCATTAGAAAGCAAAACAATTAGGGAAAAAAAATGCTAGTGTTTAAATTTTTAAACATCTCAAATAAACAAACCAAAACTCCCAATGTTTACACCTGAGAAATTAACCCCAAGATCTAATTCAAATGCAACTGATATTAGTACCATTAAATTGGAAGTTTGAAGATTACTGTTTATTTTTCACTTTTTTGTTGTTGTTACTGTTGCTATTTTTTAAAAAAATTAAAAATGGTGAGCCAAGTGTTGTGGTAGATTCTTCTATCTCTACGCAGGAGTCTGAGGCAGGAAGATCACAAGTTCCAGGCAGCCTGGGCAATTTGGTGAGATCTTTTGCAAAATAAACAAAAGAAAGGCTCATGATGTAGCACAGGGGCAAAGGGTGCCTGGGATTGATCCCCAGTTCCACACAAATATAAAAATATAACTAATGGTAAGCACACTTGACATGAAACCTTCTTTCTTAACAAAAGTTTCAATGCAGAATGTGGTATTGTTACCTATAGGTACAAATGAAAGGGTAATAAAATTAAATGAAGAGATAACTGAGAATGTAAAAATACTTTAAAAAAGCATGTTGAGGGAGATATTTGACCTATAGACTTCTTAAAACTTGTTGCCAGCTCTTTGCCATTGCCATAACTGTACTAAGGACAAGAATGTAGTTTTCTCCATGATAGTTTCAGGTCCCTAGAAGTCCTCTCCCCTTCATCACTGTCTCATATGGATTCAGAATAACATGTGTTTCTCCATTTCCAGATAATTTTTTGAACTTGTAACATCATTCATCATCTAGTATTATGTACTATACATAATTATAGATAATTTATTACTGTAGCCTAAACGAGCCCTCTGCAAAGTTGAAAAGTAGGTTAAACCTGTTGACTGCCCCTGTTTCTCTGTTCTAAGCCCCCTTTTATCTTTACACTTATGCCAGGTATTTAATCTACTTATTCTTCCCTTGACTATCAAATTAAACTAGGAACTCTGTGCAAAAGTGTTAAGTAGCTGATATAAGGTTTTAAAATAAAAACCAAAGCCTGAACACCTTCTAAGGACAACTTATATAGAATGCCATATCTGTTTTTCTGCCACAGAGAATGGAGTGAATAACGTTGATGGCCAAGAGCTGATTTGCATGCAAGAAGACAGTCTCCTGCCTTCACATCCATTCCCTACAAAGGCGCAATATTTTACATGGTACCTGAAAGTCTATAAAGCACGGATAATTTATCCTAACAAGCACACTCTTCTAAAGGAAAACATTGCAAAGACAATTCTATCTCACTTACTTTGTAATGTGTAGTTACAGTTGGATGTTGTCCTTCCCTTGCTTCACTGACTACTCCAATACTTATGATTAACTTAGGACAACTTGCTTTGTTCTGGAAATATAGAAAAGCTGGCGGGGCTTAACTCAACATATCTGAGAAGGTAAAGACAGATATGCTGGATGCAGATGTCTGGTGAGCCCCCCAGGGAAAATTCATAAGTCTGAAGTCAAAGCAGGATTATGTATTAGAAGCAGGTGACTCAAGCATAGTAAAATACATAGGAATAGCAAGAAGTGCATGGAATCTAGGTGTAAGCTCTGTGTATACTGGCATATTGTGGAGGAGAAGATCAACTGAAGATTAAACAATAACCATTCCATTCTAGGAGTTTGGACACTGCAATATTAGAGACCATGAAAAAGAGAATTGAAATTATGTCTAGCCCCACCCCCAACATATAATAAAAATATTCTTTATATAAGCCAATGTTCTCTGTAACCAGTAATTTCCTTTTTCTATTGTACATTTGTTAAGACAGGAACTATGTCCATAGAATGGCTGACTTAGAGTCTACAGGTATAATCAGTGAATATAAGGTAGAAAAAATGGACATTGCATCCTCTTGAATCTAGGACTTTTCATTTATATCTGTTTAGTGGCAAATTGGCTCCTGAGTTCTTGGTTGAGCTTTATAGTAGGTAGGACAGGATTAACACAGAACGCACTAAAAAGGCAGGATCTTAAATGGATGGAAAGCACATATCCCTTACAAGCAATAGAAAATTCACTGTCCATTGTAGAATAACTACTAGTTATAGCATGCACAGGAAAAAAAGATATGTTGGTACGGTTGACACTGTGAACCTTGATGTCACCTCACTCATTTGGGCACTGACCAAGGCCACATGTGAAATTGTGAATAGCAAAGATACTAAGATGCTGTCCTGGGAGACTAACACAGAAAACTTGGTTATTGAAATATCTTGCAGGATTACACATATATCATTCTTAAACACCTAGAGAGAAAGAAATTCTACAATGAAGTTATCTAGACTTGTGATCTATAAGAAAAAATAAAAATGTTAAGTGAGTTCACAATGATTGCATTTGAGCAATTAGTTTCAGGATCAGGTAATGTCCTTTTTCATCTCCAGAGTTGCAGCTTGCCATCAGATAATCCAGATTCACTTTTTATAAAAGAGTTCAACAGTTACCAGGTGGGAACAGGCAAATAAGCTGAGTTATTAGATAAAAATGACACTAAATGCTGACTTCTTGTCCATAGAAATAATTAAACACTACTTAAAACAATTTAATTTCAAAAGATTATTTAAAATGAAGCCATCCCTTTGATATTACATAGTGAAATGTTCCAGAGATGAAAAAACATACTTTGTTTAATTACAGTAACAGACAATTTTTTTTCATGAATGGATGTCTCTATAGAACAACTTCTGCATTTCTATGTGTAGGAAAAAAAAAAACCCTAAAACTAAATAAATAAATCCCTACTGCCTCAAAATTCTCATCAAATAGCAGCATATAAAGAGCAAGACAAAAATAGTTACTTGTCCTAAAAATGTAGATAACTTTTTATTACCTTCAACAAATTAAAGGCCTGGTGGTAAACGTAATTCATCTCCACACAAAGATCCTCCAGAGATGACTCTGGGCTGCACTCCAGTGCCCAATATAACCTGTTCACTGAGTCACAAAGCAAGGAGAAAAATATCACAAATTCTGACATACATAGGCCCATCCTTTTGGGGAAATATTTAAATTTTTAGCAAAGATAATACTAATGGACAAAACTATGAAGAAAATTGCTGCTCACTTCTAGAGTGGTTCTTGGAGAAAAAAGAATCCACATTGATTTGACTATGTTTGAACAAGAATCACTAGAAGTTTCTTGGCCACTTTTTGTAAAGAGAATGACAAGTCTCTTTCTGACAGCTTCTACTACTGGTAACAATGGTAATGACTTGAAGTATTCTAAAAGTTAATGAGTATATATGAATTTGATTATAGTTTTGAATCTGCCTCTTCCTTCTTATACAAAACCCAAAGGAAAGAAATGTTTGAAACACCCCAGCTCTTCACTGCCATTCTGCATGATCTTGGGTGAATCACTGAACCTTGTAGGTTTATACCTTCCTCTCTACAGAAATGATCATTCAGCTATTTACTCATGTATATCATAGTGGTTTGTGGAAAACCATCTCAGTTGTTTTAGTTTTAAAATACAGTACTAATGAGTGAAAGGCCACATATTTAATCTCTGGGTGGGCTATTTAACTTTGTTATGTTACATGACCACACACTTATCTTAACCAGGAACTTGGATCAAGTAAAATATCAATTTGGTTCAAGCTTATTTCAGAAAATATTCTGATGCTCTCGTTTTATTCCGGTTCAGTGGTTTTCAAAAATATAGGTTTGGTTTCTGTTCAGAAGTTCTCACTGGGTTTTAAAACAACAACAACAAAAATTTTGGCATTGCTTCTTTGTAAATGATGCTTAGTTCAGCTCAAGGTTCATTTGATCAGAAGTCCATTCCAACTTTGAGCATAAGTTGAGTTTATGGCTGGAAATGACTCAGTTCTAAACTTTAGCCAGTTATCTCAAAAATAGATATGGTTAGTCACACCAGGAACAAGGTAAGAGAGAGTGGAAAGACTGGGTGCATTTCTTTAACCTATGCTATCAAGATAAATCCAGATGGAAGTGGAAAGATCTTATCATATTATATGTAGGAATGTGGGGAGTTGGCCATAAAAACTGCTTTTTTCCATTTTCCACAATATCTTTAACCCTAGAGACCTTTCTTCCTGTCTAATAGAATAAAAACTCAGGCATCTTCTTGATTTCCTGTTCATTCTTAGGAAATCAGGAAAAGATAAAAATACAAACTCAGTTCTGTAATTAACTGTGTCTAGTTACAGTCCCTTTTAATTGTCAAAACTTCAAGGATTCTTTAGATCTAGACTTTTCCCCCTTCTCGGGCTAGTCCTGCTGTAGGTGAGACCCACTGTGCAGAGAGGGACGCCCCTTCCACTCTCTTCCTGCTCTTTCTGCTTTACTGTGCCATGTGATTGACATGTCCAGTAAAGGAGTGGAAAACATAGGTGGGGGAGGATAGTTAGTGTTCATTCACTGGTTTTGTATAACACAGCTGCATATTCTCATGACCTGGCAGATTTTTCAAATGACTTTTTCTTTCATGGAAACTTTTTTAAGATTCAGAGATCAAGACTCTTCTCTTCTCCTTTGATAACTCTCTTCCAGAATCTCATATCCAATATTAAACTGGAAAAGAAGAGGAAGATGAAGAAAATAAAATGGAAGACAATATAGGCTCTGTTGTGAAAGCTTATTTACTGAAGAAATAAGCATGAAAAGGATAAAAAGAAAAACCCACATGATACTACAAGTATATAGGAGTAAACTTAGAACAAAATACCTCCAGCTATATAGGAGTAGATAAAGTGAGTGTATAAAAAGAATGATATGGCAAAGGATTTGGAGATACCAAGCCTTGAGCAGAATTTAGTTGAAAGAAGATGAGAAAAGACATTCTAGGCAGAGAGATCAGCATGTAACATGTCTGAGAGATGAGAAGAGGTATGACAAAGAAAGACATTTGAGTGAATTTCCCAGCACAGTAAACCAATCTCTATCAGAAATTGAAACTATTGGGGAGGTAACAGGACACTATCCCTTATGAATAATCAGAAGATTTTAACTTGATTCAAGAGAGAATTGGAAACTCTCTTGGGGATTTAAGGAAGAAAATCAGATGATTCAAATATTGAGAGTGATGACTTTGAGAGAATGTGTATGGGGGACAAAATTAAAGGGTTTTGCCTGGAAGATGTCTGATTTCGGTAAACACAGTATAGTCTTGTGAAATTTAGTTGGTCTCATATTTTCCAACTCAAAGAGATAAACATTTCTCTGTGTATTTTTTTCATCATTTAAAGCATTTCTTCATATTCTGAGGAATAGACTCTTGGTATTTGGTGAAGAAAAGGGCCATTTATGTAATAATGTTACTCTATAGTCCTGCCATTCTTTCAAATAGTGCATGTGGGGCATGCAAACAAAACATGGCTTTATGGAATTTACATTTTATAGTATTTATGCTCCAGTAGGAAGTGTTCAGCAATGTTCCATAGAAATGAAGAGAGCATTTCTCCTTATCTTAGACAATAGAACCTCTTCTCTTTTGAAGGACAGGTGCTCTGAGCAGAGGATACAGGTATTTTAGAAGGTGTTTAAAAGCACCACACAGAACCTCTGCTCTCCATTCATGGTTTACATTATTCTATTGGTGCTGTAAGGGCTGATTTCTATTGTCCAATTGAACACACTGAAGCTCACAGAGAATAAGCAAATTGACCAAGTCACACAGATGCAAACTGGAAATGCAAAGACTCAAATATGGATCATCTGACTGCAAGTTCCAGGCTCTTTTTCTTGACACCAAATGACTGGCAGGAACAGCTGTTCATATGTTAGTCATTGATCTTATTCTGCTTGCTTCACTTTATGAAATCAGTGCCCCAAGTCCTGAAAACAACACATGACTACACCATTAGCAAATTTGTTAATACAGACATGCCATGCTAAGTCACGAGGAGACTAACTCAATTATCCATCTTTTGATTGATTTTTGGTAGGGATACAGAGGACTTTTGCTTGTGGTTAGCCTTACGGCATGTTGTAAACATCAATATGCACTATATTAACTGTCTAAAAGGAGCTGAGCGGTTTTAAATAAGCTTGTTAAAAATGGAAATTTTAAACCCTATTAATATAATAGTTTAACTCTGAAAACACAATCATGACAACCAGTAAACAGCTTTTTCAGGACCTGGAGGCTTATATAAGAAAGAGCTTACAGCCAAATGAAGAAATGTCAAATAGGTGGGCTCACTAAAACTTTTTGCTTATAATCTTAGCAGTTCTCAGTAAACCTGGGTAAGATAGTCATTCTATTAATGGGTGCTACTTACCTGACTTTTCTTGTTATAGACATCATAATCTTAATAAGAATATTTAATGAGCCCAATTAATAAATCAAATAGTATCTGAGCAATTCTCAACCTTGAGACCTTATAAATATTAGGAAGCCAGTGTCTGACAATAGTAATATATGCATTTTATTGTACATGTCAGTATCCAATTATAGTGAGGTTAAAAATTTCACTTATATTACTTTTAGATGTGCAAAGAAAATTTAATTTCTGTATTTTTCCTCCATCTCATCGTCAATAAGGGAACAAAATGTTATATAGTCTCATAAAGATGCTCTATCCAATAATTTAATTTCTTGTTCCAGGTGTCTTCTTCCATCCACCACTCTTCCAAGACAATCCCAAGTGTCATCTCCGTATATACATGGGAGAGTTCAGTGGTACCCTCTCAGTCCGTTGTGGCAAAAGATAGAGGCCTTAGGTTTTAGATCTGAGTACTTTGTGAGTGAAGCAATTCTTCTGACTAGTTGCCTGGACTAGCAGTGGCTGAGGTAAAATGATGCTGCCTGACATGTTAGCACCCTCCTTAGACATGTGTAGCCCCAACCATCTACCTCAGCCACAATGTCCCTACCAATTGCAATCATTTATTCCCACCCCCACGGCTCTCCTGATCCATTGAGCTTCTCAGAATTTTGCTCCCCTTCATCTGGGAAATGCATAATGTGCTTTAAATATCTTGTGTAATATGTATGCTATGAAGAGTCAAGTATTGATAACTGAGAAGGCCAAGTGTGAACACCAAGACATCATGGAGTTAGCAACTATAAGAAGTGACTTCCCCAACCTTCCTTTAATCCCCCATGGTGAAAGAGTTCAGGGGAGCTGACATTCAGACTTCTTAGTAGAGCATCCTGCCCAGGAGATGCTGGTGTCTCTAAAAAGGCATGACTAGGCTGACTCGGTAAGAGCTGATAATGGTACAAATTAGAGTCAGTTATGTAGATTTGGAAGAACTGCCACTTCCAGAGTGAAGAAATGTTACTAGGTTATCACTGACAGGAAGCAAAATCATAAATAGAGAGTAAATGTGAAATAGATCTCCTATTTCCCCCTAGCCTTGGGTTCTCTGTTCTAGCACCCTCCACTAGAATAGCCTAATAGAAAGCAGCCAACCAAACAGACAATTGGTCTATAGAGTTCCAGTTCTGGCATCAGAAAGCCAGTATAAGAAGATGGGTTGAAAGCAAAGAAGCAGTAAATGGCTTAATAATTACCTCATTTCATCTAGACTATAAATTTCTATAGAGGAAGGAAAATAACTCATAATATCTATATGCATATATAATAAATAGAGTAATATTTGTGGAGATAGATATTTATTTCTTAAAAATTCAATAACTTTCAAACACTCATTTTATTTTATACTGTTTTGTACAGCATTGATCTCATCCCGAGAGATGCTGAAAATTCTGTGTTGGTTTATTAATTTGTTAATATTTAGATGCATTCTTTTCATTTATTTAATTCTAAAAACTTAACAATGTTATACACTAAATTGTATGAGGAACTGCAAACTAAATGATAATCTAAGGAAAGTAGAATTAATCTAAGAAAGTAGAATCACTAAAGAAATCTGTTCCTACCCAAAACCATGTAGTGAACCAACAGTTTAATGTAAATAGCATTAAGGTTTTTTCTTTTTAACATTTTTTATTTTGCTGATTTTACTGAAATACGTGTTCATATTCCCTCTATTAAACTTATACATCTCAAAAAGAGGTAGATGGATAGAACTTACTGAATTACTCAGTGAAATATTATGTGAATGGTGAGACCAAGAAGTGTTCCTACTTTACGTTCCAGAGTTTTGGTTATAACTTGGAACAGTAAATTAACTATACAAGTCTCAAATAAGGGAGTTGAATGATCTTCATTGCTTTCTGAGGCCACATTATTTCAATGGAAGAAAGAAAAACACACATTCACATTACCAAGGAGTTCTTCAGCACACTTTTTATTTGCTTCATTGCCATAGTATGCACAGGTATATAAAAATGAGAAACCAGTAACTATCTTTTGATAAATGCTAAATAGTTGTTTTTGACACCTGCACCCTTCTTCACCTCTTCCCTACTTCTCTTTGGCACATGCATACTTTGTTTCTGCAAAAAGTGGATGAGCATGCTGATTTCATGGAAGAAAACATCAACATCTTGCTTAAATTGTTGAGCATATTCCCATCTCAAGATTTTTAATTATGCTGTTCCTTCTGCCTGAAATACTCTTCCACCATGTTCATTTCCCCACGACAGTTAAATCACTTAGTCGTCATCTCTTCAGAAAGACTCTCAAATCTACCCTCATTCCCATCACTCCCACTCTGTGCCTCCCCGTCCTGCTTTATTCTTCTCCTAAACACTGAAGAGTACCTGAAGCTATATATACTTGTTTGCTTATTTTCTTGTTTCTTGTATTTCTCCCCACTAGAAAGTGCACAGACCTAATGACAGAGACTTCATCTATTCTGTGCCCACCCCAGGTACCAGAACAGTGATTGACAGAACACAGATAATCAATTATATATATATGATTGATGGTCCAGACATTGAATCTAATGATTTTTCACTCAGATAAGACCAAAGAGTACCACAAATGAGATTTTAAAGAGTATAGAGATGCTCAAATTTGTTCAAGCAAAAAGAGTTTACTGAGTCACATAATTAAGAATCCAGGCTTCAAACTGTATAGGCATCCCCCTTATGTCATTGATGATCCAACTTCCTCCATTTCCTATCTCTACTCTATTTATGTGTTTATAGGCAGATCTCTCCACAGCAGGTAACAGAAGATGCCACCAGGAGCTATAACATAGCTATAAGATAGCTAGCTACAAAATAGTGCTTTGCCCCACAGATGCAAGTTTTCTTGAATACTCTCATTTGCAAGGCATACTCATAAGCTCTATTTTGACTGCCTGCTCAGGTCCACATCACATGCTTCACTTTCAACATCATGAGATAGATCATGGTCTGAGAAGTGGTAAGCATATTTGTCTCATGCTGTATCTGTCAAAATCAGAGATCTCCACTACCAACTCCATATACATCACAATCTCTTTCCAATAAATATTCACATTTTCTTCTGTTTATTAGTAGCTTTTCAGAGAAACTATTAAGGAAAGTGTAATGTTACCTAAGTGATATCATAGGAATACAAGGTTATTATATCCTTTAGAATTCATAAAAAAATAGAAAGTTCTATGCAAGCAGTTTGTCACTAGGAATATGTTAGTTATCTAGGTAATATATTGTGGTTAAACAGATAATAAAAGCAATTATGTACAAAATAAAATAATGGATTTAGTAAAGAAGGGTTTGATTGATAATATAAACTGATGATACTATATACCAGAGGTAGTCAATTATTGTGAGGAGACAGAACTTAGAGGACAATGTGTCTTCTGATAGCATGGACCAGTTTAACAAGTCAGGATGATGCTCAGTTCTAGGTCTTGTTTTTACTGTTCATCTTCGACCTGTGTAAAATGCATTTTTTTAACTTATTCAGGGCAATATTACTAGCTAAAATACATTACATACTAATAATTTTAACAACTTAAATGCATTGCTAATAGTTAAAATGTATTAGCATGTACTATTTTAAATATATACATATATTAAATCCCTTAATCCTCAAAATGTTACAAGGAGGTACTTTTATTACCTCTACTTTATCCTTGAGGAAACTGATGCCAGACCATTTAAGAAACTCATCCAAAGTTATGCAACAAGAGACAGATCCAGAATTTAAATCACACTACTGTTGCCAAGAAGCAGCTTAAGTCCTATGTCATAATGAAGATATCTTGAACTTTTCAAGGCTACATTTATTGCTTCTTTCTATACTTCCTTTTATACTTACTACTGTTTGATACAATTACCCTTTCATAATGTTATCTTTAACCTGTAATTGTTACATCTACATTTGTTGCACCTATATTTTGTTACATCTAAGTTTCTTTGCTGGTAGTTTAATGCTTGCTCATCTTGTCTATTCAACTCTAGTGGTAAGTAAAGATGCAAAAGCTTGGAACTTAAATCACCCTCCCCCTTCCACCATGTAGAAGGAGTGACCAACTATTCCTCCTACTCCTGTCTGTTCCTCTGATGCAGATAGTTTCTTTTCCAACACTTGTGAATAGTATTTACCCATTTGTACCAAATGCGTCAGAGAAAAGCAGAAGTAAGCTTTTATAAATCACACGGAGGTAGGATGAGGCTTCTTCCTAAGGTTTTGAAAAATTCTGTAAGAATTCATTAGAATTTTCTTCTTCTTCTTCTTCTTCTTCTTCTTCTTCTTCTTCTTCTTCTTCTTCTTCTTCTTCTTCTTCTTCCTCTTTTTCTTCCTCCCCCTCCCCCTCCCCCTCCTCCTCCTCCTCCTCTTCTTCTTCTTCTTCTTCTTCTTCTTCTTCTTCTTCTTCTTCTTCTTCTTCTTCTTCTTTTTCTTCTTCTTCTTCTTCTCCTCCTCCTCCTCCTCCTCCTCCTTTTTCTTCTTCTTTTAATGGTAACCCATGTCAATTTGAAGTCCTAGTTTGACCATGTTCACTGCATGAAGAAAGTGAACTCCTACTTTGGAAGAGGTCTTGCTGTTTATTCCCTGAGTTACAGGAACTGTACTAGAATTATTAAACAACAATTATAATATTTTTGTTGAATGAATGCTAGCTAAATTTGTGGATCACTTACAATGTGCCAGGCTCTATTCTAAGCACTTCACATGCTTTGATTTATTTAATCTTCATCTTAGCCTTATCGAGGTAGATACTATTATTAACATGATTCTACCACTGATAAGGACAAGAGCATAGAGAAGTTGGACAACTTACTCAAGATGACTCACTTGGGACTGGCAGAGCTAGAAGAATTGTAATGCAGGCAGTTTGTCTTTAGGTTCTTCTTCAAAAGAGGAATGACCTAAATTGAGCAAAGTGGACTCTTCAGATCCTCTTGAAAGCCCAGAAATCTAGCAACTATTAGCACAGAACTGCTTTATTGTCTTCCTATAAATCTGTTTAAGCATGCAACACTGGTTGTTTTGTTGAAATTTCCTGTTTACTTATTTCTCAGTGAATGGGACCCTCTTAGTAGGTCCTGGTCTGCAGTGTCCAATTGTGTGAACTGAGATTCCTCAAAGAGAGCAGAAATCACATCATCATTGCCACATACACTACTACCATTTTTAGTCATTTGAAATGAAACATTAAGCCAAACACATCTGTTCTTTTCCTTCTCAACAGAAAAATCCCTTCATTCCAAATAGAATTTGATGTATGACAGACTATAGTGGAAAAGAGTGCAAAAACAATGAAAATGATTAAAAAGTTTAAGTGTGCAATCTAAAATCTGCTAGTTTCTCTTCTTTCACCTCATAGAAGATGTTGAAGCTTGCATTTATTAATAGTCAAGTGTTTATGCAGCAAACACCAAACTGACAATACTATCCAAAGCAGTTAAATATTAATAGAGAATTAATGCAAAAAGCAAGCAAGTTCATTCGACATGAAGTATGAAAAAATGTCATGTATCCACAGGACAACATAAAAGAGTAATGCCTCACTGTTTTGCCTTTCATAGCTTTCAAAAATTTCACAGCTTTTTCTTTATTGTAACTAAAACTAATAAGGTTCAAACTTTGAACACTATTTGCTAGAACTAGTGTATAACATTTGGATAATTCCCGTGAAGAAGTGTGTACATGTTTGTTGTTTTTTGTTAGAGTCATGCATTTTTTCCTATGTGGCAGAAGATAATGTGTTCTAGTGTGTATATGTGCATATGTGTTCATACAGCATGTGTGTGTGTGTGTGTAGTATATGTTATCTTCTCATTGCTGCAACAAAATAACAGAAGTACATCAGTTTAAAAGGTGGAAAGGGTAGTTGAGCTTGGTGGCACATGCCTGTATTCTCAGCAGCTTGGGAGCCTGAGGCAGGAGGATCACAGGTTCAAAGCCAGTCTTAGCAACTTAGCAAGGCTATAAGCAATGTAGTGAGACCTTATTTCTTAAAAAGAAATTTAAAAGGCTGAGGATGTGGCTCAGTCATTAAGTGCCCCAGTTCAGCTCCTGGTACAAACAAAAAAAAAAAAAAAAAGGAAGAAAGTTTTATTTTTTATCTTTGCTCAAGGTTTCAGAGCATCCATGGTTACTTGGATCCATTAAATCTGGACCTGTGGGAGGCAGAACATTATGAAGGGGAGGGCATGGTGTAATAGATACGCTCACCTCTTAGTGGAACTGGTGCTGGAAGAGAGAGAGGAAGAGGGGGAGAGAAAGAAAGAGAACACAGTTATGGTCTTGGCTTTTTAATTTATTTGTGGCAGGATTTTGTATAAATCACTTAACCTTGGCAAGTCCCAACTTTGTGCTTAAAAGAAAGGGTATAATAATTCTATAAGGTTTAAAAGATTAAATAAGATAATATATCTAAATACATTTTGTGAGGCATAAAACTTTCTTCAAAGTTAAAATAAATATTGCTACCCACTGAATAGTTACTTTTTTGAAGGCTTTGCACTATTACCAAGACATTTTTGTTTAGTTTTTATGTCAGTGAAGGCAAAATTAAGCCCATTGTGGGAAGAAACCACAGAAGCATGTTTTTTGTTTTTGTTTTTGTTTTTGATATAAAATCACAAGAGATTGCAGGAACTAGAGAATTTCAATAATAGAATGATAAGGGCCAACTCAAGGTGTTGATTGTAGACAGGTGTGAAGGATTACTGTATTGAATGAAGGTAGTCCACAAGTCTATTTCAATACTAAGACTCTCACAGGTGTTAGTTAGGTATAAGTTTTGAGTGATCTCCAAGTGGTAGAGATAGGTCTGTACTGAGTTGCTCACAACAGTCCCTTCTTTACAATCTACCCATCACATTATGAGTTGGTGATCATGCGGGAAAGTGGCCTGCATAGAAACCCAAACATGTCCTGGGTCATTACAGCACTGGTCTAATGGAACCCATTTATCATTACATACAATTACCACCTTTCATGGTTTTGTTACCAAATCAGGCATATTTTGCCCACACCACCAGCATGCAAATCATTGAAACAAGAAGTTTTGCAAAAGAGAGTTTATTCACAAGACAGCCATGCACAAAGTTAGGACAGCAAATATCAAATCCTCCTAGGCAGGGCTGGGATTGTGGCTCAGTGGTAGAGCACTTGCCTTGCATGTGGGAGGCACTGGGTTCGATCCTCAGCACTGCATACAAATAAATGAATAAATGAAGGTCAATTAACAACTAAAAAAGATATTTAAAAAAAATCCTCCTAGGCTTTGGTTTTATGTATGGGATAAAGAAACAGGGTGGTCTGAGGCACAGGGAAAGCTGATTGGAGGTAAGGAAATGTGAAGTAACTGGTGGCCTGCATATGTAATTAAGTTCCACAGCTCTTCATAGGACGCATGTTCAGAAAATGGTTGCATTAGCATGTTCTAAGGGTGCAGCACCACTAGTGTGGACTACACTCAAGTCCCTAAGGAACAACTTTACCATTTTGACCCATGTGTTGGAGGTGTTGTCCATAGTAAAACTAACGAGAACATGTTACTAAACTGCATGACCTCTAAAATTGGTGATAAGTCACTGCAAGCATGTGAAGCAAAGGGGTCTACTCAGATTCTCCTTGATTTCACTCTCACTTTTCAATCCATCCTTTGAGTGCTCCCTAAAGATGCAGCCTGTGATTATATTATTTTCCCACCTCGAGGTGCTGGCGATGTTCCAATGCAGTGATTCTTAAACTTTTTACAGATTTTTTGACAAATACGATGAAAACTATGGCCCTCTTCCTAGGACAATTCTCCTTCATGTATACACAAAACATTTTTCCATAAAATTTCAAAATTGTCCCATTAACTTCCTTGTAGGGGTTAATGCACAGTTCTGGAACCATTTGACTAGGGACTTCACTTGGAAATTAAGCAGACAACTTATCTAACCAATCTTCAGACTGTAAAGGAAACCAGGGGCCCACAAAAATACTCAACACTGTCTAACACATAGACTCAAATATTCAGGGAAACATTCAAAATCAGGTTACAAGTAGACCACTATTCCTAAAAGAAAAATGGCCCCTGAAATACTAGAAATTCATTCCTACAACTTTAGCCTCCCTTTTTTTCCAAAAAGAAAGCACATAAGTGAGGGTAATTGTGTTCCCTACTTAAATGTATATCTTCTAGGATTGATGCTGTATGTTTTTTTTTCTTTCCAGAATATTGATAAATAGCTGAATTCCTAGAGACCAGATTGGTTTTCATTTCTTTAAACCAGATTGGTTTTCATTGCTTTAGTTCACTTCTCCCTCTCTGCTTTGATGTCCCACTTTCTATTACACCAGAATGTTGTATCACAAGTATGCATGTGCACACAGGAGGGGCTTATGGAGAAAAGGTTTTAATGGTCACTGTGTGCCCAGGTAATTTGGACCCATGATTGAAATCAGACATTTTCAAAGTTATTTCCAACCTGAGGCCATGTGCTCGCTTTTCGCCATTCCTCATCAATGCAGAATCACACTTTGCAAAAGATCCTATTTCTTTGATTTTATTTTGTGGTTTCAAAGGTAGGAAAGAATTCTACCTAGTTTGAAATTACAGCCAACTGCAGGTAAAGAATGTTACTCTGTGTGCCTTGGCCCACTAGAGCCAACGATAATATAAGGAACCAGCCTAAGACATTAAAATGTCTGCACCAATTCTGGCTATTGTGTCTGGGCTCAGGTCTCATTAGTGAGCAGTCACCATTGATCGATCTTTGTGTGTGGGCTTGTGTCCCTAGTGAGGGCCATCAAGCCAATGAATGGACCAGCACTGGCAGATGGTTTGGGGACAGGCTTTGCATCTAAGATCTAATCCTGAAACTGAGTTCTAAACTTAATGGAGCAAATGCCTTCCTTTATTCTCAGTTCATGAAATTCCAGAGGAGAAAAGCTTGGTTGGGGTTGGTGGGTTCAAAATAGAAGTCGATTAAGACATTTCCCTTATGCCTGTGGATCCATGAATCTCAAGATCCTAGTGCTGACTTCCTGGTTCTTAGAAGTCTATGGCTTATAAAGGACAGTTTTTTACACATTAATTGACTAGAGAATCAATTTAGTGAGTCACACCATCCTTTGTAAAAACAAAAACACAAAATAAATAAATTGGGGTGGGAGGGACAATAGGGCATCCCAGATAGTAAGTGTAGGAATGTTCTATACAATTTGTATTCCAATTATGTTTAAGATTTTATGTTTGTAAAATAAGTTTTTTTTTTTTTTTTTTTAAATTATGGACTGCTGGTTAAAATGTTTCCAGATGACCCTGAAGCTCCATTAGAAGAGCAATGCCTCTCTTTCTCTGTAGTCATGTTAGTTCTTTTTAAGGAAGTTACTCCTTAATTGAATAAGTTAAAATGAGCACCCATGCCCACTTTCCTCCATCTTTGTCTGGAAATACTTCAGTTGATTAAAATCTAGTCTTCACCTCAGAGAGCCCTGTCTGCTGACTCAGATTGCCTCCCTTCCTCCCTCCCTCTCTCCTTCCTTCCTTTTCTTCCTTCCTTGCTTCCATCTTTGCTTCCTTTCTCTGTTGGAAAACTGGAATGAACATTTCAGAGTCAGGAAGGTTTAGTAGCCAAGGCAAACTGTGGTTGGAAGCTGAAATTGTAGCAAATAAGCAATTAAGGTGGATACAATGTCCCCACACACTTTCCACAAATATTGCCACCCTGGAGCAGGTCCTCATCACCTCACACCTTGATTATTGCCATAGCTCCCAGCTCACTCCCTGACTCCAGTCCCTCCTCACAGGGCTCCATCCTGCCCACATAAGCCAAATTAATGCTTTGAATATATTGTTGTCATCATGTAACTAGGGCTCCCATCACTTACAGGTCAAGTCTGAACTCCTCAGCACGCTGGCCTGGGCTCTCCACAGTCCTGATTTCGTCCTCTGGCCAAACTTATCTCTGGATACTTCTCAACTTGAAGCCAGCTCATTCACCCCATCACATCCTAATTTGTTGCCCCATATATTTTGCCTGTTCATCTTATCTCATCTTACACAGACTCATCTTCAGTTTGAACATATGTCAAATTATATATGTTTCATTTCTTGGACGTCTTTCCCATAAATCTCATCATTGTTATTTTACCTTTTCTTATTAGTGTACTTGATGTCCTTCAGCTGCAGAAAGGTATGTTCCTCAAGGACAAAACCTTGACCATCTTCCCTATCATGGTACTGTATTTACCTACTAAAAGAGTAGCTAACTTTTATAAAGCATTACCTCCCAAAATGTTAAAATTGTACTATTTAATTTTCATATATGCATTATTTTAGACCTTCTATACAAATGAGGAAAAATAGGAAAGAGAAGTTAAGAAGAGCCATGAAAAAAAATCAAGGTCTGTCTGTTATTTTGGAGAAGCAAATTTGTTTGTTTGTTTGTTTTGTTTTGTTTCTTAAATATTTATTTTTTAGTTGTAGGTGAACAGAATATCTTTATTTTATTTTTATGTGGTGCTGAGGATCGAACCCAGTGCCTCACGCGTGCTAGGTGAACACGCTACCACTGTGCCATAACCCCAGCCCCTGTTTGTTTGTTTTTAAAGAGCCAGCAGCCTGCTCGCCCACCTTCTATGTCAGAGCTTACAGAATAGTGTGGTTTTTAATATTTTCAAGGCTAGTGGACTTCTTCAAGATAAAAGTTAGGAACATCTTTCTAGGAAAATGCATATATTGTACACTAAATACATGCCCATAACAGAAATTCCTGTAACAAACTTTATGTGATAAGACTCAAATAAGTTTCTGCTGTGTCCTCCAAAATCAACTCTCAGTATACAAACAAACTTATAGAATAATACCCTAGAAAATGGAGAGTGGTACAGTGGATGGGAGCTTTGGGTGTGTGTAATGTGCTTGTCTGTAGCTACACATCTTATCTATAAGCACATGCTGATGAGTCTTCCATAATTCCAGTCTTATGATAGAAATGCCAAGTCTTATATTAGGGATAGACTCAAGGAGATAAATGTTATCTCTTTCATCAGTGACAAAGCAAAATTCAGAGAGATGATCTGATCTACCTAAGATTATATGGTTTATTCAGTTTTCTACTTTCACTACACCTTGCTGAAAATCAGTGTGCTCTACAGGGGAACCAGAAATACTACAAGTAGATTATTGAACCAAGGCAAAGTTTAAAGCAAAGAAATTGGAATTTGATGTTAAAACCCACTAATAATACGCAGTGACAATGACACCGTTATGATGATTCCAGATGCCTAGGCCTTCATACTTTTACCTGCAGGTGATGTCTGTCAACATCTGCCGCTATATGAGATGGTAAACGTGCTTTTTGAGATGGTGTAATGGCTGTTATGATACCTCTATGTGATAAGTAAGTCCATAAATGTCAATGTGCCTCTCAATGGAAACTAGGCTTTCAGATCAGAAATCACCTGGTTTGCTCCACGTTTGCATTCTGGTGTAATAAATGTATTTAACCACCAGGAAAAAAACGTGAATATCAGCAGCAGTTTATTTATAGCTCACTTCTGGCCTTTCAAAGTCTCTGTTTCCAGAACCCCTTACATTTTCTGCCCCATGAATTCTTAATGAGTTCCAGTTGAAAGTGCTGCAGTTCCACATTCTGGCTATTAAAGGAAAAGAGAGAGAGAGGGAGAGAAAGAAAGAAACCTGAAAAGTATGTTTCCCCCAACTACTAGGACTTCTAGCTGATATTACCTATACTTTTCCTCCCTCTTGGCAACTGTTGGCAAATATGTTAGCAGTTGGACAGGCCTGCTATGTTTTTAAATCCGTTTAATCCTCTTTATAGTAACAGAAACATTTGAGGCTGATCTTTGAAGACTCTGTAGAGCGCAGAACACCTGCAGCTTGGTGCTTTGTGTTAACAAACACCCAGAGTGAGCTTAACACAGTTGGGCAGGCACACAGCCAGCCCCAGAATCCTCCTGCGGTAATGAGGGCTCCTCTCCCCCTCTGACCTTGCCTTCCCCAGCTTAAACCTACTCTGGTAAATGGCACCTTGCCCCCTGACCCTCCCCCAATGGCTCAATGAATCACAAAAAGCCTCATAAAAATGATTTGCTGATATGTCAGGAAGTAGAAAAACAGTGGATTCTAGTTGGGAATCACTTGAATCACTAATAGACTCACCTTCCTTTGATTTAGTTGCTAGAGAAATAGATTATCTGGAACTAAAGCTAATGCTGAAGACATTCTCATAATGGAGTAGAAAAACAAGAAAAGAGTGAACATCATTCTCTTTCCTGTTTATTCTTTCCTTAAATAATGAAACAAAGCTAAAATCATCCACCACTTCTGGTATCAACTGAAATCTGTTCATACATTAATTAGAGAGATGTTTATTGCTCTTAAAATAAAGATTGTATTTGTTCTCTGCCATTTACCTCAAAAGATTATTTTATTAGCTTCTCTCCTAGCTCTTCTTAATTTCAGTTTCATCTATAAAGTACCAATTTAAAAGACAATAAATAAATAGAAGGAAGATCAGTAGCATCAAAGAAGGGAAACAGGGGGAGGGCCGAGGAGAGGGAAAGAGGAATTACTGGGGAACGAAATGGAACAAATTACATCCCGTACATGTGTAATTATGCCAGAATGAACACTACTACTACGTGTAACAATAATATACTAATAAAAACAGTTAAAATACTTATTTCACTTCTTATACATTAAAAAAACTCTTATTTATGTAAAAATACACAAGTGAATTCATGTTGATTAGCAAAATATTTGACTATAATATTCTTCTATGGGAAAACATTCTATTATGTTAAATAAGGTTAACAAAGAAACATGTGCAATAGTTTTAGAAAAAATATCCAGTGAATACGCAAGAAACTTCTTAACTTCAGGTATTATCAAGTTATATCACTCATGAATTAAAGGCAAAAAGACACACATATTCCTGAGATTAGTGGAGGAATCTGAGCATACACAGTATCTCAGTTCCCTTGGGGTAAAGAGGGAAGCAAATTCATCTAAGATTTTTCTCACTCTGATTAGGATGCTTGTATTACCACTTCACTGGGGCCCAATCCAAACTTGGGCATGAACACTGAATATCCTGCTTTTCAAATTTATCACAGATGGTGGCTCTCCATGACATTTATCCTTCATTGCCCCAAATAAAGAAAATAATCCCTCTTCTCTTTGATTTACTTACACATCTTCTGCAGACCTTTATCAACCACCACCAGGCACACCTACTACTGATCATTGATGCTGGATATATAGGTCATACGGTATTTTTCACAGTGAATTGTTAAAAATTTAAAAACATACATTTAAACAAGCTTGAACAAGTGGGTTTCCCCATGCATTCAGATATATTACTTTTCTGATGGTTGATGTATTTGCTAATTCAAGAAAAGAAGCAAAGATAAATGGAAAACACAATAAATACATTGATGCTCATAACTATCCTATGGTGCTGCTGACATGCACGAAATGCTAATGCTCTATTTTTAAGACATAAAGACTTTTTCAATTTCTTCTTTTACCCAATATGGGAAATGGTTTTTTTTTTTATGGATACCACAAAGAATTAGGCAGTCCCCAAATTCAGTCAAAATATTTCCTTTTCTTAAGATATTTCTATGTGTTTTAATTCTACATAACCAAGATGATAAAATGACCAATTTTACTTTCATTCTTTCTTCCTTCTCATTACAACCTACTTACCAAGGTGATAAATGAAAGAACAATGTGCTAAATTAAGAGGAATATTTGTTTTACAGGAGATTAGAATTCAGTTTTCGCCACTCAATATAACTGTGAATCTGAATAAGATATGTAAATTTTATCCTCAATTTGCACACCTACAAAAGTAATATGGGATTGGTCGAAATTTTTATGTGAAGTACCTTGATGTCTAGAATTCTATTATTGGATAACATTAAAATGTAATTGAGGGCTGGGGTTATGGCTCAGTGGTAGCGTGCTCGCCTAGCATGCTTGAGGCACTGGGTTTGATCCTCAGTACCACATAAAAATAAAATAAAGATATTCTGTCCACCTACAACTAAAAAATAAATATTTTAAAAAAATGTAATTGAAAAAACATGTAAATAACCTATTACCACTATGAATCTGGATATAATAGAGATCATAGATAAAATACTTAACTACTTTTCCATGTATATATATGAACATTTGTATATTTATATGTATTTATGCCTCCATCATGTTCAAAAAACAAAGTAACTTACTTTGATTTATATGATCCCACAAGATAAAGAGGTAAAAATTTTTAAAAATTTAAGTTTAATTGATGTGTTCTAGAAGCAAGGGAGAGAATATTCAGAGTCACTGAATAAAAAACTGTGAGGACCAAATGGAAGCCTTCAGATTTTGCCTATTAGTGGCAAGGATAAAATCAATGAAATGAATCAATGGACTTAGTGGGAAATTCTAATACAATCCAAACATTTCTTAGGGATGGAGGAAGGAGTTAGCACTGTTTCATTGCTTGGAATCTCTTACACCCAAGTATACAAGCATCAAGGAGGAGAAGAGCATGTGATATGATGATAGAAAACATTTATTATAGGAATATACAAATTATTCTATCAAAGTAGTGTATAAGCTATTGTCAGAAGGAAGATATAAAGGCACTCTCCTAATATGGACAGGTGCAAGTTAGAGATAGAGAACTACTTCTAATTCCTACCACCTCATCCTAATAAACTTGTGAAATTCCTTTGATTTTTGCTTTGATGGACATTTCACCTATCTGATGGTAAAAGGAGTCAGGAATGATATATTTCAGAAGGACTTAATTTTTTACCAAATGCTACCCGTATTCAAAATGTCCTTTAAATTTATATTTAGAGCAAGAAGGGGGGATAAAGGCCTAAAAACTAGTGCATAAGCTATAGCATTAGTAAAGAAACATTGAAATGCAGAATTTATTTATTCACTTTTGCTCTGTTCTTCATTAAGGAGAATATCTCTAAATTGAATAAACATACATATCACTGAGGTAAACAAAAAATATAGGTAGGCCAGGAACAGTGGAGCATGCTCATAATCCCAGCAGCTTGCGAGGCTGAGGCAGAAGGATTGCAGGTTCAAAGCCAGCCTAAGCAACTTGGCAAAGCCCTAAGCAACTTAGTGAGACCCTGTCTCAAAATAAAAAATATAAAAAGGGCTGGGGATGTGGCTCAGTTTGGGTTAAGTGTCCCTGGGTTCAATCCCTAGTAACAAAAATAAATAAATAAATAAATAAATAAATATTTTGCATAAGTAAAGAAATTTCTCTACTAGACATTCTTCCATCAAAACAGAGTTGACATAAAAAAATTGTTCAGTCAGTGAATGAGACAGATATGTACATGTATAAGTATATGAACTGTCGCACACAAGCAGATCGTTGGCTGATTTTTTATACACTTCACATACACACGTGTACACATGCTGAGAAGCCACATAACACTGTGTTATCTGGAAAAGTCGCACGGAGGGTCCTGTGACTAAATCCTGTAAAGGACTCTGATAACAGTAAGGGGCCATACCTCAGAGGACTCCATTGCCTCCACATTAGGAAGTAGAGAACTGGAATATTTATACTTTAGTGTGTTTGAGTCATGGGTTAAGGGCTGCCCCCAGAAATCCATAACCTCCCAGAAAGGCCCTCCACGAGAACATTGGCAGCAGGAGGCAGCCCTCCAGCAAAGGAATGGTTGCTGGCTGGTGGAAAGAAAGCACATAATGTGCCCAGCGTGTGGAAAATTAAAAGGACTTGAGGGGATGTGGACCGAGAACTGACAGCTGCTGCTACACTCTCCCAGAGGAGATTTCCACTGGTATGTGCCTGGGTCCTTTTTTTTGTTTTTTCAGTTTTATTACTAACCAATTAGAAGATCATTTAGAAAGGGGACATCAAATCTGTGGATGGCTCCAAGGTAGGAGGAATGGTTAAGGAAGATCAGGACTGGCAAGCAGCTTGAATAATGGCCCTACATTAACAGAATAAAATTTGAAGCAGATAATTATAAAGCATCTGCCCACTCAGGCTCAAAAAATCATCCAGATAGGTATAACACGAGGGAGTGGTGGATTAGCAGCAATTTATGTGGAAAAGTCAAAGGCCTTATAGTTGACAAGTTCAGTATGAGTCAAGCATGCCATGACTGGATCACACACTGGACCTCACACAGAGACAGTTGAGGAACTAAGGCTGCTTAACCCAAGTGAGAGAGGAATTAGGAGAAATAGTGTGGAAGGGGATTATATTTATTCCATATTACTCTGCAGGGAAAAACTAACAACAAAGAGAAGAAATTATAGGAAAGCAGATTCTGGCCCAGGATAAAGAACTTTCTAATCATTAGTGCTGGATAAATATGTCTTATAAGGGCATGAGCCCCCAGTACTTATAGTTGAGGCTGGATAAATTCTTGCAGAGATGCTGTGGAGGGGATTTTTATTTGGGGTAAGGGAGAGAGGGAGTTTAGACTGTGGGCTCTACCTCCCCTTCCAACTCAATTATTCCATGATTCTGTGAATGTAGTTGGCAATTTTCAATGAAATAGCTAACAGACAGGGAGCAAACGGATACAGAAAGAAATACCAAGGAGCCTGGATAGTCCATTAATGGATATATAAGTCTCTGAATTATTGAAACTGGCAATACTTATTGAGAACCATTCAAAATTCCTGCTCAGTTGTGAGTGCTTGGAAGGTAATGGGAAAGACTTGCTAACCTTGGACACACCTTTGCTTATGTCCAGGGAAAAAAAGCCAGGAGGGAAAAAGACTTGGAAATTTTCCTTATAGAGAAAAAAGGGAAACTTGGACGAGTAAGAGGAAAGGAAACACAATGATGCGAAAGGAGAGAGACATCATGCATCTACTCACCTTTGCTCACCCCTGTTTCCTACTCACTGTTGTTTTGGATGCATTCAATTTCTTCTCCTCTGGGTCCAATCGACGGCTGACCACATCTGTTCGATTGGAAGTATACGTCATCTTGGTTTTGGAATATAGGCAAATATGCACTTAGTTTTTCTTCAAGCCAGAAGGTTGCTCAATGTTTAAGGCTTCTGCCGATGGAGAGCCAGGAAAACAGGGAACAATGGTAACAGGACAGGGAGCTGCGCAATAGGAAAGATTAGATTGTTGTCACAGTACATGCCTGTGGCCCATTACTATGACCTTTCAAAGAGGAGGTCATCCCACCCATAAAGCAGAGCCTCACACAAACTATAATGATATCTTTATACTTTATCTATGAAAATTCCTTTTAGGATCTCAAAGAACTTTCCCTAATTAACAAATTAATCTTTATAAATTCCCTAGGGAGATTATAATGATTATTATCTCCATGTCACATATGAAGAAGCCCAGAGGTTAATGGAGAAACATAAAGTATAAATCGAAGGATCAGGAGGGGAGAATGGAAGTTTCTTGGAACTCAGACAAAGAGCCACACAATCAACCATCCAAATTTTCCTGAACACACTTTTTATTAGAATTGATGATCTCTAAACAAATAAGTTATCGGCCTTGTGTAATAACTTAAAAAGTTACCTGGATAAATTTTGGAATGACAGTATGATTACATTACCTCTATCTGATTTGGCAAGGAACCTTTTAAAACTTTCTGCAGTACAAGCTTCAAATGCTTCGGCCTCTTAAAAAAAGGACACATAGAACCAGACTGATTATTCTTTCTTTGTGAGTAAATTTCCTCTCTTAGCAGTTAGGCCCAGGATATTTATAATCATCACTGTTTATGGCACTATGATTGTTCTTATATTAAACACACACACACACACACACAAGAATTAGTTGCTGGAAGTAAAAATCGACTGATTTATCTTAATGACTTTTTTCTAAAAAATAATCTGGAGAATTTTGAGATTAAATGCTTTATCATTAAGATACAACCTGCGCATTAGTTTCTTTTTTTCATTTCAGAATCAATGGCAGAGTAGACAATTTACATCAAAAAATCATCTGTAAAGCAGATGATTTACATCAAATTTATTTGGAGCGTTGTTGGAACAGAGGGTGGGTATGTTGATAGAATGATATCAAAGTTTGGAAGAAGGATAAGGGTCTGAATGTTTGTTGCCTGGTTGTGGCTCTTGGTGAATATGGTATTTGGAGCCAAAGGATACTGAATGATACACTAATCATTATTTCAAGTTAAATGAAGTTAAGTGAGCAGAGTAAAAAGGAATGGGCAAATGGGTTTACTGACTATCTGCAAGGCTAACAAACAATCAGATCAATGCTTAGGGAACTTAAATGCTATTTTATTCAGTAAAGATGAATGAAAAGCCCTTGGAATCCAACGTTCATTTACTCTTTTCCTCTCCTACATGTTGAATCAGACTAAAGAATATCTCATGAAAAAAAAATGAAAGTCAGAAATTATCTTTCTGGTTATGAACTGAGACAGAATCTGAGTTGAACAATGAAATTAAAGCAAAATCCACCATGAAAAATAATGGACAATAGAAACTCCTGAGAGTTTCCTATTCATCTCTGTAAAGGTGTTAGATTATAGAGGTTATTTGCACTTAATAGGCTGGAAGCTTATTGCACAACATAAAAAGCTGTCTCCTCTTTAATCATGTGAATAATATGTACCCAGAGACAGTAAGGAATGCAAACCAAAGAATTTATGAGTCCCAGACAAATCCTTGTTATACAAAATGGGACTGTAAGAAGAGCAATTAATTCCCATCCAAATTTCAGATGGAAAACACGTAAGCAAATGCAATCAGTTGCTAATTAATGAGCATTTTTCTAAGTGTTGACTAAGTCATGGATACTGTGTGTTACTATGGTTTTTAAACTTTAAAGTTAATTAGCAGTGACCTGGGGAATATATTAAAAATTCACATTCCCAAGCCCCATTCTTACAAATTCTGAACAGTATGTCTGAGGAGATGCCCCAATTTATCTGCCCCCTACGTGATACTGGGAATTCTTTACCAAATTCTGACTCACTGGTAGATCAAAAGCACAGCCCTTGAGGACTTTCAGTTATGGGCTAAGTCTATCTTTCTCCATCTTCGAAGTGAATGACATATGGCTCCTACCATTGAGAATTATTAAGAGGGCATTCACATAAGTACCAAATACATAGTAAGTACTCAGACATGGTTATTCTCTTTCTTTTTTATTAGTTCTGTTACTTTTCTGGGAAGTAAAATGTGGTAGCATGTGCATTTCTTTCCATACGATTCTGTAGATATGTGTAAAGAAAAGAATTATTCATCCCAAAGATATGGAAATGCCTTTTCATTTATTTCAATACGATTGCATAAATCTCATCACAAAATAATGTATTTATATTAAGTTGAAATATCTATATTAAGTATGAAAGATGCAGTTCATATATATCTCTAGAACTTCCATACATTAAGGATATTAAAAAATTCTGTATTCTTGTCATCTAACAAAGTGGGCAACGAGCAGTAGAGAGCTTCATATATACATAAACACATACACATACATATATAAACACATATGCATATCCCCCCACCAAAAAAATGGAAATTAAATCAGTCTCCATTGTTGAAGTAACTCAATTTTTAAAAATCAATCTTATTGAAATATTGTTTCTACATTATCTGTTACTAGTGTATATTGATACTAATAGATATTGAGTCCTTCCACCTTTTTAAATCCACTTAATTCTCATAGGTTTTTTTTTCTCATAGCTTTTTTTTTTATTTTCAATTTTTTGTGGATTCTTTATAATGCATTATGTTCATAATAATGTCATTGTTTAAAGACAGTTTTATTTGTTCAACTCCAATTTGCATGCCTCTTGTTTCTTTTCTTATTGTACTTAATTGACTAGAATTTCCCATAGTGTTGAATAGAAATGATCAAAGTGAACATCTTTGCCTTGATCAGGAACTCAAATGGAAAGTATTCAACATGTCTTTGTTTATCATGATATTAGCTGTAGGAATTTTTAAAGGTGTCTTTTATTTGAATTGAAGATATTACCTCCTATAATTAGTTTTCTTAGAGTTTTATAGTGAGTGGGTATTGAATTTTGTCAAATTACTTTTTATATTTATTGAAAAAATTATATTTTCTCTTATGTGTTAAATTACATTGTAATGTCAAAAATGTTGGATATTTAGTTATGATATTTTAAAAAATATATTGTTGGGTTTGATGTATTAATGTGTTTCTAATTTGGGGGCATCTATGTTCATTAAAGGTTCATATTTTCTAATAGTGCCTTCTTTAATTTTTTAAATGACCAAAATCATTAATAAGCATTTTTAATATTTGTAAGTTGTTAAGCATTTAAATTGTCAAAGTCAGTAGGAAAAAAAATATCATACACACATTTTTACCACCCTAATGAGAATACACAAAGCTTCAGATAGTTGATATGAAGACAATCAGGTTTTTTCCCTCTTTCTGAAAGAAATGACATTTCACTTGGCCACTCCCTAGATTCTTGGTTTACCAGCTTTCAAAGAGTGCATCTAAGAGGCAGTATAATATCCACATGAAAACCCACTTCCCCCTTTATCATCTTTGGCCTCTTGAAGGACACTGAGGATGGATGGTGGTAGGCCCTGCCTGCTTCCATCTTACACATCGTTGACTGGAAGGCTTGAGTCACCTAAGTCCGCCAGGGTCACCATCTTTTACCTGAGGGCTATTTTTTTTTTTTTTTTTTTTGGTACTGGAGATGGAACTCAGGGGCACTCGACCACTGAGCCACATCCCCAGCCCTATTTTGTGTTTTATGTAGAGATAGGGTCTCACTGAGTTGCTTAGCGCCTCGCCCTTGCTGAGGCTGGCTTTGAACTCGCGATTCTCCTATCTCAGCCTCCCTAAGTGCTGGGATTACAGGCTTGCGCCACCTCGCCCGGCGCTATTTTTATTTTGAGGTTTTAGCAGAGCTTGTTCAGTCACTTTGGAAGCTAGTTCTCTTGCAGAGACAGACTGGACCTTGAAGTTCCCTGGCCTGACCTTGGCAAGAGATTCGTAAAATCCTTGCTTCTCCAGGTTAAAAATATGGAACACTTCACTAATTTACATGTTATCCTTGTGCAGGGGGCTAAGCTTCTCTGTATCGTTACAATTTTAGTATATGTGCTGCCAAAGCACATATTTCTTTATTAGGTTTTGAAAACAGATTTATGCTGGTCCTGCAAAGCAGTTGGAGAATATTCACTAATACTTTATATTTTTTAAATGTTTAGGAAAGGTAGTATTATTTGCTCTTTAAATTTTGATGGAATCCTGGAATTTTCTTGGTTGAAAATTTTTTTGATAAAATTTACTTAACAAATTTGAAGTTATTCAGGTTTGATATCATTTTCAACCAAGTTTGGTACTTTGTGTTTTTCAAAGAATTTATTTAAATCATTGAATTTATTTAATTCATTGAATTTTAATTCATTTATTAGTTCACTGGCATGGAACTCTTCATAATATTTTCTTGTTATATACCCCTTATATCTGTAATATCTAAAGTAATATGAACTAATTCATTCTTGATATTGGTAATTTGCGTTATCCTTTTTTTGATTAGTTTTCCCAGGGATTTATTAATTTTATTCCCATGTTGGCTTCTTTGGTTTCTGTATTATCTTTTTGTTTCCCATTTCACTGATATTTTAATATTTTTCTATTATTTTTATCTTTCTACTTACTTGTGTATAATTTGTTCTTTTTTTCTAGATTTTTCTAGATTATTCAGTTGGAAAATTAGTCATTAGTGTTAAGTCTCTCTTTTTTTCTAATATAGCTCTTTTTGCTATGAATTTCTTCTTTGGTCGTGTACATCAGAATTACTTACATTGTGTTTTCATTATCATTCAGTTTGAATTTTTTCTGATTCTCCTTATGACTTCTCCTTTAACTCATTATTTTAATGTACTTTTGAATTTCCAGATAAATTGGGGATTTCTAAATAGTTTATTAATACTTAATTTTAATTTAATTCCATCAAGGTCAGAAAATTATCCAGTGAGTTTTCAATGCTATTTCAACAATATATCTTGGACCAAATGGACTATTAATGCACTGGCAAAAAATATGTACTTTGTACCTGCTGGTTGTAACATTCTGCAAATGTTTAGGTCATGTTGAGAGCTTTAGGATTTATGAAAAAGCATTTTAGTAAATTAGTATTATTTCCTCTTTAAATTTTGATGGAATTCACTGGTTCATGTGGACCTTGAATTTTTCCAGTGAAAAATTTTTTGTCTTACTACATTTTATTTAAAAGGTTTGAGTTTATTTAAATTTCTTTGTCTAGTTTTTCTATCAATTACTCAAGAGAAGGATATTAAAATCTTTAACATTGATTGTGAATTTGTCTATTTCTCCTTTTCATTCTGTCAGTTTTGCTTCATGTATTTTTCTAACCTTTTGTTATGTACATACACACAGGATTGTTTCAGTATTCACTATGAATTATTAACCCTTTATCATGCTGAAACATTTTTCTTTATATTCTCTTACGTTCTTGTCTTGAAATATACTGTTTCCAGTATAAATCCAGTGTATATCAGCTTTCTTATTCCTACTATGATCATGATACAATGTTTTTCTATCGTTTTCCTTTCAACCTGCCTGCCTGCATTTACACTTACATTTTGGGATGATTTAACATACTTAATATTTTATTTTACTTCTTCCATGTCTGCTAGTTTTACCTCTTTTTATTGATTTTTAGTGGTTGCTCTAAGAATCAACATATCTTATATTATCACAGTCTACCTGCAATAGATATTTCATGATTTCACAATTCACTTGTTCAAACTTCTAAAAATATAAAACATTTTCAGTTAGTAAATTTCCATTTCCTTTATATTTGTTTTTGGAAATGTCATCTTGCTTAGTTGTCCATAAATTTAAAAGCCATGCTATGTTACTTTTGTTGATGCTGCTGTTATTGTTGTTTCTTTTAACAGTGGGTCCTCCTTTAAAAAAAATCAAGATAAGAAAAATGGGAAAGAGAGAGAGAGAGAGAGGAAGAGAGAGGGAGAGAATGCCCTATACGCTTCCTTTATTTCTGTACATACAAGTTTCCAACTACTGTCATTTCCCTTCAACTTGAAACACTACCTTAAGGATTTATTTGTAGTTTGATTTTCATGACAATGAATTCTCTCCACATCTCCCCTTATTTTGAAGATTATTCTTACTGGCTATAGATTCCTTGGCTTCCAGATTTATTTCATTTAATCACTAAAAGATATTGTCTGTTATATTTTATATTAATTGCATATGATATTCGTTGTATATTAATATATGATGTCATGTATCATACTGTAGTCTATCACCATTATTTCTGCTGAGAGATCAGCCATCTTGTCTATAGTTGTTCCGCTGCTTTCCGATATCTTTTGCTGGGAGGTACATAGCTTAGACTTGGGTCAAAGAAACTTGGTGAACTCCTATATAAGCATCTTTGCTCCCCTTTCTTCCATTCTCACCCCTTGCAGAACTCTTGCCATAGTAATATTTCCTGAGAATGCCAAAACTTAAATCATCAAGAATTTTTATTTCTGCTCCTTCAATTCAGCATCATAGCAAATCTCTGTTTGAGTTCACCTATAGGCTCTCAGGCAATTAAAAACATAAAGTAGGGCTTGCCTTAGTCACCTACTTTCTCTAAGGATCACAGTCTCACAATGCCTATTTTTCAACCCCTCAGCCAATTTCTTATATATTTTGTCCAACTTTGTAGTCATTTGTGTGGAGGGAGGACATATCTGATTCTTCTTAACTCTACCATGTTCAGAAATTAAAGTCAACTTGCCAAATACTGACCCAATTTTCATCTGTCACATCTAGGTGTCAAGGAAATACACACACACACACAAATATATGTATATTTTTGTAATTTCATAATTCACTTGTTCTGTACTGATAGGACTTACGTAAGCATTGATATACTCTTAACAATGAGCACATCTAGCACCCAAGTTTTGGCTTCTAAATATCAATTGAAACATTTGTAAAAATAATAAGAAATGTAGTATGTTAGTTAGCCTTCAGTTACTATAACATCCACTTATAAAGAGAAAAGTTTTATTTTGGCATGCAGTTTTAAAGGTTTCAATCCATAGTCAGTGGTCTCCATGGCATTGGGCATATTCTGTCCTACCAGGCGGGGAGCACATGGCAGAGAAAAACTGCTCATGGCTGGGAGGAAAAAATGGAAAAAAGAAGAGACTAAGGTCCCACAGCCCCTTAAAGGACTTGTCTCCAATGATCTGAAGACCTTACAGTAGGTACCACCTATTGAAGTTTCTACATATTCCCAAAAAAAGGATAAAGTTTTTAACACATGGGTCTTTGGGAGACATTGCAGATTCAAACTGTAGGAGGTAGGATATAAATTTAACTAACATTATCAGTCTGTCTTCTATAAAAAAATAATTATTTATAAGATATATTTAGATATTTTCTCAATTATAATAATAATGCAATAAAAATACCTAGCAGTAAATATAACAAGTAATATTGAAAGTTATATATAAAACCTTATGGAACTACAGACAAATAAACTTGAATTAATGGAAAACAATACCAAAGTCTTGGATAAGAATATTCAATATCGAAGATATGCAACTCTCATTGAGTTGATTTTTAAATGTCACAAAACCTCAAATGAAATATGAACTCTACTCTACAGTTAGACAAGACCTTTCTAAAATCAACAAAGAGAAAATAATCAGAGAATAAACAATCAAAGCTCATGATTCTTATATGATTTTCTCCTGAGAATATTATGGATAAATGTCCTTACTAATACCATAGTCAACTCTTTTACCTCATCCATCTTAAAATCATTAGTATGGGCTTAAAGCTCACAGAAAAAAAAAATACAACCAAACATGGTCTTTTGTTCCTGTACTGGTGCTTTGGAGTACAAGTAGAGTGAATCTGATCGAATTAATTTAGCTGTATAAGTGAGCCAATACTGAAGGCAAAGGGAAAGGAGATTCTTAAATTTTATCTGCTCGATTAAGTATTGCCCAGAGCAGGCAGTTTGGGGATTGCCTATCTACATGTGGCACTTTGAGCCAACAAAGGGAGCATGCTGATGGTCCAAGAACCCTGTTTTTCAAGTAGGGGTTTCTAAAATGAAAATGGGAAGGTATCAAAGGAATATCTGTTCTTCTATGACCTGAGGTCAGCCATGTTCCACATTTTATCACTCCATCAGAATTTTCTCATTTGACTATCTGCTTCTTTCTAAAAGGACTGGGTGTGGAGCTAAAGATGTAGCTCAGTGACAGAGCACTTGCTTAGCATGCATGGAGCTCTGGGTTCAATCCACACTACCACAAAAAGTGGAGAGGTGAGTGTGGGATGGTGACACTGTAGACGTTTTCAGTGAGAGAATAATCAAGTAATCTTATGAACAGTTAAAGTCACTTAATAATGAAGAATATACTGCATTGTCCTTAGATGCTTGACAAATGACTAGAGGTCTTATTTATTTAAGACCAAAATAACTAAAAATGTTGTTGGAAGTTACTTGTTATTTGGAAAATAAAACTTTTCTGAATCAAAATTGTAATTTGCCTTCACTTTTTAAAAAAATTTAGAAACATAACAATCTTCATCAAAAAAGTAAAACTCTAAATATTTATTTAAGCAGAAAACTCCGGAGTGTTTGCTGACTTGGGACAGATTCTACACAAATGACTCCATTTAGATCCACTGTTGGCCTTATTTGCTACAGCGAGCCAAGAAGACCAGAAGCAGCCCATGTTTTGCCCTCCCCACGTTTTGTTCATCCTGCTGGTAAAAGGATTCTGGATTATTATTCAGCACTGGGCAGGATGCCAGAGTTCAGGGGTTGCCAGGAAGGATGGGAACCCTCCTTATACCAGGGGCTCCCAGTAACTGACAAATGAAAACAAAGGAAGATGAGAGAAGGGTGGAGGCTGGGTGTGGGTTGCCGACTTTGAGTTTCTATTTTTGATCACTTGCACGGAATCAGGAGGGTGGATGCCATTTCTAAACTATTGTGAAAGTCACGAGAAATAGGATTGGGCATCTTAGTTCACTTTCTGTTTCAGAGAGCCCTGCATTAAAACTTAACCAAAAAGACTGCTTTATAGCCCTTAGTGGGAAACATTATCTAAAGGTGTAACCTCACCCTGCATTTTGCCAACCAATACAAAAAATTGAGGATAATAAGACTTTAAATAGTTCAAATTAATTCAGAACTCTAGTGCAAAAAATATTTACCATATTCTAGCTGTTGCTGTAGAATGTGAAACCTCTTCTCTCACCTTACTGAAATGATAATCTTCATTCTTACAGTTGGTCGTCCTTTGCATATCTTCTGTATCTGTTATTTTCAGAACTTAGACACATATATTTTTCAAAGGTCATTTTTAGCTTTATTTATCAGTCCTTCTCTAGACATTGCACTGAAACTCAGCTCCCACTGTTATATAACTAGTACTCAAATTCAAATTCTGACCCTCACCCCTCTTCCGAGATCCAGACACATATTTCCAATTATTCAATATTTTAACTTATATGACCTGTCAATCTAGATGAACCTTGTTCAAAACACCTTAGTTAAAGCAGTCAGGTAATGTTCCTTTTATAAAAAGCATGAGTATGTTACAACAGATGTCCCAAATTGCCTTTTATATTCATAACCCAAATGTCTGCCACCTGAGTGCCTCCAAACATTCAGACATCTGGAATTCTTTAATAATTAAAGGCAAGGGGAGGTTAGAAACCTCTCCCCACATAATGCCCCTCCTGATATCTCTAAGGGTTTTTGAGGAAAGGGAGCAAGTGGGATGGAGTGGAAGATTGTGTTTCTACCAGTCACCACTCCTAGTTATCTCGTGCTCCAATTTCCTGCTTTGGTTAAGTTCTGAGTCTTAGGGGCTGCTTTCTTCTTTCTATTGCACATACTCCAATGACTCCCAGATTTGATTTCTCCCTTGAGCTCTGGAATAAATTTTCTAAATGCCTTTTCAACACTCAAAGTGGATATCTAATAAGCATCTCACGCTTTCAGAACACAAAACTGGACTCTTCCCACATCCCAGCTGTTTCTGTAATTTTCTCCACCTCAGAAAATGGCACTATCAATCCTCTATCTCCTGGAGCTAAAAGCAGAAGAGTCATCTTCAGTTTTTCTCTTTACCATACAGCCAGAAATCTGTCTGCTTTCTTTTCAAAATGTTCACTGAATACAATTATTCCTCACTCATTAGGGCACTATCAAATGTTTCCACCTGAACAATAGCACTAGCCTCTTACTATCTATTGTTATATTATTCCCAGGGTTGTACATCTACATTTCAATAATATTGCAAAAATCACTGTGATCCACCGAAAGTATAAATCTAATCATGTCACTCGTCTAACGATATCTCTTCATGCTTAGGATAAAATCCAAAGACATGAGTTTACAAGGTCTTCCATGACCCTGTCTTCACCCACCTCCCCGTCTTCATCTACTGTCATGTTCTCATCATTTCCTAAAGCTCCAGTCATCATGGTGTCCTTATTCAATGTTTAATACAAGCTCTTTCCATCTCAGCAGCTTTCTATTTGATGTTACTCTCTACCTGGAGTGCTCTTTCATTAAGTTTTTATTGTCTATAACTCAGCTTAGAGTTTTGCAACATAATGTAATTATCTGTGATTTACTTTAATTCCTACTATGGGAATTGATAGTAAATGGATTGTCCTATATAGGATATAGGTTCCTCACACATGTTCTATTTCCTCAGTCTTTATTTATTTATAGCATTTATAACTTTGATTTATATGATGTATGTGTTCATTTAGTTTTTAGCTGCCAAGTCACCCTTCTCTATTGAATTGAGCTCTAGGACAGCAGAATTTTGTGCTTGGCACACAGTGGGCACTCAATCTTTGATTGTAGATTAAATAAATATAAGGGACTTGTTCAAGTTTCTTAAACTTCTCATTTGCAAAATACAAAGAATAATAAGATTAAGGTGAATACACCCTTAATACTTCCTACTTCCCTTTTCTATTTGTCTGTAGAACAATTGAGCAGCCTTATCAACTGACCCATCTTGGCTACACTCTGGAAGAGAATCTCCATTCATATCAAATAATCTTACCAGAGTGCTTCAATAAATCAAGAGCTGCTGTGTATTTCCATGAAATTTTGATACCTTTTTAAAAAGCTTAGGTATCTTTATGTTATATTTATAGATGTATATATTCATATGGGGTTATCTATGTATGTCTTCATATATATATATACTCATATAGTCAATATTTTATTCTATATGGATATATTCAGGTATTATTCCTGTGTACACAGATTATTGGTCCTTGCTAAAATAAAGTTAAATGGATATTGTTCACTAGTATGTAATTTCTTATAATTTTTTCCAGCATGATTAGGAATAGCAATGACAGTGTTCATTGAAATCTTCTCCTTTACTTTATAAATACAGGTGTTATGGGTTTATACACTGCTTATTGTTTTATGTGATGCACCAGATTCACATCTAAAATATTGATTTATGCAATTCAGCATTAGCAAATCTTTTACTGCTTCCTTAGCTTGAGGATGCCATTTTTTTCTCCCCTTAAATCCTCTTCATCTAATTTATATTACAGATGAAATAGTAAGGAATAGGCTAGAAAATCTGAGTGGGTGTAGCAAGACTTGACTGTGTCCCTGGCTGGAGATGTGGTATTTTCAGCACCAACTTGGGGGCCAATCTCTGTAGGTCAGACTTTATAAACCAATGGCCATGGGCTAGAATTATTGAGCTAACTGAAGCAGACAGAATAATCTTCTTGAGTTTTTCCCCCACAGGTCCCATAAGCTTATACCACTAGTGACTTGGGCATTGGAGGCTGATTTGCTCTTAGAAGATTGAGTACCAGAAAAGAAAAAATAAGGTTTTTTAAAAAAAGCAAAATCATCAGAAAAGAAGGGCTTGTACAGGGAGGAGAGTTAGAAATAAGTTATGGTTCAGTCTGAAACAGAACTTTCAGGATGGAACATATGAATTATGGTCTGCCCATAATTAAATTACTAAGTGCCATACCCAAATAAAAGGTATCTTGCATCGTTTTGGCATATTTTCTATAGAGCTTTGAATGTTGGTCATATCCAAATACTCTTTCCAAGGCACTCTTTACACACAGGTCACCACAAAACTGTGCTGCTAGCTCATAGCTCACTGGCCGCAAAACAAATTCAACTCTTAAGGTTGGTGAGTAGCCCATTAGATGGGATGAGATGAAGCCTTCATGAACTCATTCATTTTCTCTTGGATTATTAGTGACTAGACCCCTCAAATCTTTTTGGAGTATGAGCTCATGGAGTAAACGCTGGGATATGAACATAAAGATAGAGTAAGTTGGGAAGCAAAACTCAAGTGATTTAATCACAATAATGATAAATTTTTTCAAAAAACAGGGAATGAGTACTGGAGTCAATCATCAATGTGACTATCAATTTAGACATCCCACTGGCTCATGGCTTCTGGGAGAAATGGCCATTTTTCTTTTTTCACAGATGATTTTATAATGAACTCCCATTTACTAGGGTAAGCAGAGGACAGTGTTCTTGGCACCTTAAATTAGACCATAAATGATAGTCTACTTAATGACCAACACACAGGGATTTTTAATTGTTGTTATTCACTTTAGAGAGTTCTTCACTACCTAGGAGCACTGACTAGTCAAGATCCCTCACATTTTATTTTCAAATATATAAGCATTATGTGCCTATTGTGGTCGTCAGGGTTCTCCAGAGGAACTGTACCAATACAATGAGAATAAGAGGGATTTACTAGATTAGTTCACATAGTCTGAGGCCAAGAAGTCCCACCATAGCTGTCTGAAGGCTGGAGAGCCAAGGAAATAGGAAGCTGTTCAGTCCCAGAGGCTGGAAGCCTCAGATTGAGAAAGAGGCCAATGATACAGCCCTGATTCCAAGTGAGAACCCACCTGGAGAGCTGCTATTGTAAGTCCACATTCAAAGGCTGGAGAACCTGGATGAAGTTTACGCAGAACAGCAGAAGAAAATGTACCTATCCAGAAAGAAGAGCATGAGGGAGAGCTAACTTCCCCTTCTTCTGATTTTTTTTGTTTCTTCCAATCTATTTCATGTTACTGCCCACATCTGGGACAGGTCTTCCCCACTCATTCACTGACCCCCAAACCAGTCTTCTCCATAATAGACAATAGACACCCCCAGAAATAGTCTTCAATAATTTTCCAAGCATCTTCAATCCAGCCAAGGTTACAATCAAAATTAACCATCACATCTATCTACCATAAAAGTACCTCAAGGATCTCAAAACACCACAAGAACATTCTAGAGAAGGCATATTGGAATAACAGCAAAGAAAAAGATAAAAAAAAAAAAATCTACCAAACTTTTTAAGAGGAACTATATTATTCTGGATGGCAGGTGTAGTAATCTTGGTCTTTCTTATAGCTCATAAAACCTTCCTTTAAGTTAAAAGTGTATACACACACACACACACACACACACACACACACACACACATATATATATATAGAGAGAGAGAGGTAATTCTTTTGGGTGTGCTCTCCATCCAGGAAGTATACAACCTTCAGGTCAGAAATCAACCTTCTCACAGTTTTCCAGAAATAAAAGTCTATATTTGACAAGTGGGCCAGAACATTGGTAGCACACCCATCTTCAGCCAGGGCTCTGAATCCTGGTGAGCATTAGGTAGTGACAAAACAGCAGTTGTTTCACTTTTCATTGTTTTTAGGTTCTTAAAAAACAAAACAAAACACGAAACCAATAGGATGTGCACACATACACATACACATGTAGTGTGTATGAGAGTGTATACATATATGTATATGGGTTGAATATCACTTATCCAAAAGCTTGGGACAAGAAGTGATTTAGATTTCATATTATTTTTGTATTTTGGAAAATATGCTTATATATAATGAACTATCTTGGGCATGAAATGTAAAGTCTAAAAACAAAATTCATTTATGTTTGTATGTACCATATTCTTGTAGTCTGAAGGTAATTTTATACAATAGGTTTAGTGTACACAAGACTTGACTATAACCTATGAGATCAGTATAAAATTTTCCACTTGTGAAATCATGTCAGTGCTCAAAAAGTTTTGGATTTTTGGAACATTTTGCATATCATGTTTTCAGATTAGGAATATTCAATCTGTGTGTGTGTGCATGTGGGTGGGTGTGTTTGAGCACATTCATGTACATGTGTGTAGAAGAAGAAAGAGACCTCAAGGAATTATCTCGTACAAATGTGAGCAATAGCAAGTTTGAAATTTGTAGGTCTGGGCAGTGGGCTAGAAACTCAAGCAGCATTTCTCTTGCAGGATCCAGGAAAATTCCTTCTCTGGGAAAGAATCAGTCTTTGTTCTTAAAGTGTGCAACTGATTGGATGAGGCCCACCCAGATGCTAGAGGGTAAACTGCTTTACTACAAGTCTATTGACTTAAACGTTTATCAAATCTAAAAAATATCTTCACAACAACATCTAGATTAGTACTTGATCAAATAATTGGACACTATAGCATAAGCAAGTAAGACATAAAATTATCCATCAAACACACCACAAATTTAGATTTACCAATTGTAATTATCAGATTTAGACTGAAGCTTACATTTTTTACTCTTTATAGGGGAAACAAGAGAGCTAGAATAATTGCTAAGTTAAAAGAATAGGCAAAATATAATTGTCGATCCAGTTTTTATAACAAACACAGTTAAAGGGCTCTAGCCTATTTGTTTTTGGTATACAGATGGTACTCCTGATAAAGTAGTTTGACTCAAGAAAGCAAGAGCTTCATTGTCTGTGTTATTTGATCTGACTGTCCTGCACTGCTTTCCAAGCCATGTGCACTGGTGTGGATTGGCTCTTTTGAGGCAAACATACATTAATCTCTTCTTTTCACAGGGCTCCAGGGATTAGCACCCAGATTAGTGACTGGGGACACTAAGAAATTGTACCTCATTTGAATTTGCACAAAGATGTGCTAAGGTTGTCTATAGTCACATACATCTCTGTACCTTTAAATGCATTTTTTTACAACATGCAACCCAGCAATGCAAAAAGGTCTGTCCTCCCTCTAATTGAAAGATGAAAACAGAGATTATTGTAAATTAAATGCATAATTAACTTTCCATTCTTCTAGTTGCCAGACCCACCTCCTTTTCCTGCTGATACAAGCCCCATGGCCCTCTGGAAAATGTTTCCTCCCAAGTTTATTTTTCTCTAAAAACAGAGTTGAGTATAGAGTCTGTGTCCCTTTTATGCCTGTCTCCACTGACAGATAATAAAAATAACTCTCCTTTCCCTCTTCCTTTCTTCCTCCTTCTCATTTCCTTCCCTTCTCTCCTTTTCTCTGAACTACAAAATAATTCTCCTATACTGGTTACCTTTTCCTACTAATCTACTGAAGAGGAAGAAGTGGGGAATGGATAAAACCTTCCTGATAATTTTCTGTCTGTACCTTTCAAAAAAAATTCTATGGCACTTTTTCTTAAACCACCTTTTGATTTATTTATTTATTTTGCATATTAACCAACCAAGTGATATCTGTATGTTTATCTTACATCTCCATCACCATTTTTACTTATTTTTTCCCCCCAACCTGGACAAGATCGGGTAACTGCCCTTCGAAATCCCAATAATTAATTTTGTTTGCAAAAAAAAAAAAAATTGAGGTCTCCACCTTGAAGATATCCATGGAATGTTTTCCTCTGCCTCTTGGAGATAGGTACCTACCACACCTCTGGGAACTCCATGTTAATCATTTTATCAATTAGGCCAGGAACACTCCTGTTCCTTAAGTAGATTGCTTCCTTTCATTGGGCAGTGTTTCTCCTTTGCAATTAGTGTTTCAGGAAATCATCTCTCATGACTATGGTTAGCTATTATTTCCTATGAGTAAATCACATGTCCTGGGATAAATTGCAAAATTAGGAATCAGGGAATAACTTCCACCGAAGTAGAAGTGATAACATTCAGTTTTAGATTGGTTATAAAAGTCATCTGAGAGACTGTGGGAATCTACCCTGCCTCTACATTGGAAGCACTGTTAAAACTGGTTATCTTGACATGATAGCAATGCAGATGACAATGACAACAATTTAATGTCTAATAAACGTGCCTATACTTATATTTGTTATTCCAACCACCCTCCTCTCTTGAAACTGGATGATGAAGCATGCAAGGGAACATCTGTTGAGGCAAAAATTAAAGCAAATACCTGGCTGCAGATACCATAAAAGGAAGACCAAGAGGCTTCCTGTGCCAGAATATCTCACCTCACTGTGAGACCATGTCATTATTTTATATATGCTTAATGTCCCTAAAAAAGTT
>CM053410.1:48805572-48924367 GCA_028644305.1 Xerus rutilus | reverse complement strand
TTTTTTTCTTAAAGTATAGAACCAGTTCTCCTTTGGTGTCAAAACTTGTATTGAACTAACATAGGCCTTTTTAAAATGTATATGTTTATATGTTTTGCTGAAAAAATATTAATTTTGATTAAGGGATGCTGTCCAGATCCCACTTGTTATATATTATAAATGTTCCATATTACTTTTGAAAAATTTAGAAACAAATTTGAAATATGAACTCCCAAATACATCTGGCTCCAAGGGTTTTGGATAGGCAAATAGACCTTATTCTTTCAATTAGGGTTACTTGAATCAAGTAGAAAATCTACCAGCGCGAGCATTGAGTTCTTCTAGCCCAGTGGTTCTCAGACATGCCTGAACATTGCAATCACCTAGGGGGATTTTAAAAACCCAACTGCTGAGGCTTCACCCCAAAATGATTTAATCTGAGTCACTAATGGTGGGTCCTAGACGTTGTTTCTGAAACTCAACAGCCAACTATAATATCTACTAAAGTTTGAAAATGACTGTGCTAGTCCTAGCCCAGTTACTCTCACAGTACTTTCTAAGGGAATCAATTAAAACTCCCCTCTGGCCACCTACTATTACCAGATCCTGACAGCAAGCCATCTGCCATGAAGGAGGAACAGATGCAAACACCAAATAGCTCTGATTTAAAAAAAGAAAAAGAGAAAAAGAGCCCACTTACTATGGGTTGAATTGTGTCTCTCAAAAAGATATGTTGAACTGGGCATGGTGGCACAAGCCTGTAATCCCAGTGGCTCAGGAGGCTGAGACAGGAGGATTGCAAGTTCACAGCCAGCCTCAGAAATGGTGAGGTGCTAAGCAACTCAGTGAGACCCTGTCTCTATATAAAACACAAAATAGGGCTGGGGATATGGTTCAGTTTTCGAGTGCCCCTGAGTTCAATCTCTGGTACCCCCCCCACAAAAAAAGATATTGATTTCCTGACTCTCAGAACCTCAGAATGTGACCTTGATGGAAATACTATCATTGAAGATGAGGTCATGTGAGAGTAGGATTGTCCCTTAATTCAATATTCTATTATCTTTATACAAAGAAGAGGGATACAGAAAGAGGAAAATGTAATGGGAAAATATAGAAACAAACAGAGAAGATGGCCATGTTATAACCGATACAGATGTTGGAGTTCCAAGTTAAAGATTTCCAGCACACAACATATGATAGGAAGAGGTGAGGAAGGAATTTTACCTACAGATTTTAGACAGCATGGCCCTGCTGACACCTTAAGTTTTGGACTTCTTACCTCCAGAATGATAAGAGTAGATATCTGTTGCTTTAAGCCACCCAGTTTATGGTTCTTTGTTATGGTAGCCCTGAGACATGCTTTGCCTATGGGAATGAACCTCAGCACCACATTCAGAATGTCTCCAGAGCCCTGTAGATCCACTATGCGAAGCTATTCATGGCTGCCAAAGCACTGCAACTACGGGTTAATTGAAGAGACCAGCTGGCTCTCCATTGGAAAGAGAAATAGTAGTAACTAACATCTATGAGGGCTTAAGACAATCCAGGCACACATTATCTACACTAATCAGTTTAATCCCGAAGAACCCTTTGACGTAAATACTATTTTTATTTTAGAAAAGAGGAAGCTGAGGGTCCCATAGACCAAGTAACTTGTCCAATGGTGCTCCAGTAACAGGCAGGTGAGCAATGATTTAAATTCAGTTTTTATCTGATTCTTTAGCCTCTGCTCTCAAACTCAACTTGAGAGTGCATCCCATGGTCAGACCAGAGATCTCACCAAGGCAACTTTCTTTAATATGAGGCATAGTTCAGCCAGCCATGCTGCGGGAGTGGGGGTCATGGTTCTGATGTGACAAGCACAGAAGTTTGGCATCCAGCTCTTGCAGCTGCCAAGAAGAATTAAACAAAGTCAATGAAAGCAAAAGAAAGGCACCAGCAAAAATGCCAGCAGCAGCGGCAGGAGGAGGGAGGGTCCAATTACTACTGGTTGAAGTGTGAGGAAAATTAGAGTTGGTGATGGTTCAAGGTTATGTTGAAATTCCAAAGCAGCGGGCTTGCATAACCATGAAACATGGAAATTAAAGCATTACTGATGTTCACACTGTTTATTTCAGGACTTCATTCTGTCTCACTTTGTCTCAACAAGTCTCATTTCAGTCACGCATTCACCAGCTCAGAGAGAAGAAAAAGATGGAGATGGGGTGTGTGTACGCACACATGCATACATTAAAAAGGTCAATAAATTAGTGGTAGGGAAACTACAAGAAGTATAATATAACCTACCTTGTTTGCTGCTGGCAATGCTCATTCATATAAAATGAAATAAAAAAAAATTGGGGATCATTATCAAAAACTCAAAAACATTTTTCAGGTGAAAACTTTTGAATTGCCCTTACCAAAGCTTTGTTATCTTCTGAGTTCTTAGCAAAAGCACTCACTTGTATCATTATGCATTTTTTTATGTACCAGATAGTCACAGTCAATCCTCATAACTTTATGAAATAAGTATGGCTATTACCATTTTGGAGAGTAGAAAACTGAGTTTATGAAAGTAGACTAACTGACGACAACTAACAAAGTTAATAAAACAAAGAAACAAGATCTGAACCCAGGGCTGCATGTCTGACTGTGCCCCACACTTCACTCCTGTAGCTAATATTGTCCTCTCCCTGCTATCCGGTGTCTTTCCTCCTCTCCACACTTTTTAGAGCTCCGTAAGTGCTTATACATGTTAGGAAAGAACTGCATAGCTTTATTTTTCTCAGATTAAAGATTTTCAAGTTATCCAATCACAAAAGGCAACCCAGACTTGCCGTGGAATACATTTGATTACAATGCCTTTTCCCCTGTGATTGTACTTGAAGCAAACACTGGATTTTCCCCACAAACTTCAAAGAATGGCTGCACAAACACTCAACTAAAGTTCTTGTTCAATTTTTATAATACAGCACTCATTCGCTAGCTAAAAATTTATCAAATAATTTAAGACAAGAATTTTTATATCTGTGTACCAAATTTGATTTCATTTTTAAACAAAATAATGGGAAAGAAATGATTATTATTAAACTTCTCTTCTCCATTGCAGTACACATCAGTAAGTCCCTCAATACTGCAAAAATATAATAGATAACTTTTTTATGCTTCATTCTCCCTCATTCTCTAGATAAACAACTAGAAAACCAAATCCAGCAAAATGACTTTAAAGTAATACAGTAAATTGTCTTTTAAAAAATCATAAATTTGGTAGAGACTTACAAAAATGAAAATAGAAAAGCTATTTGGAAAATATATACATTTCGGAGTTCAGTCCAAATAAACTATATTTGCAGAAAAATTTGCTAAAATGATACCCTCCGATCAATTGACAAAGGTGATAGAAAAGATTTCTGTGTCACAGACAGTGCCAAATTCTGTTTCACCCTTGGAGATATTAAAAACTACATTTTCTAATTCCTTGAAAGTAAGTGAAGGTGTATGATGAGTTTCTGCAAATAAACTGTGAACAGAAGTGATGAGAGTCACTTCCAGGATGGGACTGTGAAAAGAAAATTCAATTTCTGTCTTTGCTTACCCCAGTGATAGAGGTCTCTTTATGAGATGGTGGAGACATAAAATAGGCTGTGTTGTTGAGTCATGGAATAGGTCAGCCTTGAGAATCACCTGACTCCATAGCAGATTTCATGTGAACATGTAATATAATTCAGCAGGATAACAATTTGTCCTGCTAATAATGAAGTCCATTCCTTTAATAGATAAAGCAATATCTTGAAATTTAATATTATAAATGCTCACAATTTAGTGATTTCAATCTCCAACTCACTCTTTTTTTCCAGTAAGTCTTAATTCAGTTACATGCTAACTGCTTGTTTTCAGGAACTTTAAAAAATATTTCTGTTTATGTTCCTTTTTGTAGTTTGTTTATTTTAAATACATTTATTATTTACTTCTTTCAACCTCTTTTAGATTTGCATTTGTTATTTTTTTCTACCTTTGTAAAGTTGGAAAAGATCTTAAGGATTTCCTAGGTTGTTGATTTTAAATTCTTTCAAATATCAACATTTGATATTCCATGTAACTTGAAAAAAGAAACAGTTTATTCAGTGGGTCTTTTTAATGAATACTAATTAGGTCAAGATGGATAATGGTATTGTCCATTAAAATTTTCTGTATCTTTAATATTTTATTTCTCAAGTTGTTCTATTAATTGCTTAGAGATGAGTCTTAAAATCTTCTACAATTGTAGATTTTTCTATTTCCTCTTTTAATCTTACAATTTTTATATATTTTGAAGTTCTGTTATTAGGTATATATATATATATATATATACTTTTTTGATGAATTCACCTTGCTAACATTATAATATATTCCTCTCTCTGGTTATCCCTTTGCCTTGAAATATTCTTTATCTGATATTATTATAGCCTTAAGCCTTCTACATTTTCAATTTATCTGTGTATTTAATATATTTAAAGTCATCTCTTATTGATAGAATGTAGCTGGGTCTTTTTTTTTTAATTCAATCTGAAAATCTCTACTCTTTAATTGGAGTATTTAGAGCATTTATATTTAAGATTTTGTTTTATGTAGTTGAATTTAAGCCTACCATTCTATTATTTGCTTTGTGAATGTCTCTCAACTTTTATTCCTCAATTCCTACTTTACTGACATCTTTTAGACTAACTGAATATTTATATAATTCTAGTTAATGTATCTACTAGCTCTTTCACAAAATTATTTTCATTAATTTAAATTGCTAAGATATCCCAATATACATCTTTAAATATTTTGCGTCTATTGAGTTTATTTCACTATTTCCCATATACTACAAGAAGCTTGTAATCATATATAAGCATCGACTCCTGTTATTGTCTTATCTGCTAAACTTGTCAATTGTATTTCATCTATATAAATTATAATACTCTATAATATTGTACATTTTTCTTTAAAAAGTGTATGCACTTTTTTTCTTTTTTTAAAAAATATTTATTTTTTAGTTGTAGGTGGACAGAATATCTTTATTTTATTTTTATGTGGTGCTGAGGATCGAACCCAGTGCCTCATGCGTGCTAGGTGAGCACGCTACCACTGCGCCATAACCCCAGCCCCTGCACTTTTTAATTAAAAGGAAAACATAGGCTTTTATATTTATGATTTCCAGAACTCTTCATTCTTTCATAAATATCTGAGTTTCCATCTGGTATCACTTTTTTTGTATTAAGGTAAAGTGCTACCTTTAGTACTTTGTGTAGTATGGATTGGCTGGTGATAAATTCTCTTACTTTCTTTTTCACTGAAAATGTTCTTCATTCTGATTTCATACTTGAAGAATATTTTTACTCAATATAAATTCCAGTTTAAGAGTTTTTCTATTTATATATGTATGCATACATATGTACACATGTATTAATATATATATATCATGTATATTAGACCTCATGAAATTGTCACAAAAATCTCTAAGACTGTTCATCCTTTTTAAACATGCTGCTATCTGTGTTCTTTCGATTGAATAATTTTGTATTCATCTGTATTCATGTTTGTGTCTTTTGGTTCTGTCATTTCCAATCTGAAATTAAGTCCATGACATGATTTTTAAAAAATCCTGGACATTGTATTTTTCAGGTTTAGAAGTTCCATTTGATCCTTTCAATAGTGACTACTTCTCTTTGAGGACTTCATACATTTTCATTGGTTGTGAACATGTCCTTTATTTTCTTGAGTATAGTGGTAATAGCTGCTATAAAATCTTGGCCTGTTAATTTTAAATTTGAGTTGGTTTTTGTTTTCTTATGTGTCAAGTAATTTGGAGTTTGTGCTAGATATTGTGAATATTTTATTGTGGAGACTCTGGATTCTGTTATTTCCTTTAAAAAATATTAATCTTTTTATGGTAGACAGTTAAATGGGCTGACTCAAAATATGAACTGTCTCCTTTGTCCTTGACTACAGTAGAATCTCATTTCTGCTCTTCTTGTCTTTCCTATGTTGCTTGGAGTTTAATTCTTAAAGCTAAAAAGAGTGATCACTTCCTCTGTTTTCTCAGGCCCTAGGGCTCAGCTTGGAGCCCACAATCAGGCTGAAGTTCTGGAAAAATTTGAAAACTTATCCCATGTTAGTCCTTTCTTTCTAATGTTGACTTCTCTCCAGTATTTGTGTGGCTTGGTCACTTTCAAGTGCTTTTAGGTATTTGTTCTTTATATTTTGTCTGGTATTTATAAGTATTACCTGAATGAGGGTCAGTCTAATGAGCTATACAGCTATTAGTAGAAGTGAAGCCCACCATGACTCAGGAACAAGCTTTGTGTGGTTAGCCACTGGTACTTGGAAGTGATTTGTTTCCACAGTATGCTTTAGATTATCTTAATTAATACAAGGTAACAGTTGCAGTATTTTGTTTTGACTTTTAAAATATTCAATGTTTTGGAAAAATGACTTCTGGAGCTTTTTATATTTAAGGTGTTCAAAGATATAATGTAATTTTTGCTGGTTTCCATAAGTTTGTTGTGAGGGATTGATATTACAAAACAAAATTTTGTCAGTGGTACTTTTCAGAAAAATAATACCTGCAAAGTATGGAAATTATTTAATATGATTTTCCTACTGCCTACTAAGATCCCTTTGAAACATCCTAAAATAAAATTCTTCCTTACAATTTATTCTATTTTATTTCTACAAATAGTGCTTTTAAGTCTTGAAAATTATATCCAAACCAGTGAATCTTCAGAATAGGCATTTACCTCATTACAAAATGCTGTCTGTTTTATGTTTCTATAATTGTACTCCCTTAGTTGCAGGAATCTGGATTGAGAGAGAGAATTTTATTTCACCCAATGCAATAGATTAGAATTGTAATGAAATAGACTTCACTTTGATCTATTATTTACTTAACATTCACTAAGACATTATTGAGCCCCTCCTATTTACAAATTCATCATGTTATTTTTATCTTTAGGAGGTGAGGATAAGGTTTCCTGTGGCTCAAATATTTAAAATATTAGATAAAACAGTCTAGAAAATTAAATTGTTCAACTTCACTATTGGAACCATGTACTTTAACTTATAATTTTTACTTCTAACAAAATTCTCTAGAGAAGTTGGGGATTTAGGTCATTGACCAGATTTTATTTTTTTAAGAATTCAGAGCCTCAGTTCTCTATTTTTAAATGCCTTCTTGCTATTTAAGGTGTAGAGAAGCTTTGTCCCCAAGGATCTCACATAGCCTCTTTGATTCTTTCATCTACTCCAGGTTTTTGTTTTTTTGCCTTACCTCCAGGGTCCTATATCTCTGGCTGGTTGTCACATCTGCTCCCCATGGCTCCCTATGGCAATGGCACTGGTTATTATACATTCTTTTCTTAGTGGAGAAGAATAGGAGGCAAAAGAAACCCATTCTGCCCTTAGGGTGTGGAATCTTGAGATAAAAATTTCACTCTTCCCAGATTAATTATCCTATGGGCATTATGCAAGAGAGTCTGCACCCTTCTCATAGTCTCAGTGGTATGTGTTCAAACTTGATGGAGAAAAGGAGAAGAAAGAAAACCCAAAAACAGTTTGGCACGCATACTCTAGGTACTGCCACAGACAGGGTGGGCCAATGGTGAAGGAAAACTCAGCCTAGTGGGAAACCAGGCATATATGTAAAAAAAATTTTCAACATTAGGTAGACTAGACAGAGCAGTTTGGCTTACAACCTGATCAAGTCTGAGGAAAGGAACACTAACTCTGCTACTGTGGTTGTGAACATGTCCTTCCAATAAAAGTAATGGATAAATGAAGACTAAGTAGCAACTTGGAAGGTTTGAAGAAAGTTTTGAACACAAAGATATGACATTTGAATTGAATCACACCTCTAGTTCTTAGCACAAGTAGTTTTTTCTGCCTGTGGTATCATTTCCCCAGCTCTTTTTGCATGACTGACATCTATTCTTCAAGCATTAACTTGGGTGATACCTAATGAGAGGCATCCTCATGATTACTCCTTCTGTGATTTTTTTTATCACAGTTCCCTCTTCTTTCCTTCCCAGAGCTAATTATCTTCTTTTTTATTATATGCATTTTATTTATTTGTGTATGCTTTCATTTATTTATTGTGTATTTCCCATGAGGGCAGGACTCTGAGACTTGTTCACTATTACATTCCTAGTGTCTAACCTCAAATCTAACACATAGTGTGTGCTGAATGAATATTATTAACTAAACACATTGCAATGTAGTTATTTGTCTGTCACCTCCACTAGATTGTGAGCTTCTAAAAAGAAGAATCCTCTTTAATTCTTTTTAAAAGTTTTTTGTTGATTGGTTGGTTTTAATATGGCAATCCCTCCTACTCTCTCGTAGTTAATAGGTGCTCAATAAGTTCTTTTTACACAAAGGAAACAAAGTTGTTACTTAATCTTCATTTATCCATTACTTTTATTGAAAGGAAGATGAAGAAATTCTAAGTTATATATTTTTAACTTATCAAAAAGTTTAAAGAAAAAGTAAGTCGGAGGTGGTGGCACACACCTGTAATCCCAGCAGCTAGGGAGTCTGAGGCAGGAGGATTGTGAGTTCAAAGCCAGTGTCAGCAACGGCGAGGTGCTAAGCAACTCAATGAGACCCTATCTTTAAATAAAATACAAAATAGGACTGGGGATGTGGCTCATTGGTTGAGTGCCCCTGAGTTCAATCCATGGTACCACCACCTCCAATAAAAAGAAAACAAAAGAAAAAGTAAATTTGCTACTTCAAGTTGAACAAAAGCAATTCTGCCATTTCTTGGGGAGAAAAAAACAATCTTTGAGATCACTTTCTGGATTGATTGAGGATAAAAATATAACAAGGTGAAATATTCAGGAATATGACCACTAAACAGAACTCTTTTGAAGAATGTTTTGGGTTTTATCCTTTTACATATCTTCAGAGGTCAGTAGTCTGCAAGGTGACCAGAGAAGGCATGTCCTCCCTGCCAGTGGCTGATATATTAATTCCGTCCCAAACGTGGCAAACAGCTCAAATTTATTCTATGATGTCTCCAGTTTAGTGTGACTTCTTGAGATCCTTCTAGTGACAAGTCCACTAGGAGGAAAAGAAGTTGGCACCAAGAAAAGTTTAAACATTTAACATCAAATACCGTCTGGCTACAGGAACAAACTAACAACATATATTTATTCATATTAAAATTCCTTTTATTGTTATGCCCTAATGGGGCTTTTAAACATAATAGTGCTCATAAAAATCTTGTAGTTCAATTTATCCTCTTCTTCACCATGATTAAGGAGACTACCATGTAGGCCAAATGAATAATAATTAAACATCTGACTAGAATTTTGTTGTGATTTCCACATGGTGTTAGTCTAGGTCATACATGTGGAGCTCAATAGCTCTTAAAAGAGGCACCTTGTCCAAATGTGATCAGGAAGAGCTTTTTATAGCTGCACATGAAAAGCTATAAAAGCAATTCTAATTCTGGTTTATTTTTGCAGAAGAATCTATATCTTCATAACAGCTTTTCTTTAAACATTGTCATTATACTCTAATGATTTGGGGTTTTTTTGTTGTTGTTGTTTCTCATTCTTGACTACCCAAATCTATCCTATGTCTAAATGATACTAGTGCTCACATAACAAAGCTATCTATGAACTCCAGGTTATGAATATTCCCTGATGCTAAAAGTATACCTGTTAAGGCTATTTTTGTTTTTCAGTAACAAAACATTTGTGTATGAGAACCAAGATTGATCTGCTTTATAGCTCTAATGTAATTACTATAGCAGTATGTAGTGCATCACAGTTTTTGAATTAGCAGAGTCTAAATTATAAGACTGAATTGTATTTTACTTAGAAAATAATTAATGCTAATAATGCAAATTTTATGAAGTATAAGAAAGCACAAATCCACAAAAGTTTTTATGTGGCAGGTCAGGATAAAATATTGGCCATTGGAGATAAAAAGAAATTCTAAGCACTCAAATTTTATGGCCCACTAGTATTGATCACTCACATTATTCCAGTTCACTAATTCAATTATAATAACTTATTTTAAGTGTTGGCTTAGATGACTCTTCACTCCTAGACTGAGAGACCCTGGAGAGTTAGAATCAAGTCTTTGATTCCTAACACTTAGTCTAGTAACCTAACTATGGTATATATTTCAAGTTTAATCATGCTATTTAATAATTAATTGGTTGATTCAACAATTAATTGCAACTACTAAATATTATGCAAATGTAAACAGTTCCAGGAAGGCAACTACTTTTGTATATTTTGTAGACTGTATCCAGAGCAGTTACAATGCTCAATAAGCTTGTATTGAATGGACAAGTGTGGTCACTCCTTTCTGTGGTGTAGACATGGTGCCTACAGACATAATTCTGTGAACACAGTGAACCCCCTGTAACTCTACTGATGATGCTTTGGACTGTGGGCAGTAGAGGTTGCTTTATTCATATTCTCATTCTTCAGTTAAAGAAAAATGGAGCCAGGCGCGGTGGCTCACGCCTGTAATCCCAGCACTTAGGGAGGCTGAGACAGGAGAATTCCAAGTTCAAAGCCAGCCTCAGCAACAGCAAGGCGCTAAGCAACTCAGTGAGACCCTGTCTCTACATAAAACACAAAATAGGGCTGGGGAGGTGGCTCAGTGGTAGAGTACCCCTGAGTTCAATCTCGAGTACCAAAAAAAAAAAAAAAGAAAAACGGAAGTTGTATTTCTCTGGATATTCCATTGCCAGTCCACCTCTTGCTGAGGCGCGAACTTTAGTAACAAGCAGTGGAAAATACATCTTGTGTGAGCAAAAGAGTAAAAAATAGAGTATTTTCAGATTCCAACCAAGAAACATAGTTTACTTATTTATAATGGAATTTTATTTGCATGTCAAGATCTATCCTGCCAGGAATAGAGCTACGTTAGAATGAAGGAAAATAAAGAAGAAAATAACCACCACAACATTGGCAAAAACACACATTTTCACAGGTTAACAATAAAGAAAAAATATTTTTCATTCTTGCCTCAAAGTTTTGGCGCAGCCAAGCGACAATTTTCTCAAGTGAAAATGAGAAGCAAAGAAGAGAATGGCAATATGTGAGTGGAGGGGTCATAGCCATTGGAAAAGGGTGGCTATGGACAGATACTGCACACAGGCCTTCAGCAGGGTTTCCTTGCTTTCTTGCTGCCCATATCTTCCTTCTTTCTTTCCCTCCCTCCCTCTCTCTCTCTTTCTTTCTTTCTTTCTTTCTTTTCTTTCTTATTGAAAGGCATATTTTCCTACCTATCAAGATCTATAGTTTTCTGCCAACTACTTCACTGGAACAAACTTTTTCTTTAATTTAACAATGCACACATTAGACTGTAGTGAACCCATAAAAACTTATTCTCAGATAGTGCCTATAAAATGCGTAGTTTTTCAGGACTTAGGATGAATAGAAATAATAGTATACACAATCTGTAACCAAGTAGCTCTCACTTATTTATTAGCAAATGTATTGGTGCCTCAGCTGTCTTAACCAGAAGGTCAAATTCAATGAATTAAACATCTCCAGGTTCTGACAACCACATAATCTAAGGGTTTCTGAGAAAAATAAGACTGTCATTGATTTTTCTGGCTCATTGGATCTTCTGTATGGCTTTACCCATTACAGGAACTCCAAGAAGTATTCATCTTCATTTTCCTGTCATTGCCAGAACCATGGGCTTTGTGGCATTTGCCATAGCACACTAAAAAATGAAGGCTTAAAAAGCAATTTAAGAAGAGAGAAAAATTCTTAATCACGCTTTCATAACTTTTGGTGAACAGTTGGTTTAAATTTCCAAATAACCCCTTTCAAAAGGATAGTATCAAAACACATGCAAAAAATAAAAGTCTAAATAAAGCACAATAAATTATTTCACTGCTAAGGTATTAGATTTCAAAGAGAGAAGAGAGTACACATAAGGATATTAGAGTGGACTATATTGGATCTTTGGGAATTGCTGTCAGATATTGATGAAAACAGAGAGACTGTAGGAGATCAGATAAAAGAGAGAAATGATTACATTTGGAAGAACAATGTGAAATACGTGGCCAACAGAGATTTCAAATGTAAGCTAATAGCAATTCGCAAAAGAACAGAGTTGGAGTAGGTCCCACATCTTTAGCCACATTTACAATCATTCAGCATCTGTAAAAATTTTTTACGTAGCATTTTTCCTCATTTCAAAATTTGCAAAATACATATTTAATAGGTTTAGCATGTCAGTCAGTAATTTCGTCCACAGGCAGTGCAAAGAATTTGTGCTTTTAAAAACTGAGTTGGGTTCTGGTGATGTTGTTTTTTTCAGCATGCCCTGGCCAGCTGCAATCATGGTTGCCAATCACAGCTCTAAGATGCTGTAAATAATGCTGTTCCATACACTTGGGTACCCCAGGCCAGAGAGGGAACATAGCACCTTACACCTTCATCTTTTCCCTCCCACATTTCAGGGCCCGCAACCCGAACAGAGAGAATCCATTTTCAAGTTGTTGGTCACCCTTCTTACCTTACCAGTCACCAGAGGTGATTTGAGACTTTCCTGAAACGTTTTCCTGTCTGATAGGAACATTTCAAGCATTACATTCGAAGTTTTCAAAGATTACTCAAACTGAAAAAGTACTTGGGGAGAAAAACATAATTTAAAAGCCAGCTGGGACAATAATGGAGAAGTTGAGCTGGGTCAGCCAGTTCTCCACAGTCAAGTTTGCTGAGTACACCTGGTACTGAAAGGCCCCCTTTGTGATCTCGTTTTATTAAGATAACCTGAAGTGGTCACAGCAGGAGTAGCAGAATTCTGTTTCATTCCAGTCAGACAGATGTTACTTCATGACATGATGCAAGCTTTTCCAATTTCCTGTTTGCATTCTGTCCTTTGTCCTATCCCCAGTTGTCTCTGCTTGCCCTAGGGAAGCAATTAAAAAAACAAATATAAAAAGAAGACAGTAGATGTCAAAGTCATGCTGGAGAGTGCCCTAAACCAATTAATTAATAGTGTAGATTCTATCCCCCCTTTTACATCTTAGGATATATTACAACAGGTATTTGCTTTGGGTTGGGGCATGAACACCTCAATTAGCAGTTGATTGGTTTTAGACTGGAAACCTTTCCTATCTTTGTGGCAATATCAACTGGAAAAGAAATTTGTAGGTGAAAGTGCCTCAGAGCTACCCAAACTCTACTAGTATTTATGAACTCTAACATGGTTTGGTATCAAAACTTCATTTCGTATTGTATAAGCAGGGGTTCAGAAAGCTTTTCCACAGAGCCTCTTCCATATTTATGCGCTTTTGTCTTCCAGAGGCACCGAATCCTGTGTCTTGCAGTTGAATATCAAAAGTAATTCAGCATATATGGTATAACATGGAGAGTTTTCTTAGTGGTGCTACTTGAGGAAGGAGGTTTACTTTCTTAATTTATTTTTCCAGATATAAAGGCTTCCCAGTTTCACTGGAAGTAGAAAATAGAGCTAACGGTAGTCTTGCATTATTAGAAAATTCACATATGTTTGGTACTTTTCAACAATATCCCTGGGACAGATTTTTGAATGTGTTTCAATCTTGATTACAGTCTACACAATGCACACACATATTTTTACACAATGGTAAATCCTAATTGAAAATAATATTGCCTTAGTTTGAAAAAAAAAAGGTTTTTCAAGTAAAATCATCCACTTGTTATTGTGAGGGGGAAAAACAGTACTAGAAAGAATTAGTTTCTTCCTCATAACAAGTTACATATTCATCAGACATAATTCAGGTAGCACGATGGCAATGATAGGAACAGCGTGACCTTTTGGTTCCAAAGCCTTGCAGTTCTATGATGGTTTGATGCCATAGCTCATTGGGTGTTTTTCTTCCCCATGTCTTTCATCACATTTTTGTTTCTAAGGAATGAAACAATTTAGCATTGTGGTTCAGTTAAACTGCTTTGGGGTTAGGCCATTTGGGGTTGTCTTCAACCAGTCCCTTAGTAGCTGTGTGACCTTTGCAAGTCACTTAATCTTCCTAGGCCTCAGCTTACTTTTCTATAAAACCCTAACAATCTCTGCAATCGTAAGATTGCTGTGAAATTGAGAAAATGCTTAAGAAGCGCTTCACTCGTTGCCACTGATATAGTACTTCCATTCTTTTTAATATTTTATTGGCAACATTTTTATAATGAGAGTGATTTTCTGCTGCTTTTTATATTCTGGCTAAGAAACCTCTAAAGGGAAAAATATGGAAGCCCTTTTTTCTTCTTCAAAGACAAGACATACAGCCTTCCAATGCTTCATTACTGCTCATGACCTCTTCCGTTCCTAGTCAATATGTTTTACAATCTGAGAGTAAGTGCAACTTTCTCTGCTCTTATACCCGCACACGCCATGATCTGAGATTCCTGTGTCTTAACAGGCAGAAAGATTTTCTTCTAATGTTTTATTTTTACTTTACCCTAATGGCCACTCCTCAAATTTAAGTTTATTATCACGGAACTGTTATTGTTGTAAATCAAATTCCAAAGAAAAACATTGTCAGTAGATTTCTTTTCACTAGATGTATTATCAAACAACATTAAACATAGGTCTAACCAAACACGTGTCCTCAATCTGTGAAGAAATGCCCGTAGGTTGACCTGCAAATTTAGTTTCATATCACTGACTCTAAGAAAAACAAACAAAATAAGAACAGTGTCCCTGCTGATTACATTTGAAGAACCTCAAGTGATGGAGACGTGTTCAGCTCTAAGAGGTTTTTCAAGTCGGTATTTATAGTTAGTTTCTTAGGATTAAATTAGCTGTTTTTATTCAAGATGTGATAGATAAAACTATTCTACTTTCAAAACCTCATAGGTATCAGTTATCTATCTACCTATGTGTATACGTGTATACATACATATATATATATGTATGTATATAATATATGTATTTGTGAGTGTGTGTGTGTGTATGTCCCCAACTCAGTGACAGTCTTCTGGGCTGCATTCCGCTGAGAAGATCTGCTCATGTCACACAGGGCCACTTATAAAGCCTTAGCTATCATAGCTGGCTGCCTTGGGGCTTTATGGGATAAGGTGGCCTCACCAACACCTCTGTGGTTCAACGGTTGTTCTCAGTCATGCCACATGTCTCCAGCAGGATGGTCTGCACAGGCACAGGATCCCAAGAGTGCAAGGGCAAAGCTTGTAATGCATCTAGAGACATCGAGTCACATACCATCTCTTTTGCTGTGCCCCATTAGTCAATGAAAGTCACCTGGTCAAGCCCAGAGGCATGCACGCCCAGAGAGAAACTACAATAATCAGATTGCAAATAATCCACCATATCATAGAAATCCTTTCCTGTTGCGTTTCTGTTCTTGCCTTTTCAATTCAGCTGACTCTTTACTAAACTATATATTGTATTAGGTGATAGAAATAAAAAATGGAATAGATAGGGCTTTTGCTCTAAGGGATTTCATCTCTGGTGGAGAAAATATACCAACTAATAGACTTCCTGGATGGTTAGTAGCTCAATGACCGTATGATGTGGCTAGTGTGTCCAGCTTAACAGCTGAACCTGCCAGGCTCTCCAGCAGTGTTTGTCATTCATCTCAAAATGGACTAATCAAGGATGTTTAAATGTGTTGTTTATAAACCCAACCCCATTGCAGCAAAACAACAGAATCAGACAAGGCCAAAACCATTTCCTGTTGAGGTTGTCAGTAACATTGTTATCACTCTTGAATGACAGCACAGTTTCTTGATCTCCGTTAGAGGCAGATTAGGGTAGCAGTTCAGAGATTGGAAAAAATAGTGTAACATTTTCAATCTCCTCTCTGTAAGACAGCCTATACTATAATCAAACTCATACTCACAGTGTAGAATCAAAAACGAAAATGCAAAACAAGATGTGTAAAAATATTCATCTTCATATGTAACTATTACTTTATAACTACTGGAGGAAGGGATCCTTTTTCAGAAATATCTGAGTGAAGATTCAGAATTTAAACTTCCTCAAGTGCTAACTGTTCTCCTTTATCCTCTGCTGTTCACGGATCTTGGAAAAGCAAACAAATTAATAGAAAAAAGGTGTAGATGCCTGCTAATTTTAATCAGGAATCCAACTTTCTCTTTCTGAAAAATGTTTAACTGAACACGTCATGGAAATATGTGAATGTGCCAGGCGCAGTGGAGCACAACTGTAATCGCAGCGGCTCAGGAGGCTGAGGCAGGAGGGCCACAAGTTCAAGGCCAGCTTCAGCAGCTTAGCAAGGCCCTAAGCAACTCAGCGAGATCCTGTATCTAAATAAAATATTAAAAAGGGCTGGGCATGTTGCCCAGTGGTTAAACACCTCTGGGTTCAATCCCTGGCATCAAAAAATAAAAAAATAAAAAAATGAATGTGTACTTATTACTGATTGTAGTAAATGACTCTTGATATTCTTTCTCTCTGATATAAAATGTTTTCTTAACATGCATTTTTAAAATTTCTTTATTCTTTATTCTGAAATAAGTATTGAGTACAGAAGAGAGAATTCTCCTAAAACCTACTCCATGGTTGTCTCATGGTAAAGCTCTGCCAATTCAGAGACAGGTACAAAAATATACAAGGCCAGAATGGATGCCGTATTTCAGTGTTTTAAGTAAAGATATACATACAGTAACTATGCATTTAAAAGTTGTGATGCAGCACCAATTAAACAAAACATCTCTCCTCATTTATGAACATTACAAACCAATGCCAGAAAATTCTTGCAGCTGATGATGCCTGACTCTAGGTTGTGATTTGGGGACTTTGGTTGGTTATGTCATTACTTGAGCATTACTTAAATGTTTCTCCTTTTAATTCAATTTCCTGTTTTGTTTTCTCAAAACCATAAATTTTCTCTTAAGAAATTTTACAAAATGCATAGTGTTCTCCCATGAGACCTGTGCTGCTGCTCCTCAGCTGGGCATTGCCTGCCAAATGACATTTAAATTTTTTTTTTCTTTTTATTGGTTTTGCATAATGGTTGCAACAATTCTCAAGTAATGAAAAAAGAATGAAGAATGCATGCCCTTTCCAGCACATAGCCACTATGTTAATGTTAAGACAAAGCAAAACAAAACAAAACAAAAACCCACCCTAAAAGTGGTATTGGACACCCAGCCCTCCTCTTAGCTTCCTTATTTGGATTCAAGATGTTTCCTATCTTTCCTACTCTTGTCAAAATAAACTATTTATACTCAAAGAAAATCTGTCGTGTATGACGTCTGAGATAATGTGCCTGTGGTCTGGGTGGGACCTGAGCTCCATACCATCTAATAAAGAATTAAAGGACAATGTGGCATAACCTTTCTGGGCCTATATCATCACATCCGTAAACTAGGAGTAGTGGAGCTTAGTTCACTGGATAGTTTTGAAGATTAAATAAAATAAGGCATGTGAGAGTGCTTCATACATTGTAAGTTGAAGCTAAATATAAGTCTGTTGCCAGTTCCAAGGATAAACTACCATTTTCCAACCCCAGTGTACAGCTGGTAGTGAGAGTGTGGGTGTGGGGTGTGGAAACCGGCTATGATGAAAGGCAAGCAGGCTGGCACGCACACTGACAGTGAGTATTTTCTAAAGAGAGAATTGTGTTTATCAGATCCCACCCTGCTGGATGCCAGAAAAGAACAATATATGTGCATAAAACTGAATCTTAACTCATTCCTCTATCTACAGCAGCACATAATGGATACTAATTATTGTCTGCTATATTTTTTATTGTCCTCACATAAAATATTGTGCATTAGTGGGAGTCACTAAACTACAGCTTGTAGGCCAAACCTGGCCCATTGCCTATTTTTCTAAATAAAGTTTTATTAGGACAGAGCTATAATCGTTGATTTAAGTGTTATTTATGCTGCTTTTGTGCTGCAATGTAGAGTTAAGCATTCTGAACAGAGAACTCTTATGGCTTATAAAGTCAAAAATAGTTAATTTTTCTCTGACCTTTTACCAAAAACACAAAAATGTCATCTTTTGGCTTCTAGAACTGAGTCACCTACTCTCTTCTACCTTGATAAGTGTTTACTGATGAACTCTAATTCAGGTGACACATACTTCTCTTCAGAATATATTTCAATGCAATTACTTCATTTCCCCATGGAAATTATTGGCTTACTGCTTTATTTTAAAAGGAGAAGCTGATTTTATTTTAAAAAGAAGAATGTAATGAGAACTTAGGTACAGAGAAAATTTGCTAACAGTGGGCATCCTGAGAAAGATCAATAAAGGGTGCTATAATGGAGAGAATGAACCAAGGACTCTGGTACTGGCCCCACTAGGCTTGACATGGATGATGAGTGGATATCACTGATTTTTTTCTATGCCTAGACTTTCCCTGGGTCTGTGTGTCTACTCCAGAAACCTGGTGACACTAGACAACAATTGACAAGAGACAGGTTCATAGTGTGTTGGACAGCTTCCATTACTGTAACAAAATCCTGAGATATCAATTTATAAGGAAGAAAGGTTTATTTTGGCTTATAGTTTCTGGGGTTTCTGCCATTGCTTTGGGGCCCAAAGCAGCAGGGAGAGCACAACTGACCACCTCATGATTGTTAAGCAAATGAAGGAGGAAAAACTGCTTTCATACAATCTCCTTTGAGGGCACAACCCCAGTGACATAAAACCTCCCACTAGACCCCACCTCTTAAAGGTCCCACCACCTCCCACTAGCTCCAGGAACAGGACTATGCATGGGCCTTTTATGGACAATTAAGATCCAAACTATTTTGGACTTAACCTATAGATTAGAGCCCTAGTTCCTCTATTTATCCTACAACATGGTTAACATCCTTGATTTTTAAAAATATTGTGTACATGTGCCCTAAATTCTCCACGGTCACATTCTGGGTGCTGAAGCATATTGTGCAGCTGTGGTTTTCTGACTTTAAAGGGGAACTAAAGCAATCAACAACTGACTTGGGGTCCTCTCTTCTCTATCTGGCAGCTACTCACACTGTACTTACTGTGCAACAGAGGCCAAGTTGGCATGGCTTTTTGACTATCTCTGCAAAATCCATTTGGATCCATTTCTATGACTGTGATCTACTATCAACCTGGGGGGCAAAGAGAAATAAGTCCTAGGAATGTGGAAACCACTATACTTAAAACTATATCCTTTGCTTATTTATTTCAAGTTAAAGGCCACACAGACACAGAAAATTAGCAGATTCATGAAATGAGATTTAAGTTCCCTTCTGGTTACAGAGTCCTCCCTGATGTTCAATTCTAGAGACTGTGCCTCCCAATTCTGAAGAATTTCCAAACCTTCCATGCCCAGGAGAGTATCCTATGTTGAAAGACTGCAGGATGGGACCCCATAACAATCCCCAAAAAGTTCAGGCTGAAATTACATTCAGGCCAAGTCTCTATGGTGCACTCTTCTGTAATTGTTGGGTCTCTTCCAGAAGGCTCTCAACACATGGGACTCCGATAAAGTTCAGCATGTGGAAAGGGTTGCAGCCTGAAGCCTGTGTATTTGTAATGGAAACACAGCAGTGACCCCATGATCCAGGTCTGTATCTGTGCTGCCATAAAATGTGTTTCTGTAAACACAGCAGCAGGAATGCCAGTGTGGGGTGGGGGCAGGGAATTCTGTGAAAGGCTCCCTCAGGTAGGAAGGTAGCAGGGCCTCCTAATAAGAAAACCATGCATTTAGGGAGGACTTTGTAATTTGAAAAAATACTTTTGTACTTAAGATTCTCAGAACAAGCCCCTGAAGTAGGTAAGGCAAACATTCTTTTCTTCGTTTATACATGAAACAACTGAAAAAAGAGAAGTTGACTGACTTTCTCAAGATTCAGTAGAGGTTCAACCAGAATCTGAGTTAATGCTCTTTCACACCGAGCTCATTATTCTTTCTCATGAATATATTACCTGATTGGGATTCCTGTGTGATTTTCTAAATGGAGATAGATATTAAAATACAATACTTGCTCATAAATGATTCTGTTGAAACCCTCAAGAGTTGAGCAACCTGAAAATAACACTGAGGGAAACACAGACAGTACTTGGCAATCTCAAGGATAATATTAATAAATACCTTGAGGAAATAAAAATTCTTTCACAAAGTATAAGATAGTATTTCTGAAAGTTTCAAATGATCACTTCAAAACTTGAATGGAGATAGAAAGGAGCTAATTAGACACTGAACCAGAAGTTCTACTATGGCCATCAGTTATTCAAATGACTCTGAGTTGTCTAAATGACCCTCAGACAGCACTAAGGATATCAGTGAGTAGTAGAAGGTTAAGGCCAAAAGAAAGGTTTTTTTGTTTGTTTGTTTGTTTGTTTTTTGTTTATTTTGGTACTGAGGATTGAACCCAGGAGTACTCAACCATTGAGTCACATCCCCAGCCCTTTTGAAAATATTTTACTTAGAGACACGGTCTTCCTGAGTTGCTAAGTGCCTTGCTCTGGCTTTAAACTCACAATCCTCCTGCCTTAGCCTCCTCAGCTGCTGGGATTACAGGCATGCACCACAGTGCCTGGCAAGAAATTCTATTTGGTTAGAGGCAGAGATGTGGCTCTTGATTGGCATGTGCATGAACACACACACACACAGAGTCCTAGCACCAACCAGTCAAGAAAGTCCTTCCACTTGCTCCTTATGACTGAGTTCACGAAGTGCAGTATGCTCCACTGCCAGGTTTTCTCACTGGTCCCAGTCAGCCTGAGCCCCATAGCTCTCCTCTGTGCCCAGTCCACCTGCCCCCAGGTTCTCTCTACCGCATTGATTCCTCCAAAGACATGGAAGCAGAAGTTAGAGTGATAAAGAATATCTTGTTTCCATGAAAACTGCTTTTATTTTTGTTTTAAGTTATGTGGTCCTTCAAAAACAAAGTCTATCCATATCTCAAGTAAAGGGAATGTGGTAGGAATCGGGAATCAGGCATCAAGGAAACATCCCAAATCAACAGAACCCAGCAGTCAGACCCTGGCTTGAGGTAACTAGATGTTTTCTGCCAACTTCAGGAGCACCCTCTCTGTAGATTCGGGCATCTCCATTAGAGAGCAAGAATATGAACTTTTTAATATGATGGGAGTTCTAATTCATATAGCACTTATTTAAAAAATAAACATTGACTTAATCTCTCAATACAAAAGTGCATCAACATGTTTTGAGACAAGAAGAATAAAACTGAAAGGACTACTACACTAACCACAAACTTCTACTCTTGGAAATCTCTGTATTGAGGGAAGGAAAAACTTAAATGGCATAGATCATTTTTAATGATGTTTTAATTCTGTCAAAAGATCAACCTTCTATATAAGAGCACTCAGGATGGTTAATCATAGCCATGGATCACCCAGCTCAAGATACTGGCATGGAGATCTCATGGAAGAACATGGCGGTTGCCTTTCACATGGCTATTTTCAACTCCATGTTACACACATCAGTGGGAGGCACCAAGAGCCCTGCCTCTCTGTACTGCTGTGCAGGTTGCACCCTGCAGTAGATGACCTAGCTGAGGCCTGCACAGAGGCTGAAATGTGCCCTATACTCAAGTGATCCTAGCATCCACCTGAAAAAAAGTGCACTTATTTACTTGTTGTTATTGTTATTTTTTCCACGAGACCAAAGGTGCTATATCATCTAGATACAAACCTGGCCTCAGTAAACTCACTTTTGCACATAATGAAGCAAGGGAAGCTTAAAAAAAGCAGGGCAAGAAACTTACTGCCAAAAATTTCTTTTAGAAAAGGATAATAAGTGGCATTGTAAGAGAATCAGAATTAAGGAATTGACCTAAAGCCTTAAGAAACAGAGCTGATGGGCTGTGTCATTTTTCATCATAGATGGCATTAAATTACTATCACCGGCTATGTAAGAATAGTAGCTTTTACTTTGTAAAAGTATGAATGGTTTAGAAAATGGTTAGCGAATCAATATCGTCAGGTTCCCTCCCTCTGCCCCAGCTTCCCCAAAGCAAGGCTTCTGATGGCTATGCAGTCATCTTGCTCTCCTTTACAATGAGTTCTGCGTAACAAAAAGATCTCCAGACAGTAAATGAAAGACAAAGTGGAAACTCCAGTCTCTGGCTCCTAGACATAGGAGAACACAAATAGAAAGGACTCTCAATGAGGACAACTATGGGAGATGCTTTTAGCTCTACTTAGGAGTATAGAATTTTGAAGATGTAGATAGTATCTAGAAAGTGTTTCTAGGAAGTTTTCCCCCTATGTCTTTGAGTAAAACCTCTGTCTTACATCTTATGGGGAAAAAAAATCGACACTGAGAGTTCTTTGAAGTGACTCCATGGAAGAAGGAAGTCACTGGGGTCCTAGCAATAATCAGTAGTTATTTCTCTTAAAAATTGGGGACCAAAAATAATACATTCCAGTACTGAGTGGTTGCCATCACAACATCTGCAGATTAGCAAGCCTAGAAGCCCAAAAATTTAACTTCACAAGTTAAGTAACTTGAGAAAAACATTCAGTTCCTTAAATTATATTTTATTAAATGCAGAGACTTGGATTAATTTTTTAAAATTAAGACACACACACGCACAGGAATTATCATGCAGTAGAAAATGTCTAAGTAAAAAGAAAAACCATAAAGGAAAACAATCATATAGTTGAGGGGAAAAAGTTCAAATTCTCTCTATACTTACAACTCTATAAATAATACACTAAGGTGTGTTATTTGCATCATATAGGGCATCCATACTATCTTGGATGCATAAAAACATTCTTTGACATCAACCGGAAAAAGAGGAGTACTTTAAGTGGAAATATAGACAAAGGCCACAAAGAGGTAAATTCAAGTGAAAAATAAACAGAGGAGTTGATGTTCATCTTCACTAGCATCACACAAAGAGTTCCATTTTTGCTTACCACCCCTCATCTGAACCCCATCGCATGACATGGGCTAGCTAGGCGAGAATCCAGTCTTTTGGGATACATGTGTCATACAAGATATGTAAATATGATGGGGCTTATCTTTAAAAAAACTTCTCCAATGGTGTGTTCAGAGAACAAAGGCACATTTTTGTCTTTATCTCAACAGTAAAACTAATCAAAGAGACAAGTATTAAATGATTCCCATTTCTTGTTAGGAAAGTTTAAGTTTAATATCAAGGTTGACCTGAATACTGTTTTAATTCCATAATCAGAAACAATTTTCTTTAAAAATGGCTTTCTCACCTCTCTCTGTTATTAGCAATTCCTTCATCTTGTGTGTAAGGGGATTTTCGTCCCTGTGAGAGTCTTCAAGCACTTCCAGAAATGCTTGAATAACAATTAAATGCTTTCCAGAACTTGGTCTTTATTTCTAGCTTAGTTCAACAGCATATCTTGGGATATTTACTGTGCTCCAGGAAATGACTATAGAATGTGCAGGGGTAGAAGCTCCCTGCCGCATGTTCCATTTTCTTTGGAAATTGCCTCATGAAGGAGATGTCAGCTCTGGTAACTGTCAGACTTGATTTCTGCCATCTGTCAAACTGAAGTGGGAAGATTTTTCCTTTGTGGTGTTTCAATCATTCTCATAAGTAATGAAACTTACAACTATTACAGTTCTTTTAGTTCCTCTGCAGGTTTGAAAGCAAAGTACAGAGGTGTATTGAAGTTAAATGAAAATCCAATGTTTCTTCTTCAAGGTACCTGGGCTAAGAAAGATTTGGCATATTCAACAAGGGTAGGTATATTAGCAGGCAAGGTCTTATGGAAGCATAACAAGAGCAATAGTTGTGTAAGTAGATTTGGCTAACTATGTCTTGACCCAGCAACTCTAACTCTCTAAGAAAAATAATTAAAGAGAGGCTCAAAGTTTTATATTCCCCTCAGTATTATTTGTCATACTGTAATAAAAGTTCAAACTACTATAATACACAACAACCTAAAATTTATTTATAAAAGATTACTAAAAAATCATTACCATTTTTGGTTTCTAAGACTGTTCAAATGCAGGAAAAAAATGCTCTGAATGTATTTTAAATGATAATTAGGCTATAAAAGACATTGACTAAATCTAGTCAGTTTTAAGATGTACATAATGATGAAAAAGACCAACACTATTTTCATTAAAATGTTAAATTTCCATTTCCCCTGGATGATGGAAATATGGATGTTTAGGCTTATATTTTGAAATTTTCTGCATTTTCTAAATTTTCTACAAGATTAATTGGGAAATTTATTTCAAGTATCTCCTTTTTGGACTTATATATTCCATTTTACTTCTAAAAATAATAAAGTGTATAAATGATGAGGACTTTTCTCTTCATGACCATGAGTTATTAGAAAAAAATTGTTAAAATTTTACTCTTCCCTCCCCCATCACCAAACACTTTTACTTCCTTAGTAGAAAATTACAACCTGCTTCTAGCAGCTCTTCTTGTTTCCATTTAGGAAAGATAAAAGAGTAGAATTACATTTTAGTACTATAAGATACTATCCATATTTTAGTGTTTAGGAAAGTTATTCCCAGGTGTAGTTTTGCAATGCCCCATCCTGTTATTTCCAATCAATATCTCTGGTGTTATTTCATGTCTCTCAAAGGATTATCAAAATCTGTGAACCATCTTATGCGTCGCCCTCTCTTTAATCTTTCATATGTAATGTGTTGAATTTCTCCTTGGTGCCTCTTTTGAAAGTGATATGGTTTTTTGTATAGTTTTCTTAAAATTTTTTAACATTTAAACTATGTTTTTTAAATTTAAGATTTTTAAATTGCAAAATTCATTCCTGATCAACAAGGGAAATTTAGAAAACACAAGTTAACCAAAAGAAAAAAAATGTAAGTTTTATGATCCCAGAGTCCCAAGGGGATCATTCTAAAGCCCATGGTGCATTTTTCTCAGACCTATTCTTCCATTCTATGTGTATAGATTTTGCACATACACATCACACACACACACACACAAGCACATATTTTTTTTAAATGGAATTAATTATTTATAGATTGCTCAGCATGCACTATAGTGACACAGCTACAACAATGTTTATAGAAGCTCAATTCACAATAGCTGAACTGTGGAATCAACCTAGATGCCCTTAAATAGATGAATGGATAAAGAAACTGTGGTATATATACACAATGGAATATTACTCAGCATAAAATGAGAATAAAATTATGGCATTTGCAGGTAAGTGGATGGAGTCACTTATGCTAAGTGAAGTAAGCCAATCTCAAAAAACCAAAGGCCAAATGTTCCTCTGATAAGTGGATGCTGATCCACAATGTGTGTGTGAGGGGGGGTGTCATGGGAAGAATGAAGGAACTTTGGGCAAAGGGGAGAGAGGGAGAATAGAGGCAGGAAAGATAGTAGAATGAGATCAACATCATTACCGTAGGTACATGTATGACTGCACAAATGATGCGACTCTACATTGTGTACAACCAGAGAAATGAAAGGTTGTGCTCCATTTGAGTACAATGAATTGAAATGCATTCTGCTGTCATATATACCTAATTAAAAAAACAAAAACAAAATTAAAAAATTATATATAGATTTCTGTTGGTTAGCCTTTCCACTGAACGATGATACATAGTGAAGATTTTTCCAAGTGGATAAAAATATATCTATAATATCATTTTGAAGTATAAAATATATTTTGATTGTATGATGCTTATCATTTAATTATTATCACTCAAATGGTAAAAGTTTTATATATATGTGTGTGTATGTATGTATGAGCATATATATATATATATATGAGCTATAATCCTCATGCTAACAAAGTTACCAAAGTATATTAACAGAGCTCTCCTGCATGTGTCATTTACATTTTAAACCAATATTTCATAGGTTTGAGAAATGTATGAATCTTCTTTAAAGAAAGCATTCTGCTCAATTTGAATTTAAATTATTATCAAGTGTTTAATACATACTGACATAAAGTAGGTATAAATTACTAGTGTATAGCTGTCTATGGCTGTAAAATCAAAGTAAATTTACAAAATAAGTAGAGTTTCAGAACCAATACAGTTCATATGAATAGTCATTCCATATGTAAAATGGTGTTGCTTTGCTAAACCTCAATTGCTGCTTGCAGAGAGATGACCCCCCGGCACAGCTCACCGTCTACTAGGCAGACCTTGAAGACTGATTTTCCTGGGATAGCTCTGTTGTCTCCACACTTTTCACTCTCAAGTTCTGAACAACACTCATCCATACACATACATCTAAATACACTTAACCCTCTTTTGCTAGTAATCACCATTTGAGGGCTGGCTGTCACTCATTCCCCTACCTCCATTAGCCCAAGAAAAAAGTAGCACAACTTGACTTGACACTAAATTTACCAGGCAGTACTTAATTAAATAGAGGCCAGATAATTCAGGATATAGTTAATATTTTTTAGGCTAACACCTAAACAAAATGTTAAAGATTCATAAAGAATGTCCTGAATTAGAAATATGCTCCAGTGAAAAAGCAAAGAAATTCAGTATCATTGTTTCAAGGCAAATTTCTTCAAAGTTCTTACATGGAGGAAAAATGTTTTGTTTTCTTCAAGGAGGAAGAAAACATTCTAGACTAGTGGGACAGTGCTTGAAGAAGAAAGGATACTTTTTAATCCTGAATATGTGTGGTATAACCTACATTTAAGAACATTAGTAGGCTTGCTAAAATTCTGGAGGCAGAATTTCCCAGTGGCTACCTGAAGAATATGTTTAGGATACAACTTAGGATAAGATTTAGGCTATAATCTAGATTCTGCCTCTTATCTTGTACTTCGGAATATATACTTAAATACTCCTAGCCTCACTCTCTTAATTTGAAACTGAAAATACTAAGACATTTTGGTGACAAAAAAAAAAAAAAGAGAGAGACTTTATACTAAGAAAAACCTCAGTCTGAAGTTCAAACTCTTGATTTGGCCCACAATCATTTCTCTATATCACCTCTTCTCCTTCTTATGCTAGCTTACATTTGAACTCATCCTATGAATTTTTGAACAATCTGAGCTCCTTCTTGACTTTAGAAGGTTAAGTCTCCCTCTACACAAGACATTCTTCTACTAGAATTCATGGAGTACACTCCTTAATCTCCCTCTAGTCTCTGCTCACAAATCACTTCTGCCTAAAACAGTCTGCTTCCCTCCCCAAGAATCCTTCCCCTGCTTAACCTCTTTACTTTTCCCACTAGAAGTTATTGCCCACTGTTTTTGTACTTGTTCCTTTTCTATCTCCCCACTGTAGATACGCTTCCTGACAGTAGGAACTTAGTTCCATCTTACATCTCCAGTGCCACAGCTGTGTTGTCCCAAAGTGAACACTCAACATTTGTTAGATGAATCATTACCATCCATGAAGTAAGGCTTTGGCATCTGTTGGAAGACTGGGATCTTCTGTTTTGATACCTAGATCCAGAAAATATGAATTTTCCATATGCACAATTATAGGTTAACATCAATTACTAAACGCCTACTACATGCTTATTACTGTGATAGAATGTGAACAATGTAGAAAACATGTAACTAGAAGCTCAAGCATGGAACCTCAAGATGATATAAAATCAATATAATTTATCACCAAATGCAGGGCACACAATTCTTCATTTAAATTGTATTAGGGGAAGGGACTATAGAATACAAAGAAAAGTGAAATGATAAAAAAAAAACTGTAAAAAATAACCATGACCATAATGGCAGCTTGATATCTTCTGTTTGTTTTTGTAGGTAAAGGATGAGATAATAATTTTAACAAATAATTCCATCATTTCAGCAGTTTAGCACAGTAATTCACAGTCTAATGAAAAGTTGGTCTGCAGAATTAACTTAGAGGCAAAGTTTCCTTACATCTCGTGACTGTTCTCTTCTATATGTTTAGATGTCTCTCCATTCAGCCAGTATATGAACAAAGAAATTAAGGACAGCCGGATTTGGAATCATATGTTTCTTAGCTCATAGTCTATTGCAGAGACCCAGTCAAATGGCAATGCAAGGGAACCTGGATGGAGACTGAAGTCTACCTGTGTGACCAAGAAGAGGTGCCATGGATTTGGGAAGAAAGCCAGAGAGAGAGAGTTCTCTGTCACACCAGAAGTAATCACACAGTCATCAGTTTCTGTCCATGACAAGTTGAGGACATGCAATTAAATTGCTTTAATTTAATATTTATTCAGATACAACTATGGAAAGGTTACCAGGCTATAGACTTTCTTACAAGTCAGTTTTGATGGTCAGTTCAATCATTTGTGACGCTGAGGTACAAGCTCTTGTTATAACCCTTATGATGACGGTGTACCATGGTTGATGGTAGTTATATCAGGTAACCTACCAGCCCTCTTGTTATAATACTCCCTCTATTCTGAGCACTCATTTTCACTCAGCATAGTTAAGAGGGATTCTATCTTAAGTAAAATTTCAAATTTTTTGGAACAATACTTTTCTAAACCATTGTATATCTGATGTTTTTCTATTGCTTTCACACATAAAACACTAATTGTGTATGAATAATATGCTTATATCACAAAACTTCCCCCTCAAAAATTGTAAATATAACAGAAAAGCTAAAAGCCAGATTGGTTTTTTGTTTCTTCATGCTGCCTTATATTTTTACCCAAATAGCGTGCAAATTCTTTTTTATTAATTTTGCCAAGAATGTATTGAGGCTTTCCAATTTCATAAGTAAACATTTTCTAGCTCCATAAATTTTTTAAAAATTATGTTGTTTCATCTATTCCAAGTTTTGATTTCTTGTCCAGGAAAATCCAGAACCCTTCTATCAGATGCCTTTCTCTGTCCTCCATGTCTTTTGTACTCTCTTTCATCCATTCAATTTTTTTCCTTTATATTCCTGAAAAGCTTCTCATATTGAGTTGATCCTTGCTTTGACAGATCTACGGAAAACGAAGTTGTGAAAGGAACAATGAAAATCCAATGGAATGGGAATTGTAATAAAATGATACATTGTATTTTGTGGAACTGGAACTATGGAGTCTTTGGTGCCCCCTGAAGCATAGATCTGGGAAAACTTTAAGAAGGAAGTGCATATAATGTAAACCTGGAAGAAAAATACATTTTTTTCAGTTGAACAATGAATCAAATGTCATTTTAGGTAGAAGAAAGAATGAATTGAAGAGAGGGTATCATTACCAAATATGCCCTTTGCATGGTCCAGGTTGAGGTGCGGTGGAGTTAAAGCATAAACTGAAGCACAGCAGTGGCAGGAAATTAGAAGGTGCTAGAGGCCATCTGTAATCTCTGTGACAAACAGGTGGGCTTGGAGCAAGGCCATGAGTAAAAAGAATAGAGGAAAGAGGGAGTCCTCCTGCATCCTGCTTAGCAGATTGGCTAGGTGGTTTCTACATTAAGAAACATAAAGACAGAAGAGTACATTTGCTGGAAGATAACTGGCTCAATTTTGAAATCTCAGGTAGAAATATCTATAAGATATCTGGATCACAATGTCAGTGTGCATTTAGAACATAATCCTTGAGCTAAGAAGAAATGTGAATGTGAGGACCATAGATTTGGAGGATATGAAGTAGTTATACCTCAGCTTTTGAGATATCTTGGAAATACTGAGTGGGAAAAGAACTAGTGTCAGACCACTTGGGAATATCTCTATTTCATTCATGAAATCTAAAAACAAATTTCATGCAAGGAAGAGTGGCCCATGGTGCCAAATTCCTCAGAATAATCAAGTAAAAATGTCATTTTCTTAGTTTGACAATGAGGTGACTGAGACCTGGATAAGATCAGATGCAGCTGAGTGATACCAGCAGAAATCAGAGTGTATTGGACACAGAAGTGGAGAAGAGATGAGAAACAGTAGGCTATGAAGCTCTTGCTCAGTAGTAATAAAGCCCAGTGCAGCTTTCCTGAAGGACCAGGTCACATCTCCAAACATGTAGCATTTTTGCCTCCAGCAAATTGTTAGCCAGAGATCCATTCTGCTGCCCATAAGTGAATGAAGCTGCCAGCTTCTCCACATTCATGGATGTGCTCAAACTCCTGCCTGGGTACCATGTGAGAAATAGAGATATAATTAGAGACACACAAGGATGTGTGCTTATCCAGAGTGCCTAAAGCTTTGGACACCCAATAGTGACACTTCAAAACATGTCACATAAGAATTGAGTCATATTGTAGAAGGTCACAGAGTTTCCCTAGGGTCATGGCCCCCAGCGAATATTCTGTTATCCTCATTCTGTCTCTGTTTCTACTTTAAAACCCCATCTCTGTGCTGTATTTCAATCTTTTGCCCAGACTCTACTAGGTTTGTTCCAGCACCCAGGAAAGAGGTAAGAGTTCCTTAAATGTTGTTGATCTATAAGGAGATGCAGAGTTACCACGCTGAATCCAGCCTTAACATTTTCTCCAATCTCTTCTCGTCAAATTCCCATCCTCCAACAGACCCTATAGAGATTTCTGACATTGATTTTCAGAAACTTTCCCTATTAATCTTTACTTTAATTGCCAACATATCTGAGTATCAAGGATAGAAATACTCTTCTTGCACTATCCCTGAACTTCTTGGGAAGCAGAATCCACAATTCAGAAAAACAAGTCTACAGGAAAGTGATTTCCCTGAATTTATCATATCTTTTTAACTTTTAAATGATTCTTGTACTGTGTAATACATGTTCAATGAGGAAATAAAAAAATGTAAAAAGTATAATGAAAAATTTCTACAGTAATTTTACAAAGCAGAAAATGATAAATTAAATAATTATACTTTGGTCTGGAGATTTCAGATTGGCTTTTAATTTCCTAGTACTATATATAGAGAAAATAAACATAAATCTTTAGTTAGTTTTCTAAATTTAAAAATAATCTGCATGGATCAAGAACCCACTACACAACATTAATATAAAGTGAAAGTAAACCTCTCTCTGCCCTTCATGTCTCAAATCCCGCTTCCAAAAAGCAACCACTGTTATGTTTGTTCAGTACCTTTCCAAATGTCCACTTACATACAGCATTATGCAGTTCTATAAGTATGTTCACTTTCAAATAAGTTTACTATACTGCATATACAAATTTATCCTTTTCACTTAATTTAAAAATTTATCTTAAACATTTCCAGAGAAAATGCCTTTTTTGATTACATATTATTTATTAGTTCATATAACAAATATTTATTGGTATCTACTATGTAACAAACTTTATTCTTGGCACTAGGGATACAGCAGTGAACCAACAGATAAAAAAAAATCCTATGATAATAGGATTGTTTCATTGTACATTTTAGGTGTTTCCAACATTTTTTTGCATTATAACTATAAATTTTTGTCTGTAATTATTTCTTAGGATATCTTTCTGGAAATGTTTTTATTTTCTCAAACAGTGTAAACATTTTAAAGACTTTTTGACTAAATGCCAAATTACCTTCCAGAAGGTTTTTATAGAGCTTATATCACATACCACAAATAAACAAGCTTAACGATTCCAACCGTTCCTGACAAACATCATCTTCCTCACCCCTGTAAATTAAGACATAAAATTAGCCCTTAACTAAGGAAAAAAAAAATACACAGGTTTAATTCTGATATGCAACCAAAAATAGGTCTTTAGTTTTTAGCCTCAGTATGTTTGTTTTTAACATTAGAAATTTAATTCTACTCTTAATCATCATTTCTAAAAGGTATCCCTAAAAACTTCTGGTGAATGTAAAGGTTTTATTCAAATATAAGGCAAACAAAGAAAGGAGAAGGAGAAAGAAGAAACAAAATATTTTAGGCAAAATTAAGTTACTCTCATACTTTGGGAAAACTAAAAAACGTGGCTGTCTCATACAAGCAGTGATTCATTAATACTAATTGGTGTTTTCCATGCAAGAGAGGAAACTGTCTTAGATCCTAATCATTCCTCATTACAGTAACTGCAGGCCGTATTTAATCTGCTACTCAACTTTTCAGTTACAGAGTCAGCTGACCTATAATTAAAAGATAGAGTGAGGCCTTAGGGGAAAAGAAAAACAAATCCTAATGACAAACAGCAGATTCAAAAGCCTGCCTCCCTCACCTCTGTCCTCCCGCTTCTGCAATCCTGTTGACAGCATCACTCAATTCTGTTTACGGAAATGGAAAAACCGTTCCTTCTCCACTCTGAGATTAAAGTTTAAGAATGAGCATGTGGCCTTCAGAATTACACAAATACCCAAACTGGAATTCTCCTTTTCTCTTTATATTTAACTTCTTCAAGGCTCAGTATCTGTAAAATGATTAAGAATAGCCTATAGCAATGGCTTTTAGAATTAAAAATGCATAGGTCCCTGGTCTCAATAATTTCACTTCTTGAAATTCACACTGTGGATACCCTGGCACAATTGGGAAATGACATACATTTAAGTTCTTAATTGTAGTATTGTTTATAACACTAAAATACGGGAAACCATCTAAGTAAATTATTATATCTATACAATAAAAATCATTTCATGACAAGGAAGAAGATCTCATATGAAAAACTCTCTAATGAAAATTGTTGAGAGGAATAAACAAGGCATAAAGCCATATACTACACAGTGTATCTTATTTTATCTAAAAGGATAAAAATCATGTATGATAATGCATGCAGACATTTTCTTGTACATATAAAAAGAAACTTAGGAAAGGTACACAAGGCATTCATGACAGTAGTTACCTGTTTGGATTTGGTTAGTTCTAGGCACATGGGAGATTGGGGTGGGAGGAAGACTTTCCATTGCATTCTTTATTTTTAATTTTGGAACTATATAAATATATTTACTACCTAAAAAATATAATGAAATAACACAAAACACTCTTCTGGTTTAAAATTTTAATATGCCTTTAAAATATTGAGTTTGAATATTTTTTCATAGGCTTATTTGCCTTTTGAATTTTTTATTTGGGAATTACAAATATCTATCCTGGGCCAATTTTTTTAAAAATTTGAAGCTTTTTTTTTTATTAATCATAAGTACATCATATATATTAAAAACACTAATGTCTAAAAAATAAAAAATACATTTAAAAAATCCCATAGCACATGAGGTTATTTTGGAAGGTAAGTAGGTTAAGTATCTGTCATATAAAATCAATAAATGTCAATTATATGAAAGCTTTTTAAACTTATATTTTTCTGATTAAACTATCATTGTCATTTTCTCTGCAACTAAAACCTGTTAAAACATTACTTTATTTATTTTTTTTTAAATTTTTTTTTATTTAGGTTTACATGTTAACAGTGTAAATGATTCATTGTGCATAGATAGAGGATAACATATCAATTCTCTAGTTGTGAGTTGTATAGAATCACGACATATATGCAGTCATACATAAAGTTAGGGCTATGATGTCCATCATATAAAACATTACTTTAAATAGTTCTATATTATTCTATTTCATGGGTGTAAAATATTGAAAAAGTACTGGACATTGTTGATATTTTCCCATTTTGTACCCTAACCCCATGTATCATTGTGAACCTCCACTGTTTTTCTTTCTGAGATAATTTCTAAAGAGATATATCTAGATTTTGGAACATTGAGGTAAGTAGATTAAAGTTTTAAAGTTCTTTGACACTTATTCCAAACATATCTTAAGTTTTGGCTCCCACCCGTGGGGGGTAATCTCTTGTTTACCATGCTTGTACCCACACTGCTGATTATTATACTTTAATATTTTTTATTGACCAGATGTGTGAAAAATGTATCATGTTGTTCATCCATTTGGAAATTACTATATTATAAAAGAAACTGGACATTTTAAATCATTTTACAGTCCATTTCTGTCACTTATTTTTTGAAACATCTATATTTATTCACTAATTTTCCTATTGTGTTTTGTTATTAACGATCAACATTTATTTTGCAAGCATATTTTAATTTTTTAATTAATTAATTAATTAATTAATTTGTTCTAATCAGTTATACATGACAGCTGAATGTTCTTTGATTCACTGTGCACAAACGGAGCACAATTTTTCACTTCTCTGGTTGTACACGAAGTAGGGTCACACCATTCGTGCAATCATACATGCACCTAGGGTAATGATGTCCATCTCATTCCACTGTCTTTCCCATCTCCATGCCCCCTTCCCTCTCCACCCTCCCCTTTGCAAAATCCACAGTTTCTCCACTCATCCCATTCCCTCCTCTCATTATGGATTAGCATCCACTTATCAGAGAAAACATTTGGTCTTTTGTATTTGGAGATTGACTTACTTCGCTTAGCATGATATTCTCCAACTCTATCCATTTACTTGCAAATAACATAATTTTATTCTCATTTATTGTTGAGTAATATTCCATTGTATATATATACTATAGTTTACTATAGTTTCTTTATCCATTCATCTATAGAAAGGCCTTTAGGTTGGTTCCACAGCTGGGCTATTGTGAATTGTGCTGTTATAAATATTGATGTGTCTGCGTCACTGTAGTATGCTGTTCTTAAATCCTTTGGGTATAGACCAAGGAGTGGGATAGCTGGGCCAAACGATGGTGCCATTCCAAGTTTTTAAAGGAATCACCATACTGCTTTCCAGATTGGCTGCACCAATTTGCAGTCACCAGCAATATATAAGTGTGCCTTTCCCTCACATCCTCATCAACACTTATTGTTGCTTGTATTCTTGACATTCTGACTGGAATGAAATGAAATCTTAGAGTAGTTTTGATTTGCATTTCTCTAATTACTAGAGATGTTGAACATTTTTTCATATATTTGTTGATTGATTGTATATCTTCTTCTGAGAATTGTGATTCAGCTCCTTAGCCCATTTATTGATTGAGTTGTTTGGTTTTTTGGTGTTAAGTTTTTTGAGTTCTCTATATATCCTGGAGATTAGTACTCTATCTGTGTGGTAAAAATTTTCTCCCATTCTGTAGGCTCTCTCTTCACTTCATTGATTGTTTATTTTGTTGAGAAGAAGCTTTTTAGTTTGAATCCATCCCATTTATTGATTCTTAATTTTATTTCTTGTGCTTTAAGAGTCTTTTTAAGGAAGTTGGGGCCTAATCCAACACGATGAAGAATTGGGCCTACTTTTTCTTCTATTAGGCGTAAGGTCTCTGTTCCAATTCCTAGGTCCTTTATCTACTTTTGAGTTTTGTGCACATTGGGATTTCCAGTTTTTCCAGAACCATTTGTTTAAGAGGTTATCTTTTCTCCAATGTATGTTTTGGGTGTCTTTGTCTAGTATGAGATAACTCTATTTATGTTGGTTGTCTCTGTGTCGTCTATTCTGTACCATTGGTCTACATGTCTGTTTTGGTGCCAATACTATGCTGTTTACTATGGACTGTAGCATAGCTTAAGTTCCAGTTTTGTGATGCCTCCTGCTTTATTCGTATTGCTAAGGATTTCTTTGGTTATTCTGGGTCTCTTATTTTTCCAAATGAATTTCATGATTGCTTTTTCTATTTCTATGAGGTATGACATTGGAATTTTAATTGGTATTGCATTGAATCTGTATAGGGTTTTTGGTAGTATGGCCATTTTGACAACATTAATTCTGCTTATCCAGGACCCTGGGAGATCTTTCCATCTTCTAAGGTCTTCAATTTCTTTTAGTGTTCTGTAGTTTTCTTTGTAGATGTTTTTCACCTCTTTTGTTAAAATGATTCCCAAGTATTTTTGTTTTGTTTTTTTAAGGCTATTATGAATGGGTTGGTTTTCCTAATTTCTCTTCCAGAGGCTTCATCAGTGATGTATAAAAATGCATTTGATTTATAAGTATTGATTTTATATCTTATTACTTTGCTGAATGCATTTATTAATTCTAGAAGTTTTCTGGTGGAATTTTTTGGATCCTCTAAGTATAGAAACTTGTCAGCAAATAATGATACTTTGAGTTTTTCTTTTCCTTTTCATATCCCTTTAATTTCTTTCATTGGTCTAATTGCTCTATATTTTCAAGAACTATGCTAAACAGAAGTGATAAGAAAGGGCATCCCTGTCTTGTTCCAGTTTTTTTCCATTTAGAATGATATTGGCCTTGGATTTAGCATAGATAGCTAAAGTATGAAGTATGTTCCTACTAGCCCTAGTTTTTCTAGTGTTTTGAACATGAAAGGGTGCTGTATTTTGTCAAATGCTTTCTCTGCACCTATTGATATAATCATATAATTTTAATCTTTCAGTTTATTGATGTGGTGAATTATATTTGATTTTCATATGTTGAACCAACCTTGCATCCCTGGGATGATCCCCACTTGATCATGTGCACTAATTTTTAAATGTTTTTGCATGCAATTTGCCAAAATATTTTTGAGAAGTTTTTTGTCTGTTAATCAGGATATTAGTCTGAAGTTTTCCTTCCTTGATGAGTCTTTGTCTAACTTTGTTATTAGGGTAATACTCGCTCATAGAATGAGTTTGGAAGAGTTCCTCCTTTTCTATTTCATGGAATAATTTGAGGAGTAATGCTACTAATTCTTCTTTGAGGTCTTGTAGAACTTGGCTGAGAATCCATCCTGTCTCAGGCTTTTCATGGTTGGTAGGCTTTTGATGGCATCTTTTATTTCCTTGCTTGAAATCTGTTTAAATTGTATATGTCCTCTCAATAAAGTTTGAGGAGATCATATGCCTCTAGAAATTTACTGGTGCCTTTAGGATTTTCTATTTTACTGTAAATATTCAAAACAGTTTCTAATTATTTTCTGTATTTCACTACTGTCTGTCATGATGATTCCTTTTCCATCAGAAATTTTAGTAAACTGCATTTTCTCTCTCCTTTTCATTAGAGTGGCTAAGGATTTATCAATTTTATTTATTTTTTCAAAGAACCAGATTTTCATTTTGTCAATGTTTTCAACTGTTTCTTTTGCTTCAATTTCATTATTTTAGCTCTTTTTTTGATATTTCATTGTTGTTCTGATTTATTGTCTTAATAACTCATATCATTTAGAATATTGTTTATATAATTTATACAAATTATTTGGTGAAGTGTCTACAAATTTTTTCAAAAACTATTTTTGTTCCCATAATGTTTGTTTGTTTGTTTTAATTTTAATTTATTTTTAAAACAAAAGAATGCATTTCAAGTCATAGTACACATATAGAACTCAATTTTCCATTTCTATAGTTGTAAATAAGATAGAGTCACACCATTTATGTCTTCATACATACACTTAGGGTAGTGATGGCCATCTTATTCCACCATTTTTGTTACCCTCATGTTCCCTCTCCCTTATCTCCCCTTTGCCCTATCCAAAGTTCCTTCATTTCTCCCATTCTCTCCACCCTCACTCTCATTATGTATCGGCATCCACTAATCAGAGAGAAAATCAGCCTTTGGTTTTTTGGGATTGGCATACTTCACTTCATTCAGGGTTTTATTGATATATGGTTTGTATTCCTGGTCATTTTGGTTTATTTTTGGTTTTTAACTTGGTTTCTCCTTTGATTGGCTTTTCCCTTAGTGTAGTTCCTCCCTTTGCTGATTTTCATTGTTGTTTTTCATTTCCTCCTCATGGAAGTTTTGCCGAGAATGTTTTGTAGTGCAGGCTTTCTTGCTGTAAATTCTTTTAACTTTTATTATGGAAGGTTTTCATTTCATCATCAAATCTGAAGTTTAATTTTGCTGGATATAAGATTCTTGGTTGGCATCCATTTTCTATCAGTGCTTGGTATATGTTGATCCAGGCTCTCCTACCTTTGAGAGTCAGAGTTGAAAAATCTGCTGAGATCTGAATCAGTCTCCTCCTATATATAATCTGATTCCTTTCTCTTGCAGCCTTTAAAATTCTATCCTTATTGTGTATGCTAAGCATTTTCATTATAATGCGACTTGGTGTAAATCTGTTGTAATTTTGTACATTTGGTGTCCTGTAAGACACTTGTATTCGATTTTCCAATTCATTCTTCATGTTTGGGAAATTTTCTGATATTATTTCATTGAAGAGATTGTGCATTTCTTTGGTTTGAATCTTTGCCTTCTTCTATCCTGATAAATCTTAGACTTGGTCTTTTGATGTTATCCCTTAATTCTTGGATGTTCTGTTCATGGTTTCTTACTATCTTCACTGTGTGATCAATTTTATTTTCAAGATTGTTTATTTTATCTTCATTGTCTGAGGTTCTGTCTTCCAAATGATCTAGTCTGTTGGTGAGGCTTTCTATTAAGTTTTTTATCTGGTATACTATGTCACTCACTTCAAGGATTCCTATTTGGAATTTTTTCAGAATCTTTATCTCTTTCTTAAAGTCATCTTTTGGTACTTATGTTTGCTCTCTTTTCTCTTTGTTAGAGTGCTCAATTGTTGCCTGTATTTTCTCTCTTATGTTATTCTTTGATTCACAGATCATTTTAATTATGTACATTCTGAATTCCTTCTCTGACATTTCATCTGCACTGTGAATGGTGTCTATTATTGTAGCATCTTGGTTTGTTTGGGTCACTTTTTTCCCTTATTTTTTCATGTTGTCTATGTGTCTTCCTCTCTTGTAGTGTAGATCTGAAGCATTACAGTTTCTACTCTATAATCAGGTATTGTCCCTGCAGGCTACCAATACCTCACCTTTAAGGGAGAGATCAATGTTTACAATACCCAATGCACACATTATGCAGCCATAAATCTAATAGCTCCTATTTAGACAATTACAGTTTTGTTGCTACAAACAGTATGGATGTGTTTGATTATTATCAACCATATAGTCAGTAGGTTTGCATAAGGGTTTACAGTTTCTAATGGTGAACAAAGAGAGAAAAGGGAGGGGAATGTAGAGTGAGAAGTTTATGAGGTAGGATGTGAGAACATAGAGACATCAGATTAATGCAAGGGTAAAGGGGAATCAAAAGAAATTGGCTGTTAGCAGGAGAAAAAAAGGAAGTGGGTGCATGCCCCATGCATGGCTCTCTTTCCTCTGAAATAAGATAGTGTCTGTTAGCACACCTTATAGGGATACCTCCCATGTAACCAGACCCTCAGGGACCTTGGTGATGGTCTTTCGGGTCCTGTTAGTTGTCCCTAGATGGAGAAGTCACATCCCTAGTTGGTGGCAGCAGTAGTATCAAACCTATAGGTACCTTGCTGTTGGACTTCCAGGCCCCAGTTGGTGTCCCAAGATGGAAGCTGCCCCAACTAAAGATGGTAGAGGTGGCAGCAGAGGTAACCCAAGATGGCAGCAGTGATGTCCCAAGATGGAGGCAACCGCTTTCAGAGATGATGATGGAAGGGAGGGCTGTTGGATGGCACTGGGCGACCTGTGAGGTGCTGTAGCAGGCAGCTGTCCGCAGGCCTTGTCCGTTGTCCCACAGTGGAGGCTACCACATGGGAAAGACTATGTTGGTGGCTGCTGTGTCCCAAGATGGAAGCTGTCTGAGGGGAGCCACATATTGGTAGATGGAAATCTGCAACCCAGTTGGGTTGTCTCTCCGCGCCAGGCCTGGAGGGATCATCCTACGTGTTTTAATTTTTGAATACAATATTATATTTTTTTTCAGTGTTTTTTGTCTTTAAATTTTGACTTTAGTCTTTTGTTCATTTGCTTGGTTTTGCTTTTGCCCATGCAGGGGATCAAACCCAGAGTTTGTGCTTTCTGTTCAAGTGCTGTACCATGGAGCTATATACTAGACCTCGAGTTTAGTCTGAGGTAATGAGTCTTAAATTTTCGTGTGGTTAAAACTCCTTTTTTCTTTTCTTGTGGTTTCTTCATATTTTTTATGTTTAAGTGGGCTATTCCACTAAACCTTTTACCCACTTCTCAGAAACAACAGTGTCATTTTGATTTGTATTTTATGCAAAAGTATACCAACAAAGACATTCTCACTTTAATACAAATTTGAAAGTACATAATTTTGATTAACCCAAGATTTCTTTGATTGTATTTTCATCATGCATACTAGCCAGTTAAACTGTGCTAGTTACCAGAGATTAATACCTTTGTAGAATTCTCTTTTGAGAATTTTTTTTAAATAATAAAGAGGGCTAATGACCCAAATTTGTTTTTCTCATAATTCTGGTAATGAAGTTGATAATTCTGTGACAGAATAGATTGTGAAAGAAAAAGAGGTCAAACTGAAAACAAAAAATACACTTGTCACCTGCCGTATATTTATAGTTACTTCATGGAAAGAAATGTTGTAAAGAATATTAAGGCCTCACAAGAGCTCAATGGTGAAATGGTTATGCCTCACTAACTTATCAAAATTATCTCTGGGGCATGACATAATAAGGGAGCAGAGTGTGTGCCCTGAGGACATCTCTTATTGGTTCCTCTTAGGGACCATTCTATTTCTGTGGCTCTCTAAAGAAAAATTGTTTTTTGTTTTGTTTTGTTTTATTTTATAATGAACTTATGCTTTAAAAAACTTCAGCTAAAAACAAAGTTTCTCATGAACTACATGCCTCTCTTACCAGCACTGGAGTACTCAAAACTACAGAAGTCTACGTGTCATTAAGCCTCCTTCTGGATTATTTTCCAGTCTTCCTGAAACAGGGAACATGCTTTTTCCTCAATCGAGTTTAGTGGCTGTTTAGGGAACTGTTAGATTATAGATCAGATGTCAAAATGATGCTATAGGAGTCTAGACCACATTTACTTTAAAAATTTACAGATATATTCTTGGGAAAAAGAAAAGAATAAATTGGTTTTGGAAGAGCCTTGAAATTATCCCTTGGTGCTCAAGTTACACTGAGACCATTTTTACCTCCTCCAGGTAGTGTTTTAAATTTTGAATACAATAGTGGTCTCACCCAAGCTTGAGTACTGTGTGTCAATTGAGCCCTCATGCTCTAAGAGAACTGACTCTGTTTCATGAATGTTTGTGCAGCAAGCCTGCAATGATGATGTTACCAACAACTATTTACAAGTGGGAAAATCAGCTCAAAGTGTTAAATGTCTGAGCCAAAGTATGAAATCAGTACATATGACTTTTTTCTCTATGTCATATCTCTTAGTCTTACCCCAAACACAAACTGCCTAGTTTATGAAAGAATAAACCTCACTATTTGCTTAAGAATATTATTTAATAAAATCAAAACTTATTTCACTGATTTGGAGAAACTAAAATGAAATCAATAGTGTATTATAAAAAATATCAACTTTTTTTTGAAAGTTCATTTACTTCCTATTCTGCTCATTTAACCTGTTAATATTGCTGTCTAATCTAAGTTATAGCTGGTTTTAATGATTAGTCTAGAGAGTAGTCTGACTGCTATACTGATTGCCTATACAAAAACTGTAGAAAATTTTAAAATTTAAAGTTTTCAGAGTTTTAAATAACTGAAGCATCTCTAACTTGTTTTAATTTTATTCATTTAATTTTATTCACTTAATTAATTAGTATGGAAAACACTAAAGAAGCAGAATAATTCGGTTTCTTAATGCTTTGTCACAAGCTAGAAATTGAAATTATTCTTTCCAGATTAGCTGATAAGTGGATTCTAATCCACGTCCACATAGTATCTGTATTTTATATACTCTGAAAAACTGTTTTCTGACTTACAGCTAGATATAAGGAAATTAAAATTGAATAGTAAGGCCCACAATGAAGCTCACTCACAAAACTGGTTGTTTGTAGTAAGCAGAGGAAGATTTCCTACCAGGATTTAGGGCAGGATTTGCTGTTTAGAACCTATTCAAGCCATGTTGGTTTCAAGTTCTGAACTAAACTTCAGTTGTTGATTTTATATGCCACCTCCCAACTTTATTATTGGCAAAATAGGACTTTCTCTTTTTTAGAAAACCAGTAATAAACATCTCCTTGGACATTTAAATTGCTTTACAAAACATTTTGATGAGTTAAGTATAAATGAAAAAGAAACATAAGGCTTACATTTCCCTTAAATACACAAGGGATTGTAAATATAGAGAAAATGTTCATGAAAACATGTTTGGGAATATGCTAAAACTTTAAAAAATAGTTATAGACATTTGATGAGCCCAAGTGCAGCTGGATCTTGCTCATCCATGACTCTTTTTTAAAGGTAATGGATTATAAATAAAAACATATATTAATAATTCATATAAGGGATGATAGCAATGGAAGAGAAAAAACCCCTCTGCATTACTCATCCAGATGGAAAAATTCTAAAACAGACTTGAAAAAATAAAACATGAGAAAACTGCAAAGTTTCAATTCTCACATAACACAATTGCTTTTCCTACAAAACACAGTAGAATTGCAAAATCCAGATGATTAAAATATGGAGGATTAAGGTATCAGGTATGGCTGTCAAATTGAATTGTTTCTTATTCTCAAGAGATCACTTTTGAAAACTAGGACATTTCCCACTGGAATTTAAGGAGATTCTTTCACTGATTTGGAGAAAATCAAATCAAATCAATAGTGTATTATAAAAGATATCAACTTTTTTTTTAAGAAGTACAGGATGTGTGTCTACATACACATATACACACACAGTTGAATCCAGACTTAAAACCTTTAAAGTACATTTTAAAACTCTTAAAATGTAATTACTAAATAAGAAAGGATAATGGAAAACCAATGATTACATCTATCCCAAAAGTTCTCCCACTTGAATCAATGTAAGATTCATGTTTTCATGTAACTGTAGACATAGCAATATTGGAATTGAACCACTCTTGACAGAGATTTTCTTCCTCAGTTTCTAGACATTCTAGAAGCACTGGATTCCAATTCTCAGCCAATAATACAACTTTCTTGCTTAGTTCTCTCCTTCATATAAAATGCAGACTGAAAGTATCCTTATTGAAAAATGAGACAAATGTGGATTTCACCCAGAATGAGTCCCCTCCTTCAAGTTTCTGCCTTCTTACTCTCTCTCTCCCTCAAAGAGTTGACTTTGTTTTGTTTCATTTTGTTTTTTCCAGATTCTATAATTTCTATTAGCAAGGTTAATTTGCTAAGTTTCTACAACATTATCAGAAACTGAAGATCATTTTTGATCTTTATTTTTAACATTGTGTTCTATGGCTCCTGGTGTATATTAGGTGTTAGTAAATTAAGACATAAATGAAGAATGGAATGCTTACTTACTCTTAGAGGAATGCCTACATGAAATATGACAGTTTTCTATGCTTGTTTTAAAGTAAATATAAGGAATTAATCCTATTTGTTAAAATACAGAGTTATACTAACCTCCTACACAAAGAAGTGACATGAACTAAAAGTTGTTTTTTGTTTTTTGTTTTGGTGGGTTGTGCTTGTGTTTTAGATATGTTAACTAGTAATTCATTATTATCTTTATTTGTAAATAAAAGAAAATGTGTAGAGATTTACTTAACATATTTGAAGAGTATGACCATTTCAAGTGTAATTAATTTGGCTTTTAAGGCTTAGTGTTTTATAATATACAACTTTATGTGAAGTAAGGAAAATAAGTTATCATTAGACTGCAATAATCACATATAATAAATACTCATATAATTTGCATAGTAATTTTTGGCCAAATTTCATGACACCAAAAGAAAAGTTAATGTCTTACTATGTTTAAATAATCCCAATGAGATTTAGCTTTTTCAATAAACTGGAAACTATACAGTCATACCTAAAAAAAAGCGCAAAACAAAACAAGTTTTCCCGTGATTGAAATTGTGACCCACATAATAAATCAGACTTTATTTTTCTTTGGTAATTGAAATATGAATTTCTTATATATGTAAGTTAGAATTTACCGTTGCTTCTTTATGTAGTAAGTATGACAAATTTGCTGCCATAAGAATGTTCTGAATAATTACATTCATATTAAGTGTTCACTATTTTATTTGAAACACAAGGTATTTAACTCTTGAGAGTATATGTTTACTTACTATAACTGTTAAATTAAAGGAATGAAATTAAGTGTTAATATAATTTACAAGTTACAACATCCATTTGATAGCTGCTTTGGGATTAAGCTAGAGTTTCAGGATTAAGAAAATAAGTTTAAAGATGTGTAAATGCCCAATGAGCCATTCTGTATTGAGAAATTGAGGCATGTAAGTGATGATCCTGTTTATAAAACCTCTGCTAGTTTGCATATAAAATGTTTCTCCAAAGAAAATGCACTGTAAAACAAAAGGATCAAAATATATGAGGCAAAAGCTGATTGAACTGCACTGAAAAATAGCTGAATGCACTCTCAAAATTGAAGATTTCCACAGCCCTCTACAAGAGAGGTCCATACCCAGCAGGCATTCAATCAGGAGTTGTACTCAGCATCATCATTCAACTGGGTTTAATGGATATCTATAGACCAGCAGCAAAATACAAAGTTTTCTCAAGTTCACAAGGAACTTTCACCAACGTAGACCAAGTTCTGGGCCATCAAACACATCGTAACAAATTTTAAAGAGCAGAAATCATACAATTCCTACTCTCATGCCATAGGGAATTAAACTAGAAACCAGTAACAGAAAGATAATAGAAAATTTCCACCATAGATGGAGATTATACAACACACTTCCAAATAACATGCATGCATTAAAGAAGAACTCTCATAAGAAATATATAAATATTTAAAACTAAATGCAAGTGAGGGTATAACTCATCATAGTTGGTGGGTTTCATCTAAAACAGTACTTAGAAAGAAATATATAGAATTTAATGTATATATTGGAAAAGAAGAATTATCAGTATAAAAGCATCTAAGCCCTCATACTAGGAAACTAAAAACAAAGAAAAAATTCAATCCAAAATAAGCAGAAGAAAAGAAATTATAAAAATCAGAATATACAGAAATAAAATTGAAAATCAATAAAATTCAAATTTAGTTTTTAAAAGATCAATAAGATCTTCAGCTGAACGAGGTAAAAAAAGCATGCAAATTACTAATATCAAGATGAAAAAAGACATGATGAAGAATCTGTGGACATATGGACATTGTTACAGTCAATTTGAGGTAGCAATCTTACTGGATTGAAGGGTGCCTAAGAATTGGTAAAGCATAATCCAGGTGTGTCTATTTTTAGGAGGTTACAAGAGAATATTGGCAAGTGGATCTGCTGGCTGAGTGTGCTTAAGCACCATCCAATGATGAGGGCCCAGACAGAACAGGGAGTGGAGGAAAGGGTAAACCTGTGGCTCTCTCTGCTCCTCTTCTGGAGTGGGCAGGTTTTCTGCTGCTGTTGCTCTTGAACATCTGATTCCACATTCTTCAGTCTTTAGACTCTGGAACATGAACCTTCAGCCATTAATTGATCTTTATTATTTTTCTGAAAAACCCTAAAGACCAAATAATTGCTAGAACAATTAAGAATAATAAAAAATAAAACTTTGTTTTTTTATCTCCCCTTCACTTATTTCTTTGCTAATGTGCTCTTTGAATGTTTTTAAAATAAAGATTGATCTACTAGTACTTAAGGAGGCTGAGACAGGATAATCGCGAGTTCGAAGCCAGCCTCAGCAACTGCGACGCACTAAGCAACTCAGTGAGACCCTATCTCTACATAAAACACAAAATAGAGCTGGGGATGTGGCTCAGTGGTCGAGTGCCCCTGAGTTTAATCCCCAGTACCAAAAAATAAAAAAATAAATAAATAAATATTGATCTAAAGCCATTTCCTTCTCTTTGAAGAATTATTAATTTTTTGTTACAATGCAGACCTATTGGCAAAATATTTATTCGATTTTTTTTTTTCGTGAAAAGTCTCTTCTCCACTTTCAAGGGTAATCACAGGGTAAGAGGACATTGGGTTGGTGCCTTTCTTTCTTTCTCTTCTTTCTTTTCTCTCAGCACTATAAACATTTCATTTATTCTCTTGTTGCTTTAAGTACTTCCAAAAGGTGAGATGCAAATATTATCTTTGCTTCTAACGGTAAATTTGGTGTTTTTCATTGTCATCTTTTTAGATTTTTCTCTTTGAGATTTTCTAGTTTTAAAATGATACACCTAGATGGATCTTTCTTTCTTTTCTTTTTTATTTTTGCCTTTTCTGCAGCTTAGTGTCCTCTGAGCTTCCTAGATATAGTCTCTGTCTGTCATTACTTTGGGGGGAAATTTCAATGTTATTCTAAATATTTTTGGTTCTTTTCTCACTTTTCTGGTATTCTTATTATGCCCAATTTACGCTTTTGCTATTCTCTTATAGTTCTTGATATTCTATTACAATTCTTTTTTTCCTCTCTGTTTCTCAGTTTGTAAGTTTCTGTTGACATATCTTCAGTCTTTTTTGGCCAAGCATAGCCACTTATTGAGCTTATCAGTTACTTTTTTCTGTCACACTATTTTTGGTCTCTGGCTTTTCTTCTTGTTTTTTTGGTTAGAATTTCCATTACTCTACTTATTTTACCTGTCTGTTCTTACATGCTGTTTACCCGTTAGATATCTTCTTATCATAAAGGAAGTTTTAAATTCCTAGTCTGATCATTCAAATATCCCTGCCTGAGTCTCAGTCTCATGCTTGTTATTTCTCTTTTAACCTTGTTTACATTTTTCTATGGCTTTTAATATCTTATTAAGAACTGTTCATGGTGTAGTGGGTGTTGTGAGCTGTAGTAAATAGTCCTTTAATAATGTATTAGTAAGTTTAAGGGGTATGTCAAACACTGTATATCCCCATGGTTACATCTCAGGCTTTTGGTAAGTCTCTTACTTGAACTTTGAACTTTGCCAGTCCTTCAATTTAATTTTTGAATCACTTTTTGTGGAAGAGAATGCTAGATGGGTTGGAATGCATTACTTTTCTTTTCCCCATATGGGATGTTAGAGTAGGATGGCATTGGGAATTTCTCTTCCCCTACGTGGATTAAGCTTTGAGAAGTAACCAGTGGATTAGATTCTGGTAAAAAAAAAAAAAAAAAAAAGTTGTCTTGAAGGCAGTCCTTGTTAAGAAGAACAGAATTATTTGAAATATTTCAAAATGATTACATTCTCCCTTTCACTAGTTCTTTTCAGGATGACATTTCATTTTTTCCACTTAGGGTTAATTTGTTTTCCTTTCCCTTATCAAAAATAAAAACTCCTTTAAATTCAGTGCTTATCAACACCCAGAGTGGGGATGACTTTGGCTCTGTGCTCTGCCTCATCTGATGACAGCAGAACTTCTCCTGTGTAAAGATGATAGATGTGAACAATACAGAACGCGTCTGTCAGATTGAGCAAACGCATCTTGTGCAATTTTCCTAGATGAAGCCTCTTTTTACATTCATTGCCTACTTCTCATAAAAAATGGAGTTACTCTCCACTTCATGTACAACCTCAGGAATGAGAAGTTACACTCCATGTACGTATAATATACCAAAAAACACTCTACTGTCAGGTATATCTAAAAAGAACAAATGAAAAAATGGAGTTGCTAACATTTATTATACCCAAATTTCTGCTTTCTTATTACATATTTTACTTATAAAATCTCACCTGGTTCCCATCTTAACCTTCAAGATGTGATATACTCAAATTAGTGTCTTCTCAATTGTTCTCTGACAGGTAAATGCTGGAAACAGAAGAGTTGAGCAAAGGGTACTTTGGTTGGCTGAAAAAAATAAAGTCCCTAAAAACAAAGTGCTGCCCCTCTGTTTTTTCCATTTAGTACAGACTGTGGAAAATTACATAAAATGAAAAACACAATAATATTATCTCGTGGTGTAAGAGAAAAAAAAGCATATGTACACTTGTTTTCATAAAACAAAAAAAATTGTTTTTTTCTTTTTTTAAAGTTTACTATTCTTAATGAGATTCAAGGAGACATGGTTTCTTGAAAGAGGAAAAGGAATCTCATCAGGAGAAAACGACGTGGCTCAGGGAAATGTTTGGAGAAGGAAAATGGTCCCTTCCTGAAGGTTCTTTTACGTCTGGCAATTAAAACTCTTCCTTGTAGAGTAGCATGGAATGAGTCTTCTGGCAAGTAGAAATTTTTCTCATATCCTACAAATAGATTGATAGTCAGTCCAAGTGTTTGACATTTTCAGTTTTTACTATCTGCATAAGAATATTAGTGGGAATTTGGGGGAAGCTCTTAGGGATAGCTGTTCAGTTGACTTTGTAATCATAAATTTCTCTTTTAGTTCTGAACAGTATCTTAAGGAAAAAAAATGTTTATGTCCAGTGAGGAACATGGATAATAATTCAAAAGTTGTAGTGTCAGTGATATGTGGCTTCTAGTCTCTGTCTTAACAATGTTATTGTCTACTAAAGCCAGATTAGGGCCCTGGCTCTGCAGAGTCTAACGACTGGAATAGTTAAGAATTAATTTCTTTTCCTCTTTGGGTTAGTACACAAAGCCATAATGAGGAGAAACTTTGGTCCAGTCACTTTTGGTCTTATTTATTGCATTTATGAAATAAGAATATGACCAGTGCCATACCTATTGTCACGAGTGTTTTGAACACAAACTGAGATACTAATAATGCTGGGGGAAAAATAAAGTTAAAAGCATGGTCTCTTTCTCTGGAACCAAGAATTGGGTGTTAAAATCAATTCTAAGATGATTGGCCTATGATCTCACAGTCCCAGATTAAGCAATTTGTAAACAACCACACATCAAAAATAAATGAGATGTCAGGGAACATTTTCTTTCTCATAAATCTAAGTAATTCAAATATTAAAATTCTGATCACTGAATGAACAAATTACATGCTGAATCAACTGTGTATTCTCATCAATGAAGAAAAATTAAACCCAGATAATAGTTTTTCCTTTAAAATAATTCCTATAATATTGATTGTATTTTCCAACTGCTTACATATATGGTATTTTTTAAGATCTGGCTTTATTTTGTTAATTTAGTAATTATAGGACACATTGTAGGAAGGGAATGAAGCACAGGATTAGCAGACCACAGCACACAGCTTGAAAATCCATGTATTATATAATTTCCTTGGACTGAGAACAACTGCCATTATCAGTAAAAATGATATCTGAGGTCTCTGGATAAGGTTTGTTATTCTCACACCTGTGATTTCATAGCTTATTTGGTCAAATTGGACAAAAATGGCTCTTTTGATTTCATTTTTAATTTCTTATAATTATTTCCATATTTTGATTACAAATAATATTTTTAATGTATGAGTAACTTCAACTTATTCTTATTGCCCTTAAATAAAGTACTAATAATCCACAAATATTCTCCAGAAGTATTTCTTTTTAAAGTTTTTTTTACCCTGAATTATTTATAATTTCCAGAATTATTTATATTTTATATAAATAATTTGTTTAGGTAAAGTATTTTTTCATGAAGGGCATATGCTGCATATTCCAGAATTTTTTATAAATTCCAGAATTATCTATATATTCAGGATTTATTGAATAATCAAGACAAAAGATTAAACAAGGCTATAACAAATATTTCCAAAAGTAAAACGAAGATATGTTTTTAGTTTGTGTGTGTATGCATGTGTGTGTAGTTTTGTTGTCCTATCTTTGCCAAGGAGATGTAATTTACTGAAAAAAATTATGACTGAGATTTTGAGTACAGATCATTCTTTAGTCCCTTTTATTACTTTTAGACAAAAGTAATATTTAACTTAACAACTACATTGCCCATCTTTTGTTTTTCCCTCCTGACTCTCTCCTTTAGAATCTAGTCATATCATATATTTTATAGTGTTCTCTTGAATGGGGTTCAATAATTCTGGCTTATTCTGATTTAAATTTAAATTAAGACTTTAGATTTTTCACATAGCAAATTATGTTTTATGTCTTGGATTTTTTCCCTATAATCCAGGAAGTTTGTTTGTTTATTTGTTTGCCTTTAAGATTTTTCTTTCTTTTTGTGAAGGGGCAAGAGTTCCTTCTTAGCTCTAGTACAAAAACGGGAAAGAGGTATAATGTTAAAGTGTAAGATTATGAAGCCTCAGTTTATAATAGAGAGGGTGATTACTAATCAGGAAGAAGGATAATATGTGCCCCCCTTTTACTTTCATAATGAAATCTGTAGATGTTTGTTTGTTTTTAATTAGATGCTACTACAGAATAAGTACCATGTTTCTCAAATGGGAAGTAGTGAGATCAGGATTAAAATCTCATTTATCAATATAGCCCAGAAGCTGGACTGTCAATTCCATTGCTCTGCTACCTCTCATTTGGAAGAGCAAGGTAGAATGAATACTACTGATTTATTTATTTTTAAATGAATTAAGCCCAGTGATATGTTTGCTTTTTTCTCTGATCCCATATGTGTTAGTTTTCAGAGTAGCCAATTTCCTTTTCCTTCTTGGTTATGAGATAAATATTTTCTTCTTCTTCTGTGGTTTTTTTTTTTTTTGTACCAGGGAATTGACCTCAGGGGTGCTTAACTATTGAGCTACATCCCCACTTCTTTTTATTTTTTATTTTGATTCAGGGTCTCACCACGTTGTTTAGAGCCTCCCTAAATTGCTGATGTTGGCTTTGAACTTGTGATCCTCCTGCCTCAGCCTCCTGAGCCACTGGGATTACAGGTGAATGCCACCATGCCCAGCAAGATAAATATTTTCTTGATTCTCTCTTAGTCCTTCTTATTGGAAACAATCATCCATAAATAGGAAGTAAGTATGAAGACAAAAGCAACAGGGATAATAATGCAACAAAATCCCAACTTTAGAGACCTGTACCAGGACAAAAGCCATTTACCAACAATGAACCTCTTTGGAGTCTACCTTTCTGCCTGAAGCTATAAAATTATTATAATGACACCTACTTCCATGAGAAGGGAAGATAAATACCAAGTACTAGTGTAAAAGTGGAAGAAATAAACTCAGCAAGTTTTCTGATCTGTTTTTTGTATTACATGGAAGCCAATAGGGAAATTACAACTGTAATCCTAACAAAATCTTGAGAATTTACGATAGGGGGGCATTAGAACCATGACAATGTATATTCTCCACAGGACTAATAATCTGTTCAACATGAGGAGGAAATAAAACAATATTTTGAAAACTTAAAACAATACAAATATATACAGAATCCAATCATGTCCTTACATTTTTGAATATTTGGAAAAGTATTCATTATTTGATGATACCATTACACACTTTGCAAAAACGAATTAAATGAAGCTTCTAATCTCTATGTCCAAAACAGCAGTGACAGATAGAATATGAAAGGGCATGAAGGCATAATTTTTTATTGGAAAAAATACTAACAAAAATAACATGGAATACTAAAAAAAATCCCAGTTCTTCTGTTGCAACATATCCTTGTCAAAATCTATGCACTGGCTCTTCTTCCTTGGAGAAAGGAGTTGACACCACCTTGCTTTCAACAGAATGAATGACTCTCTTGGTTTGTGACTACTTCTCTTGCCAATCCACACACAAATAGTTCTTCTAATGTTTGTGTCCAAATTAGAATAGCCTTTATTATTTTTTTACTGTGATCTTATCGTGCTAAGGAATATGCAGCATATGCCCTTCATGAAAAAATACTTTACCTAAACAAAACCAGAATTTATTAACAGCCCAGCAATTTAATTTCACTTCCTCTCCTTAAACCAAAAGCAATAGTTATAAAATTTAAAAGTTCTCTCACTGAATTAGTTTTCCTTCTTTTCACTGTTTATTTTGCACATAACCCGGAAAAGATTGTTGGCTGCAATTCTTGTGGTGTTACTAAAATATTTCTTTAGCATCCCCAGTTAATACAGTGTATATGAATAATGACTAAGACAGAAGCTTAACTTTCATATTGTGCTTCATCACATGGTACACAGGGATTCAAAATTTGGCAGATTTTAGTAAACATTGCATACACATCAAAAGTGTAGTAATTTGGGTTCTCCTATCATCCTAGACAGAATTTATCCACTGCTCCACATTTAATTAAATTTTCTAATTCAAATTCATGTTTGTTCCAAAACATAGAATTCCAGTTATAATTCACATATTTTGGTAAGAAAATAGAACACGTGTGCTACAGGAATATTTTCCATCAGTTGTTTTTGTCAACAGGAAAACATGCCATGGAATAATTCTTAAGTATTCACTTCTCTGAATTTGAAAATTGAATTCATTCCTATGAATTTCTTAGAAACTAAAGTTCTAAGTAATTTTTCGTGTTTTGTCTCAGCCCACACCTAGAAAAATCTCCAAAATCTGAAGTGAAAGAATGACTTATAAAATCTTGTTGGAAACTTTAAATGACATGAAACAGTCTTGATTAAGCTGAGAGTATAGTAAATTTTACAATAATTTTATATTGCAAGCTCTTAAATTTTATATCTTTAAGTTGATAAAAATTAAGGTATTTCTGAGAACCTAAACGAAAAATGGCAATATAAATAACTCAAAGAATTATCTTTGGATACAAAGACTTGTTTCTTATGATAATTCTGAGTAAATATTCAATAATTGTGCCTTACTTTTAATCCACAAATGTGTATGTTTTTACCTGATTCTGTTTACATACTTTCCTGACTTAGAGTTTAATGGAATAAAGAGGAAGGATAAAAAAGGAGAATATTTTAGCTACTTCAGTCTCAAATATTTTGTATAGGTAAAGTAGATTCCTGTTCAGCAGTGCTATACCTCATTCATTTAAAAAAGTTGTTAATTCTACAAATTCTAAAAAATGGCTGAAGTATGGAACTTTAAAGGAAATGCTCTGTATGGAGCTTTCCTTCTGATAAGGTCATACAACCAGACAATATACTAGCACATAAATTAATTATGCATCTTCAAGAGTTCTCTGAGGTAATTTAGAAATTTCTATGGAAAAAATATAATAAAGGGAAATGTAATAAGGCAAAGAGTGGGAGGATCCACTTTAGTGATCTGAAATTGTCACTCTGTGAAGCAACTGAAGTTATGCATGAGAAGATGTGATGTTATCCATAGAAAGAGGTTGGACAAGAATGTTTTAAGTAAAGAAAGATGTATGCTCAGATTTGAGATGAAAAAGAGCTTAGCATGTTTAAAAACTAAAGGGAAAAAATGAAGGAGCACCATAAGCTAAAGATTAAGGGGTAAATTAATTTGTTAATTAATCAAAGAATGTCTTATAAAGATGATGCCATAAATGCATATTTTTTACTTACTTCTTTCATATCAAACACAAAGCAATTGCTAATGAAACAGGAAAAAAAGAGAAAAAAGACAAGATGGCTTAAGTCATATATAATATGTAACTTATGTGTACTCAATTATGTATGCTTATGTGTATATTTATATATATATTTATGCATGTTATGTACGTGTGAAACCAGTAACAGCAATTAGATAAGAAACAGAAGGGGAAATTAGAATTATTTTCTTCTAAGTAGTGACACAGTATTATCTGAAAGTGGACGGGGAGGGTTAGCTGTAAATGTATACTATAAACTTTAGGGTAACCACTCAAAAGAGGGGGAAAAGAAGAAAAAGAAATACAACATGTTAAGAAAAAGAGAAAATGAAAATGCTCAAAAACACAAAAGGTGGACAAAAATGGAAGACAAAAAGTATTAAATAAGAATAGAGATAACAAATACAAAACAATAACAAGCGTGAAGAACATGAATCCAACTATATCAGTAATCACTTCAACATTACATAATCAAATTAAATAATATAAAGACAAGTGGAAAACCACACAATAGTTGGAAATTAAAGAGAAAATGTAAAATATTTTATACGAAGTGGAAATTAAAACATGAATTATCAAATTCGGGAGATACAGAAAAGCAATACTTAAAGAGAAATTTATAGCATTGAAAATATATTTGAAAATAATAAAAATCTAAAATAAATAAGTTTTCACCTTAGGAAATTAGAATATGATGAGCACATTAAATTCAAACTCAGCAAAAGAAAAGAAAGATTAGAATAAAAATCAATGAAATTGAAAGCAAGAACCAAATTGACAAAATTAATGAAATCAAAATTACTTTTTATTTTATTTTCTTCTTCTTCTTCCTTTTTTTTGGTACCAGAGATTGAACCCAGGAGCACTTAACCACTGAGCCACATCCCTTTTTATATTTTTATTTAGAGACAAGGTCTTGCTAAGTTGCTGAGGCTGGCTTTGAACTTGTGATCCTCCTGCCTCAGGCTCCAGAGTTGCTGGAATTATAGGTGTGTGCCATTGCATTCTGCTCAAAACTACTTCATTTAAAAAGATCATTAAAACATAGAAGCCTCTAGCCAAATTAAGATACATTGTTGATGGAACTGTAAATTGGTGCAACCCCTTTGGAAAGCAGTATGGAGAATCCTCGAAAAACTAGGAATGGAACCACCATCTGACCCAGTTATCCTATTCCTCAGCATATATCCAAAGAAGTTAAAATCAGCGTAACTACTGTGACACAGCTACATCAATGTTTATTGTAGAACAATCCACAATAGCTAAGCTATGGAACCAACCTAGATGCCCATCAATAGATGAATGAATAAAGAAACTTTGGTATATATACACAATGGAATATTATTCAGCCATAAAGAAGAATGACTTTATGACATTTGCCAGTAAATGGATGGATCTGAAGAATATCATGCCAAGTAAAATAAAGCAACCTACAAAAACCAAAGATTGAATATTTTTGATGAAATGCAGAAGATAAACCACAATAAAGGAAGGGAAGAAGAGAAGTTCAGTAGACTAGACAAAAGGGAATGAAAGGAAGGGAGCATGGATAGGAACAAGAAAGACAGTAGAATAAATCTAGCATAATTTCCTTCTCCACATATGAAAATACCTAAGTGAATCTCACCATCGTGCCCACCCACAAAAATTGAGTCCTAATTAGAATAAGATATATCCCATGCTTGTATAATTTTATCAAAATGTATTCTACCGTCATGTATAACTAAGAAGAAACAATAAAAAAAAGAAAAAAAGGAAAAAAAGAGCAAGAGAGGAGACACAAATTACTAATATCTGCAATAAAAGAAGAGACATCACTAAAGAGCTCATGTACATTAAAATATAATGAAGACTATGAACAAGTCTATGCTAACACATTTTATAAATTAGATGAAATGCATTAATACCTTGAAAGACACAATCTGCCAAAGTGAGAAGAAATAGAGAATCTTAATAGGCCTACATGTATTAAAGATTGAATCAACAATTTAAAATCTTCCAAAGCAGAATTTTCAGGCCAGATGGGTTCACTGGTGAATTTTATCCAAAAGTCACATTGTCTCCATTCTTTACAATCCCTTTCAGAAAATAAAAGCAACAAAATATTGGCAAACATAATCCAACAAGGTGTAAAACTAATCGGACACCATGACTAATTCTGACTTGTGCCAGAGGTGATGCTAGTTGAACATTTCAGAAATAATTAAGGTAATCCATCACATTAATAAGTTAAAAAAGAAATATCATGTGATCATATCTATAGATGCAGAAAAAGCATCTGACACAGTTCAATAAACATTTATGATTAAAACTCTGAACAAACTAGGAGATTAGGGGAAATTTCTCAACTTGATGAAATATCTACAAAAACTCTACAGCTAACATCATGTTTAATAGTAAACAACAAATACTTTCCCATTAAAATCAGGAAGAAGGCAAGGTTATTCCCTCTTACCACCCCCTTGTAACATTGTACTAATGCACTAACAGCAATAAAACAATAGATTAGATAAACAGATGAAAATATAATGCTCTCTTTATTCACAAATAGCATGATTATGGAGAAAATCTGAAAGAACTAACAATAAAGAAAACTTCTTGGCATTAATAAGCAATTATAGAAAGATAAAAGAGATATATAATATAAATAAAATTAAATATATAAATAAAATTTAATTAAAGAGATAATTAGAGATATTTCTCATGTTCATGGATAGGAAGAATCAATATTATCCTTTGTTCAAGTCCTCCCAACATAACCTAGAGATTATATGCAATCTAAATCAAAATCCCAGTAAGTTATTTTGTGAATAAGGACAAAATTAGTCTAAAGTTTATGTAGAGAGGCAAAATACCCAGAAGGGCTAACACAATGTTAAAGAAGAACAAAGTTGGAGGACTGACACTACCCAACTTCAACACTTACAGTAATGACAACAGCATTTTTCCAGTGAAAGAATAAACAAACAGACAATGGAACAGTGTAGAGAGACTGAAATCTGACTAACATAAATATAGTCAATTGATCTATGATAAAAGAGCTAAGGAAACATAATGGAGCAAATAGAGTCTTTTTCACAAATAGTGCTGGAACAATGAGACATTCTATATGCAGAAAATAAATAATCAAGGTACAGACTTTACAACCTTCACAGAAACTAAGTGAAAATGAATCATAAACACAATATATAAAATCAAAAATGAAAAAACTCTTTTAAAGATAATATAAGAGAAAACTGGGTCACTTTAAATATAACCCCAAAAGCACAATCAGTGAAAGAAATAAATAGTAAGAAAACCTTCATTAAAATTTCAATTTCTGTTCTGTAAATGACAATGTCAAATATTGAGAAAAGAAGCTACACACTGGAAGAAGGTATTTTCAAGATACATATCTTATAAAGTACTGTTAAACTCAAAGAGTGAAAATGAATAACCTGATTAAAAAATTCTGTATATATCTTAATATACAGAATCTGCAAGAGGATATATAGATGGCAAGTAATCAAGTGAAATAAAAAATGCTTTACAACCTACATCATCAAAGAAATACCCATTAAAGCAACAGTGAGACACTTGGACATGCCTATTACAGTAGCCAAAATCCAGAAAAAAATTCAGCACCAAATGCTGGTGAGAATGTGAAACAAGAAGAACTGTCATTTATGACTAGTGGAAATTCAAAATAATATAGTCACATTGGAAAACACTGAACAGTTTTTTACAAAACAAAGTCTGACCATATGATTCAGAAATCATGCTCTTTGGTATTTATACAAAGAAGTTGAAAACTTAGGTCCACACAATAATCTGTGTGCATATGTTTATATTTATTTATAATTACCAAAACTTGGAAGCTGTAAGATGCTCTCAGTAAGTGAATGGACAAATAAACTGCAGTATATCCAGACAATGAGACACTACTCAACACCAAGTATAAATAAGCTATCAAGTCATGAAAAGACCTGGGGAAACATTAAATACATATTACTAAGTAAAAGAAGCCAATCTGAAAAGGACGCAATGTACAATTCCAACTATATGACATTCTAGAAAATGTGGAACCATGGAGACGGTGAAAAAATCAGTGGTTGCCAGGAGTAAAAGAGGAAGGAGAGATGACTAAGTGAATCACTGAGAATTTTTAAGGCAGTAAAATTATTTTGTATATTAATGATAACAGTGGGTGGTCCAATTGGGATCCAGGTGCTTGGCTTCCCCGTCAAAGAATTGAGCAAGACCCACAGAAGTAGCAGGCAGAGCATAGATTTATTGAAAGAGAAAGCACGCTCTGCAAAATAGAGCTGAAAGAGTGACTCAAGGCCTTGATGTCCTGGCCAGTTCTGTCTTGTATGGTGAGCTGTGCCATATTCCACGTGCACCTGATTGAAGACCTTGTGTTTTTGTCCCCATTGGTTACTTTATTTTCACCTAATTAGAACACAGAACTAGTGGTAGAAGTTGCTTTGGTAATGAGCTCTTCCTGGCTGGAACTGCCATAGTAATGGGACCTATCTTCAACAGGGACATGATGATGTATTTTGCCCATTTTGTACTCAGCCAGCACTTTCCTTGTACCCTGCCTCTGCCATCTGGAAGTCCCTAAACTCGTGCTCCATTACTATAACAATGGATATATGTAATTTGCCAAAATTAATAGAATATACAACACTGAGAATAAACCTGAATACAATGATGGGCTTTAGGAAATGATATGCCAATGCAGGCTCATCCATTATAACGTATATAATTCTCTGATGCGGGATGTTGATAGCGGGAGAGTATCTCTCATATGTAAGTGTGGGAATATATGAGAAATCTCTTTACATCACGATTTTGCTGTAAACCTAAAACTGCTCTAGTAATTTATATTTCAGTATTGAAAAAAGAAAGCTTAAGATAAGGGTAGTAGGCAGGACAAAAATTGGTAAATTGAGAGTGATGAATTCACCAAGAAACAAACACAGAAGAAGAAAGAGAATGTAAGCATACTCATGTAATATTTAAGAGATGTTTATCAATATACTATGACAATCTGAAATATATACAAATAGGAATTACTGAAAAACAAAGTGATAATAATGAAGGAGAAGCAATATTTAAAAAGGCAGTGAAAGTCTCAATCCCATGGACTCAGATTTTCAAATCAACATGTAGCACCTAAATCTAAGCATCATCACATCAAATAATAACTAAGAAGCGAAAATTCTAAAAACTATAGACTAAAATCATACAGATTGGGGAAAATAACAACTTGGAGAAATAAAGACTATGAAGGAATAAAAAGATTCCAAAACAATGCATTATTAAAAATGGTAGAGTAAGAATCTCCAAAAAAGTTGCTACTCTATAAAAGTAATCAAAAACCTGGAGAAAATCACCAAAATCAACTTTTTCACAGTCTATAAATTCACCAAATGCTTCTAGAATCCCAGAGAGCATTTACTCAAGAAATATAGGTGAATCTCAACAAGAACAGTAAGGTTTGCAATGTTTTAACTAATCCTAGTCCCACTCCTCCTCCACAGCTCAAGTATAACCTTGAAAATGATATTCCATATTCCCAGTAATTGAGGGAGTAGAACAGAGCTAGAGCCTTTCCAAAGCTCTTTTCCTAAAGATTGATTATATGACCTTTCTGGTATTTCCTTACATAACCCCAGTCAAAACTCTTGTCTTTGGTCACATATAAATTCATGCAATGCTAAAGCCTTTCCCTAAAAACGGAATTTGTCAAATATTTTGACAACAGGGCTGCTTGAGGGAATAGACAATACAGTTGGCAAAAGCTATACGACAATCAAAAAGCTTAAAAAGAAAAGCTTAGGTATGACATGTCCTTAATATCTTTAAAAATCTCTGACGCAATCCTGGGGATCTAGAAGGCCCTGTGCATGTGTAAGGATATATAACGATCAGTAGAAATGTGATCTGAGAAGGCCTAAGCTCTCACCTGTAACTGACTGAGTCTCTAAAGTAGAGTTGTGAACTGCCTGGTCCAGTGTTGATGGCATGCTCCAGCATGCACACAGGGCTCCTTTACAAAGACTGGGAACTTTATTGCTCCAGGCTATTAAGGAAATCTCTGTTTAATCATTAGCTGGCCACTAAGCTAACTGAGTAAAGATTATAGTGACCACATGTGAAAGACAAAGACTTTATAGAATGAATTCAGAAAAGTCACTAAACAAACCAATACAACCAAGAGTTAAACAAGTAGCCACAATCAATCCTGGAGAAGGAGGTGAATCTGATTTGCAGCATTGTCACATTATAATATTAAATGATAAGATTATTTTTATTAAGAAAATATAAGAAATGCAACAGTAGAAGGAAATAGGGGACATAAAGAAACAGAAACCATATCTGATGAGGTCCAGATTTTTATGCATTAGAAAAAGACTTTAAGGAAGAAATTCTAATCATATTCTAAAGATCAGAGGGAATGATTTCTAAAAATCTAAAAGACAGTATGAGAATGAGATTTCACTAAATAGAAGATCAATAAAGGTATGGAAATTATTTAAAGAAATACAACAGACCTATTCTGAAGCACAGCTAACAGTTCAAGCCCAACCTGTAGATTTATAATTGAGAAATAAGCATTTGTTTTTGTAATGACTGATATTTGGGAGTTATTTGTTATTCAGCATTATTGTAGCAACCTGAAAAAAAAAATACTGGCATTCAAACCCAGTCCCTTGATTATTTTAAAATTTTTTCACATGGGAATACAGTAGTTGCTTAAATAATTTAAAATTGAGCATACATATTTAACAAAGATATTGGGCTAAATAACCAAAGAATTATCTGAAAGATGATAAAGTGTTTACTTCTGGAAAAAGGCAAAAATGGGGCAAGAGGGTTGAGTTTGGGCAAATGCTTTTAGAAACAATATTAGTAAAACTACTTGAACATTTACTACTAAAATACTAGTAAATAATAAAAAGTACTTATAAAATATTTATCATAGTATTAGAAATGTATTACTGACAAAATAATATCTTAAAAATAAAACAGTGTAACACACACATAATAATAGTAATTACCACAACTAAATGAGCAAGTTATTATCTAAGACTATGCCAGAGTTCAGTTGAAATGTGTTCTGAGTCCTCATATTGATCTTCCAGCTATTTCATCTATTTTCTAAACCTACTATCTCCTTCAAATGCTCCTGTTGGTCTCTTTAAATTCTGTTGGACCACCTAATTTTCACTTCTCATTCTTTTAACACCTTTCTAGCTCAAACTAGATTATAGAAAGCAAAGCAAAGCAGACTTATTTCCCGTAAGAGTTGGGAAGATGTGATAGTTATATGTAAATATTTCTCATAAATATCAATTATAACTAACCTTGGCTATTATTACAGTGCTATCTAGTTAGGAAACAGAGCTATCAGAATATTTTTAATAACTTAGGAGAAATAGGAAGCTCAAGCCTTTGGCTAACCTTTAAGTTCTATTGTCCATTTATATTACTGACATTTTTGTAATCCTTAATCCTCAGAGATGGATGCTCAGTACAATCGAGAAGCATGTCATGATTAAATACAGCTGTATCACTACCCAGAGTGCAGGTTTACAAGCAATCTTCTTGTCAGCACTCACAGACATTTTAAAACCTCAACACAAAAGCTTACAAATTAATTATTTGTAATGTCCTAAATCCTTTTATTGAATCCCTAAAGCTCCCACACTTATTTGACCCTCACTTCCTAATAAGCATTTAAAACAAGATTCCTAGGAAAATGTCATTATACAGATGAATCCAAAGCTTTCTTTTCTTAGCTGAATTCCACAGTCTCTTCTTTGAAATCCTTTTCTTTTCCATGACTTCTCTTAACCTTTCCTATTAGGCCCCCTTCCCCTAAGATCCTTTGAAAGTTCACTAGAGCACAGAGGAAGTGGAGCATTGGACCTTCCCTGACTTCTTATGGGAAAGCTAAAATGGATGGAGGGCTCTTTTCTTTCCTTGGCATGGAATTCTGCCATTGCCTATAATCCTAATTACAGAAGATTTCCGAGATGTCAGACTTTGGAGATAAAAAAAAAAAAAAAGTTTCTGAGAGTAGGTGGAAGGCAGGGAGAGACAGGGAAAATCAATAGATGCTAAGCTACAGATAGGGGCAAGAAGTTCTGGTGTGCTATTGCACAGTTGGGTAACTATAGATAATGTAGGTAAATTTCAAAAAGCTACAAATCATTCTGAACATTTCACCAAAGAGAAAGAGAGATTTGGGCACATATATTTGCCCTGATTTAAACATCATACAGTGTATATTTACATTGAAGTATCATATGATACCCCTTAATTGTGTATGATTTTTTAGATTTTTATGTAAATTTTATAAAATCAATTCAATTTAAAATTTAAAAAGCAAAAGCAAATATTTTATAATTTTTTTATCTAAAAAATAGGAAGGGTCACAAGGGAAAAACAGCTTTCTAGAAGCTTAAGAAGAAAAGTATGATCCTGTTTTAAAGGAAATCTCTTAGTTTTGGGTTTTTGCCAGATTCCTTCATTTAGTAACATATTTCAGTTCAGGATAGAAGACAGTGTTCTGTAGAACCCAGTGACCTACTAATCAACGTTGACTTGAACATTTCATAAATTTAGAGCAAGACAATGTTCCAGTTTTAGGTGTTCCTCATGAAAGCTGCTTTTAAAAACAATTGGAACTGTTCAGTTTCAGGAGACTGTATAGATTTTCTGAGGCATGATGATGAATTAGCTATCAAAGCATAAGGATTTACAGATTCTATTTCCTATTAAATGCATAACAGTTTACAAGGAAGAAGAGAACTGGGCTGTACAATATGGATTTCAAATTTTGCTGAATCTAAATATTTGAAAACTGGTTTAAGGTGTTAGCCAAACCAAAACTGCAGTTAAATTCACTCGATTCTGATTTATACCATATATTTAAGCCCTCTTCTTATTGGGTTGCTTCCCAGAGTATGTATTATCTGCTGATTGCTTTAAAATGTAGACCAAGTTCAGCAAACAGTATCCACAAAAACAAATCATTTTGTTCTCCTACATCCAATGGTAATGTAACCCATTTGTAACTTATAATTTATATTCTATATCATTGAGCTTGTTTTTGGTGTAGGTCAAAAACAAATGTCTTTTAAGTACATCAAATTAATTATGAGCTATTGTTTTGCATTATAATCAAAATACTATTTATTGATCTGCATCTGGAAGAGATTTAAAGTTAGTCTCAGTGTCATCTGTCTTAAAGTCTTTCTAATTTCATTGATATTATAGCTAATGGAATAATACTTTAAAAAGTACACAGACATTTTGGCTTATTATGTGCCAGACAAACACAGATTCATGTGATTTATTTAATTTCACCTCTAATAAATGTAATGACAGCAGAAAGCCTATATATTCTCTTCATTTTGACCTCACTATGTATAGCAGATATGAAAGATTTATAACTAAATATTTGGTGTGTCATTATGGTCTGTGTTCTCAAATACATTTTTTATCTTTAGAAGATGAACTATAGTATATTGTACTTGGTTTGGTTCAAATAACCACCTCAAAATTCAGATAAGTATCTGAACTTTATCCGAACTATCCAAACTTCCTTTAGCATGTGATTCAAGTCTGAAAATCTCATGAGAACAGATGCTCTTGTAGCTTTTTCTTACTTCCTGCTTCCATTGTGAGAACCAGGTTTCAAAAAAAAAAAAAAATCTTACATGCATAAGAATCTGCATGCATGATGCCTGGGAGTTTGTTTTTTTTTTAACCATTCAAATGAAAATGTGGTCGTATTTGGTAGTTAAAAGTTTAGTTCTTATCTGGAAGAATTTATCCTTCTATTTGAAGAAAGCTTCGTATCTTCATAATGTCCTGATAATATTGACCATTACTTTCATCTTGAAACTATTTTCTCCTTGATCATCCATGGCATTAGTTTCTCTTGATGCTCCATCTAGAAATGCACTCTTGTTGCTCCATTTCTGGTCCCACTTTCTCAATTTCTACTTTGACCTCTGCTTATTATGAATACTCCCTTTTTTATTCGGCATTTCCCAGGCTTTTCATTCACACAGTAAATACACATTGAGCACCTTCTGCTTTCCTAACACTACTGTGTGCACAGAATTGAAAGCAATAAGCAAAACAGGACAAAACAAAATCCTGCTCTCGTGGAGCACAACTTCTACTGACGGTAAACAGATAAATAAAACAAGTAATTAAAATATATAATGTATTACATGGCTGTAAGTATTATGGAAAAATTAAAGCAAAGGGATAAGAGAAAGCTCAGGGAGCAGGCATAAATCAGGTCACCTGGGGAGAGCGTGCTATGAAGGTAACATTTCAGCAAAGACCTGAAGGAGGCAAGAGTATGATCCTGAGCTGGAAGAAGTTTACTTCAAGCAAAAGGGCATCTGGAAAGGCTTGGGGACTGATGTTTGCCCTGTGACCTATGTCCCCTGGCTTACTTTTCTATCCCAATGGACTAAATTATTAACAAGCATACGTATTGCTCCTAAATCCATACCTCTACTTTGAGAGCTATATAACTTCTTGTGTAACATTTTTATCTGAATATCTTACGTGTTTCAAACTCAGTATTTCAAACTCAGTATAGCCTCAAACTAAAGTGTTTCTCTCTTTCTTTGTTTTTCCTTTTTTTAAAACATGTATTTCTTTCTGTGCTTCTCTTTTCAGTTATGACACAAACACCACCATAAAGGTCCAAACCAGAAACCTAGGAATTCTGCAGGTTTCTCCTTGTGCTTTTCTCTCCACATCTAATCTGATTTTCCATTTAGCACTAATTATTGAGAAACTAGTTTGTTCCAGCCTTAGTGCTTCATGCCGTGGTTGAAAGACTGATCATCGCACTGATGAGGCACTGAATGTTTTTCTGCTTTATATTCATCTATGCACTGCTGCAGCCTAAAAATCTTGTTAAAATTATAATAACCATCTCCCAACTTGTATCCTATCTTTATGTATTTATCCTACTATCCTGGGGTCTTTCCTTTCAGAGTTAGCTTTCTAAAACTTTACGATTATATATAATCAAAAACAACAGAGCAAAAAATGTCTTGGATTTTGACATTTAGCAAACAATTCCATTTTAACTTTTAATGAAATGTAAATCTTTTCCAAGGAAAACAGTAAAACACAATGGATGCTTCTGTAGACAAGGCAAAAAGGAACCCTAATTAGGTGTGTGATCATGAACAAATAATCTCACTTGTCCCATGTATATCTTCTCCTCTTCAAAGTAAATGGATTGGACTAAGCTATATCTGCATATGCTTCTACCCCTTATTTCCAATAAAGCATGACAAAGGAGAATCTTACTGTGATCTCAGGGGAAGAAATAAGCATTCTGTGTGTTACTAGATAAAAATGGATATCCTAAATCCAGAGATAATAATGAACTCTGTCAATTTTAACCTTTAAATAAAGAAGTATATGATTTGAAGTTCAGAATAGTCTCATTTGTAGAAATAAAAACTGCTGGCTATTTTTTAATATCAGGTTATATTTTCATACTTATAGTACTGTAATTTTACAATTTTGGAAAATGTTCCAGGATGTCCTAAAATATAAAATCACAATAAAGTTAAAGAATGAACAGTTTTTTAAAAACCCTAAAAATTGAAAAAAAAAATCTTTAAGCAAGTGATTAAATGCCTCTATCAACTAAGAAGTTATATCAGATCATTCTACTTGAAAACCTAAAAATCAGAGCAATACATAAATGGATTACATGCCTAAAAAGAAAACACTTCCACCCCAATATCCTGGTACAATTACCAAAAATTTTCTAAAAAGAAAAAGAATTACTAAAAGGTTAGGAAAGCCCTGAGAAATTTAAACCACATTTCTCCTTCAAGCATTATTAAGGAATTTACTGAAGGTCTATAGTGGTCATGAAAATATTTAGAAATATTTTTTGTCTGATTTTTTTGATGAAAATAAATAAAAGGATTATAAGTCGACAAATTTGTACATTTTCTCATAATTGCTCTCCTAAATTCTGTCTCCTCTCTGATATATAGTAAACACCCCAAAGTTAATTCACCAAACGTGTCTACATTACCCTTGCCCTTCTATGTTAGTCAGCTTTCTGTTACTATAACCAAATATGTAAGGTAATCAATTTATAAAGTGAAAAAGTTTTATTTTGGCCTATAGTCTCGAAGGTTCCAGTTCATGACTGGACGGTCCTCCAGCAAAGCATTCCATCATGGTGGGACCATATGGTGGAGCAAAGCCACTCACCTCAGGGCCAGGAAGCAAAAGAGAAAGATGAAGAGACAGGAATTCCACAATCTCTTTCAAGTGCACACACCTAATGACCTAGCTTCCTCCAAGTAAGACCCATCTCATGAAGGTTCCACCAGTTCATATCAGCATCACCTGGGGATAAAGCCTTTAACACATGGGCCTTTGGGGGGCATTTAAGAGCCAAATTAGAGAACCCTCTCTGCAACATACTCCTTTGCTTATTCACTCCATTTCAGTGAATTCTGCCTCTGTGTACCAAATTTCTCAGGAAGAAGGGAAAAAAGTTGTCCTTGATCATTCTTCTTTCTTCACTTCCTATATTTCATGCCAGAGAATGCCCAGTAGCTTTACCTGCATGATATATACTGAAGGCATATTTTTCTCAATCTCCATCAACATCCCACAACCTAATCCATTTTTCTCGGGTTATCTTAAAAGCTCGTATCAGGATAACACAACATTTTGTTTTTAATTTGCTGGTGAAGAAGATAGTTTGAACTGAGCCTCATTCTTATACTTTTAGGGCTGAAAGCCACACATTTGAAAGGTATTGAATTGAAAGAGAAGTGATGTCAGAAGCTATGGGAGAAAGATTCTCACAATGAACAGCAAGTGGTCAATATGAGACTGAACTGGCTGCGTTTGCAAATATCTTGCTTTAAGCAGCTGAACAACATTCCAGAAGGTGTAGCCCTTATAGGCCATCATAGGAAGTCTGCAGCTCAGGTCAAAATCAGAAGATATGTTTCTGTTGTTGGAGATATGAGAGAAGCGAATTGGATGATCAGTATTGGAAAAAGAAGAATGAGGAGGATGGCAGAATGGAAAAGCAACTTTATCTCCAACTTCCAAAGGTGAAGAAATACAGAAAAGAAATTATAGACTAGCTGAAAAATAAAAAGAACAAAGTGAAAAATAAAATCCCTGGCTTGCTTTCCTATTAAGTTTCCACACTACTTATGTTCATAGCCTTGCCACCTCCCCTCCCTATTGTCCTAATTCCCTTCCAGAGCTAGAAGTAACTGACCATTCTAGGGGTGTTGAACAGACAGCACAGAGATTGGCTGAAAGTCGGCTCTGTTTGCTGATCCATTGCCTGGGAGTAATTGTTTCATAAGGACAGCTTACTTCTGGCACTATATGCTAAAATTGAGATGCTTGACTTTTCAGTCTCCAAAGCCTAAATGTTTGGCATGAATAGCAGTAATCTGGCATTTTCAATGCTCATATGTCCAAAAGCTGGAGAGCTGGAAAACACTAAGAGTCCCAAATTGGTGTCCACTTTGGAATATTTGGCCCAGGAAAATGTATATTCTCATGCCGCAGGAAGTTGGTTTGCAAAACGAAGGCTGAACTGGGGCCAAAAAGCAAGCACCATTTGCCAGAGTGTAGATGAAATGTGATAGTTTGCTACACAAAGTTTCTTTATAAAAGTTATTTGCAGCTGCCATGACACATCTTTAAAGTTATAATATGCAGAACTGTTATTTAGACATTCCAACAAAGGGAAACAAATCTCAATTGTTTACATTTAAACATGATGTAGTGAGATACAAGAGAATAAATGTAAACATAATAGATTGGACAAAGCAATGCATGTGAAACATGGCTCAAATCACAAAATACATTTAAATGATCCAGAGTAAAAGGAGAGATTTTCATTTTCATAGGAAAGCTATATTTACCATTATCCTACTTAACCTTATGGCATGCTGCAAGAAAATACATTATCTTAGCAAGTCTGCAAGTCAAAGTAATACATCGATGGAACTCTACTGCTTTTTAAAGAAGGTTTTAATTTTTAAGAGAAAATAGTAACCATAAATACACTTTTTGTTCCCTCAAAAGAAAGAAGAGCAATTATAGAAGCTCATTCCATGAAATTTATTGGTTATAAAAAGTATTAAAGGTTTGATTTTAAAAGTCAGAAACTATGTGCAACTGATACTAGGCTATCAAAACAGATTAAAATTTGGCAACTACATAGGAAACAGTGTTAGCAAAAATGAAGAGTTAAAAAAAGAATGAGTGAAAGAACAAAGATATAAGTTAATAAGGAATGAAATGCAGAAGACCAATGAGAAAGGTTTTTAATTTTATTTTTAATTTGTTTTATAGAAGAATAACTTAAATGTGTCAAGGTATAATTTTCAAAGCTAAATTCTTATTCTCTGGTGACATTAGTACTAATGTAAAGCAGAAAGCCATACAGGTAAAGTATCTAAGGAAATGGTTTATTCTAATCAGGGAGTTGTTTCTGAGTTCCTGTTTGAATCGTGTTCTTAGAGTTGATAGTTGATGCTAGAACCATCTACAATATTTTTCATGTCAGATCTATTTACCACTCAGACAAATTCATCCACTGATTTGCTGCTGTTTCTATAAGATCTATAAGATGCTATTAATTATAGAAATGCAAGTTTTTAATGAGAATAAACCACTGTACCTGAACTGATTTGCTCTTTGGTGGCTCTCTAACATTTACCTTAGAACACAATAAATAGCAGTCCTATCTCTGAAGTCAGACTTCCTGACTTCAAATTTGTCTCTCCCATTTATCTACCACATGACCTTGGGCAAGTCATTTAACATCTCTGAGCACAGTTTCCCCATCAAAAAAATAGAGGTAATAATATTAACACCTACCTTAAGGGTAACAAATGAGTATTAAATGAGATAACACAGGTAAAATGCTTTGAATTGTGCTTGGAATTTTGTATGTCCTCAATAAGTCATAGTTATTATCATTACCTTATGCCATGGAACTGTTTGGAGAACAAATATTAATAAATAAATACTGGCAGAAACCATTCTTCCAAACAGATATTAATAAAGCGCAACATAATTCTGCTTTCTCATTCCAATCTAGGATTAAGCCAGACACATTTAGTTTTTATCCAATAGTCCATGCAAAAGACCAGATGTATTCCCTATATTTCCCAGTCTCTCCTACAGTTAAATTGGTACCATGTAGTTCTGATCTGGTTAATGCAAGCAAGAAAGTAATAGAGGATAGACACTTCAGATCCATCCAGAAAAGCTCCTGCTATCTATTTCTCAGCCACAACAGCCTTGGAAGCTGCATGCTCTATCTATATGGTGAAATTATTTGACATAGGAGCACATCCCAGCCTGCTTCAGAATTTTCAACAAGGAATCAATCTTTCTTGTGTTAAGCCACTGAGAATTTCTAGTTTGTTACTGTGATGTTATCTAGAGTAGTCCTCATTACTACAGTGATCAAAATGACTTGTAACACTGTTTTGTTTAAAAGGCTTAAACAAAGCAATGCTAATTCTATTCCTTCATAATGGACAGTAAAGTTTGCTATCTCAAAGAAGATTCCATGCCTCTTGTTTTTTGAGTGCCCCAGCCTGGAACAGTGCCCAGTTCTGATGCATAATGCTCTTTGTTTGTGTGCAACTTGGTTGGCATTATTTATTTTAACTTGAAGGGCATATTTGCTACAGTCTTTACTCTCTGGCCTGTTCTCCAAAGATAAATATTTAAATATAAATAAAATTTGTGAATTCCTGGAGATGCTTTTCTTAAAGAATACAGAACACAAAACAACCATCTGAGTTCCTAGCTGTGGTTCAGGTGCAAATAGCAATGCCAGTATGGCATGTGCATGCCTCTCCTCCCCCTCTGTGTTGCCTCTGGTTAATGTATCCCGGCGTTTTTTACCTTTCATTATCGCTGACAAGATATTATCATGTTTAAATCACTAGCAGATTAATATTATGAGAGAACATGAATGCACTGTGACAAAAAAGCTTCATTGTTGACTTCACCTGAAAAGTTCTCTAAGGATGTTTTTTACTTCAGAGTTCTAAAAGGTAGTGATACATCCACATACAAAAATGTCAAAGACCAAAAATCTGGGCTGGGGTTGTGGTTCAGTGGTAAAGTGCTTGCCTAGCATGCATGAGGCACTGGGTTCGATCCTCAGCACCATATAAAAATAAAATAAAAATATTCTATCCTTCTACAACTAAAAAATAAATATTAAAAAAAAGACCAAAGATCTACCTTGCCCTACCCTAAATCTTGAGCTCATATTTTAGTCATTTTTAAAATTTTTATTTATCTATTTATTTATTTTATGGTAAGGGAATAGAACACAGGGACTTGTGTATAATAGGCAAGTGTACTGTCACTGAGCTACATCCTTGGCCCTCTGAGCTCATATTTTAAAAGAAAATAAAACACTGGAATAGAGAACAGAAGCCCAGATCTAAAGCTACAATGGCGACATTCCAGTTGATTTGTATATCCCAAGGTTTGGAAGGGCAGACATTGACAGATCAAATTTTACTTTAGGGACCACAAAGGTACTATAATTGAAAGTTCAGGAACTCTTTTAGGGAAGGAGAAATGTAAAAGGAATTATTCAGAAAGCCTCACTGGAGAAGGTGTTTTAGTGTTCAAGATCAATTGTTCTGAAAATCAGTATCTCTTACCAGGTATATTTTTTGAAATTGTTCAATTAAAAGTTTTAAGGTTTAAGCCGGGCACGGTGGCTCAAGCCTGTAATCCCAGCACTTAGGGAGGCTGAGACAGGAGAATCGTGAGTTCAAAGCCAGCCTCAGCAATGGCGAGGTGCTAAGCAACTCAGTGAGACCCTGTCTCTACATAAAAAAAAAACACAAAATAGGGCTGGGGATATGGCTCAGTAGTTGAGTGCCCCTGAGTTCAATCCCCAGTACCAAAAAAAAAAAAAGTTTTAAGGTTTATATTTATAAACTTATTTATATACTATAATAGGACCCCAAGTAGTTTGGGGCCTGGCCCTGATATTTGCCTGAGAAGTCCAAGGCAAAGTCATCATTATTCATATAAAATTGTGGATTTTGTAGATAGAAATACAAAACATACTTTAATAGAGTAACAAATTTTGAATGATAAGAATATTGTTCTATGTGGTTCTCTAAGTATACTGCTTAATACAAGTAGGAATACATGCCACTATATTTGAATAATAATGATTTACTTAAAACATATGTGTGAGAAATATTGCTTGTTTGTTCAAAATCAAATTTGCTTTGATGAAATACTAATAAGAAATATATTAGCAAATAACAATGAGTAATTTAATGAAGAAAATTTTTGTCTTTTATAATAATATTTTTTACCTAAAATGAAATAATTTAGTCTGAAACATTTTAAAATATATTTGAAAAAGAAATTGAAGAGCTATGTTCACCTGTTACCTGGACAGAAAAGAACTATAGGCTGAGCTACCAAAATACTTAGAATAAAAGATTTTTGGTTGCTGGTATAAATTATTCTGCTTGCTTGCTGACATAGCTTCTTTTCATTTTAGCTTGAAGGATGCAATTTACAGGAAATTATAGCTCTCTGGGGAATTTTCTAACCACTGTGACTTACATATGAGGAATACTTCACTCATAAGCTCTCCCTGTTTAGGAATTTCTTATCTTCATAATATCCCAGAAGAATAGTCTGTACTAGAACATCCTTTGAAAATTCAGTAATTCATATCACATTTGATTTGTCTTTTATATGTGAATCCAGTGAGGAAAATTTTCCTGAACTTTGCTTGGGCATCATAATGGCAAATTTTATGTGTTAACTTTGTTGGGTCCCAGGGTACCCAGATATTTGATAGAATATTATTCTGGATGTTTCTCTGAGGTTGTTTTTGGATAAGCTTACCATTCAAATGAATTATTTTTGATTAAAGCAAACTGCTCTTCATAATGTGGGTGAGTCTCATCCAATCATTTGAAAGCCTGAATAGAGAACAAGGACTGGCCTTTCTCAAGCCAGAGAGAATTATCCAGCAGACTGCCTCAGATTCCAGCTGCACCACTCACTGGATCTCCTGGGTCTCTGGACTACTGGTTTTACCATAAAGATCTTGAACCTTCAATACTTCATAATCGTATGAACCAACTCCTTATAATAAATATCTTTCTATATATATTAGTCATATGTCACTTATCAACAGGGATATGACCTGAGAAATGTGTTATTAAGTGATTCAATCCTGTGTGAACATCATAGAGTGTATTTATCCAAAACTAAGTTGTGTAGCCTATTTCAACTAGGCTATCTGGCCTAGCTTTTTGCTCCTAGGATACAAAACTGTGCAGCATCACATTATATCGAATGTTGCAGACAACAGTAACAAAATGTCTAAATATTGTGTATCTAAACATATATAAATATAGAAAAGGTACAGTAAAATATGGAATAAATTATAAAATATAATACACCTGTTAGAGCACATAGCTAAGAAAAGAGCTTGCAAGACTGGAAGTTCCTTTGGGTGAGTCAGTGAGTGAATGGTGAGTGAATGTGAATCCTATGACCTTATTGTCCACTGTTGTAGACTTTATAAACATGGTACACATAGGCTATGCTAACTTCCTAAAATCTTTTTCCTTGCTCAATAATAAATTAACCTTAACTTTTTAAATTTACTTTTTAACTTTATAAACTTTTTGAATTTTTTAATTTTTTGAATCTTTTAAAATAAAACATAACTTAAAACAAAACTACAGTCATATAAAAATATTTTTTCTGTTATATCTTTATGCAACAGAACATTATCCATTATCCTTTTTTTTTTTTTTTTTTTTGGCACCAGGGACTGAACTCAGGGCACTCGACCACTGAGCCACATCCCCAGCCCTATTTTGTGTTTTATATAGAGACAGGGTCTCACTGAGTCACTTAGCACCTCGCAGTTGCTGAGGCTGGCTTTGAACTTGCGATTCTCCTGTCTCAGCCTCCCTAAGTGCTGGGATTACAGGCGTGAGCCACCGCGTCCAGCTTCTTTTTTTTTTCTTTTTAAACTTTTTTGTTAAAAACTTAGACACAAAGACACATTAATCTGGGCTTACACAGGGTCAGGATCATCAATGTCATTCCCTACATTGTCACATCCCACTGGAAGGTCTTCACGGGCAGTAACACACATGGAGTTCATCTCTTATATACCAATGCCTTCTTCTGGAACACCCTTGAGGATCTTTTTGAGGAGGTACCACTCTTTGCAGAAATGGCCATGGTAGTTGGCTTGTTTTGTCTCTTGTTTTCATCAGAGGTCAGCCTGGAAGTAGATAACGCACCATGAACATTCCTCTCTATTAGTGAAAGTCTTGTGTTGGGGTCCAAAAATATTGTATATTCAATATTGTATATTCCAACAATATTGTATATTTTAAAGTATTCCTTTCATGAAATATCAAATATTGTATATTCAATATTTCTAAGGCACTTGGGGTATGAGAAACTTTTGTTACACATTTTGCTGTGAATTTTTTTTCCTTCTTCTCCTGCAGTTTCCATTTCTTTTGCATCTTCTTTAGTTATGGGTTCACTAGGTGATAGGAATTTGTCAGATCATTAGAATCTTATAGGACCACTGAGGTATTTGCAGCCCATTATCCATTGTTGATAAAAATATCATTATGGGATATGTGTGTGTGTGTGTGTGTGTGTGTGTGTGTGTGTGTATTACATTTATATTACATCTTACTGGTTCTTTCTCTGGAGAACTCTAATACAGGTAGTAAGTACAAACCTACAAATATGTTATTTTATCTTTCCTTTGAAAGGAGCATATAACAGGACAATTAAGGTGAATGTGAAACACACTAGCAGCCTCCACATGGCATTCTTACATTTTTATAAGAAAAGTCAAGCAATCCAAATCACTTTTTTTTTTAACATCATGGGGTCTTCTCACAAGGTCCCTTAAATTATGTTCTCTTCTAATCATGGTCAGTATATTCTTGTTTTACTTCTACTTCAATCTCTGAAGAAAATGGTAGAGAAAGAAATTTCTACTCTACATTTCTGATGAACCATCAGAATATGAACTTCTAAGGGACACACCTAATTTTGTTTAGCTTTCTTGGAATGAACCTCATCCATAATTATATTAGAACAGCTCCTTAATGATAGATGCTCCTGAGGATGTGGAATTGAGAACAAAAAAAGGAATCAATCAATGGTCATCTTAACAGCATGCATGTTTTATTCTAAATAGCTCTTCTTTTCTTTTAAATGAAGAAAGAGGTAAGAGGCATAATTAGAAGGCTAGGCTTTGTATTTTTAGCTGAAAGAACACTATAAAACTACTTAGAATATCATGGAATCATGTCAGGCCTTTGTTATCTTGAAAAGCTTTAGAATGTCAACTCAGAATATTTCATTCTGAGATGGGACTCAAATGGATAAAAAAAATTTAGATGGAATAAATGGGTTGCTAAATATTCTAGAAATAGATGAAAAATCTTGACATTAAAAGAGAAATTATTCTTTCAACAGATATGTAAACATGGACTATTTAGTCATACACTATACTGGAATTATACTTGGTTGATAGGTCTGATGCTAGGTATAGATTCTTTCCACTTGACTACCAGTATATTCTCCAATCACTATCAGCACTTCATTTACACTTTTAAGAGCACATACTTTCTTTAAACTCTTATAAATAAGAATGGGTGATTTGTTTTTAAAAGTATTCTTCTCATCAAATTTTTGTTTATATAAGAACAATAAGCCATAGAGAAGAATTGGAAGAGAATCATTAGAGGAAGGAAAAGGAATGCAGAGAAGGAGAGGAAAGAGGAAGGACAAAAGTGGGAAGAGGAAGATTATGGGAGAATATACAGATCTTTTCATTTTCAGAAGTATCAACTGTGCATATTCAACAATTCTACCCCAAAGACTAAATGTCATAAGAATCAGCATCCCAATTTCACCATGAAAGTTTTACCTAAGCCATTGTTCTTGATTTTTATGTATGTATAACAAATAAATTCTGATTTTATTTGTAAGTGCTAAGCTTTAACATTGTTTGAAGAAATCTAACAATACCAAAGTAAATTTTAGTAAGACTTCTTTGGTTAAAAATGACCAGTTATCCTAATTATTTTATTTATTGTTTATAGGAAAATGAAGATTTGGCAATTATCTGCTTGATAAGTGTTCATCCAATTTGTTGAGAGATCACATAGAACAAAAATGTGGAGGAAAGGGAGTCTGCTGTCTCTCTCTGAACTGAGACATGCATCTTCAGATACTGGTGTTCCAAAATTTACATCATTTTACCCACTCCTCACTCTGAACCTCAGATCATTGGACTGAGACTAACTTACACCACCAGCTTTCTCCTTTCTCCAGCTTTCAAATAGCAGATCATAGGACTTCTCAGCTTCCATAATCCTACTGTTTCTGTTTCTCTAGAAACCTTGACTAAAACAGATTTGGATACTCAGAGTGGTTCTAGAGAAGAGAATTTTTAAAGATAGTTTTTCTCAATTTATCCTATGATTTATGAAATTGGTTCTCCAATTTGATTCAATTTCTACATGCTAATAAGCCTAGGAAAAAGAAGTAAGAATCATATGACAAAGAATTCAAAGTAACAGTCATGAAGATGTTCTATAACCTCAGGAGAATAATAAGAGGAAAAATTAAAATATTAACAATGATATTTTTAAAAAACTTGTATTTGAAGAATATAACAACTGAAAGGAAAAATAACTACAGAGAGGAGTTCAACAGAGTAGAAGAAAGTATGCAAAGAAGAAATTAATGGACTTGAAGACAGGTTGTTTGAGTTTGTACAATTTGAGGAGTAAAAAGAAAAACAAATGAAGGAAGGCTAAGGGACTAAAGGGATAGTTTAGTAAGTGAATCACTGAAGAATTCTGCTGACTATTTAAAGAAGAATTAACACAAATCCTTCTCAAATTCTTACAACATATTGACAGGAAAGCATTACTTCTAAACCCCTTTGTGAGGCTGACACTATTCTGATACCAAAGCCAGATAAAGACTACAAAAGAAAACAACTGTTGACCAACCATAGTGATGAATACAGATGCAAAAATCTTCAACAAAACTCTATAAAACTGAATTGAACAGGACATTAAGAGAATTGTACACCATGACCTAGTAGAATTTATCAGTGGAATGCAAGGATGGTTCAACATGTGAAAACAAATAATGATAAATACCTCATTAATTGAACAAATGATAAAAATCAGTGATCATCTCAATAGATGTATGAACAAACTCAATATCCTTTCAAACACTCAATGAAATATGACTGGAGGGAAATGTACTCAATGTATATTTAAATAAAATGACATACTTAATACCCTCTGAGTCAAAGAAGAAATCACAAGCAAAATTGTAAAATTGTAAAATATTTTGAACTAAATATAAATAAAAAAATAAGTGTGTTAGTCAGGTGCCAATCCCTAGACAGAAATCATAACAATCTATTGAAAATTCTAATGAAATTTTTAATGTAAGAAATTATTAAGTAATAAAGGTGATTAACCATGAAATATAAGTATAACAAATGCAGAAACTATTTGATATTTCTGTGGGGACCATAAGAAAAAAACTTAGAATTTGGAAAATTTTCTCCTAGTCCAAAAGTCTAATTTAGGACCTTATTGCAGAGACTATGACCACTACAAGAAATTACATCCTACCTATAGAAACAGATGCCCAAGGATGCAGCCAGAGCTCATCATTTTTCCAGGAGGAAAAAAAAAAAGAAACTAAGAAAAATAGCTCTTGTTTTGTTACAACTTTCAGTTTCCTTCCAGCATTGAGTTTTTTTTTTTTGGTGGGGGGAGGGTACAGGGATACTGGGTATTGAACTCAGGGGCACTCAACCACTGAGTCACATCCCCCAGCCCTTTTTTGTATTTTATTTAGAGACAGGGTCTCACTGAACTGCTTAGCACCTCACTGTTGCTGAGGCTGGCTTTGAACTCAAGAGCCTCCTGCCTCAGCCTTACAGAGCCACTGGGATTACAGGCCTGTGCCACTGCACCGGGTTCTAGCATTGACTCTTCATTAAGGCTAACATTGTGCCAATTACTGGAAGAAAATTTTTACAGGATTCATCTGCACCTTCATAAAACAGGACAACAAAGGATGGGTGTGAGATAAGAAGCAACAAAATTTGCAGCATATTACCATACCAAAATTCATAGACTGTAGCAAAATGAAAGGGTTTAAAGTGAAATTTATAGCATAAAATGCTTATATTAAGAGAGATTAACACCCCAAATCTGTGGTAGTCTTCTGCCTTAGAAAAAAGAACAAATCAAGCCGGGCGCGGTGGCTCACGCTTGTAATCCCAGCACTTAGGGAGGCTGAGACAGGAGAATCGCGAGTTCCAAGCCAGCCTCAGCAATGGTGAGGTGCTAAGCAACTCAGTGAGACCCTGTCTCTACATAAAACACAAAATAGGGCTGGGGATGTGGCTCAGTGGTCAAGTGCCCCTGAGTTCAATCCTCAGTACCAAAAAAAAAAAAAAAAAGAAAAAAGAACAAATCAAATCAAAGTAGGCATCAAAATGAAAAAAAATGAAAATCAATGAAACAAAATAGAAAATCCACAGGAAAATTAGATGAAACCAAAAGATGTTTCTTAGAAGGATCAATAAAATCAATAAACAACTACATATACTGAACACTAAAAGAAAAATAGTATCAGGAATAAAGGTGACTACATATCTTATAAAAATTAAAAGAATAATAAGAAAATATTATTAATATAGACCTGTATGAACAATGAAATTAAATTCAAACCTTCAAGGAAAACTGTAGATACAGAGGACTTCATTGTGCAATTTTTTTTTAAAAAAAGTAGAAATTGATACCAAGAATTCTGCTCAAAATCCCAGAATAGAATAGGAGGAAAAACTTCCCTACTCATTTTATGTGGTAAATATTGCCCAGATATCAAAAAATGGCAAAAAATTACAAAATGATTATTAAATCTAGAGTAATGTTTCAAGATGGTATCCAATATTACAATTCTGTGGACAGAAAATGTATCATCATAATATAAGGATTGAAAATACAATGCCAATTAGTTTTCGTTGGTATAATTGTTGGTCTATGATTTCTCTGAAAATGCATTTGGTATTCAAGTTATTTTCACTTGGAAAATGAAAAGTTGTTCAGATGATGAATTCTGAGAAGTCTAATTGTATCAGGCAAGACCCCCGGCTATTGTTCTTTGTGTTACTATTCAAAAGACCCCTTAAGAACAACTGAGAGAAGGAGAAAAGCATTTTGGCTCATGATTTTTGAGGTTCAGTCCATAGTTGACCAACTTCAGACCTCTGGGCCTGAGGTAAGGCAGACTATCATGGTGAAAGGGCGTGGCGGAGAAAAGCTGCTCGGTTCTTGACAGCCAAGAAGCAGAGAGGGCTCCCCTTTTTAGGGATGAAATATAAACCCCAAAGGTATGACCGCCACCCCGGACCAACTTCTTTAGCCACATCCTATCTGCCTATATTCACCACCCAATGCAGTAGTATTTTCAAATTACTAATCCATCAAGTGGATTAATCCACAGATTTGATTACAGCTCTCATAAACTAATCATATCACCTCTGGACATTTCTGCACTGTTTCATATATGAGCTTTCAGGGATACCTCATATCTAAAACATAACACTAATCTCCACATCTATCTACTAAACCTTAGACTTTTCCATGTTAAAATTTTTACATATTAGAAATTTTTTACTGGTCATGTTTACTAAGCATTTTATTTTAATCTGTTTTATATTTAGTATAAGATTTCAAATCACATATAATACTGGTAGGTTTTAGATTTCTGTGATTTAGCCTGGCACAGTGGTCCACAGCAGTAATCCCAGCAGCTTAGGAGGCTGAGACAGGATTGCAAGTTCAAAGCCAGCCTCAGCAACAGCGAGGCATTAAGCAACTCAGTGAGACCCTGTCTCTAAATAAAATACAAAGTAGGGCTCGGGATGTGGCTCAGTGGTCAAATGCTCCTGAGTCCAATTATCAGTACTAAAGAAAAAAAGAGAGAGATTTCTGTGACTTTAAAATAGTTTGTAATTAAATTGCATTTTCAGTTAAAAGAAAAAGACTAACAAGACATTTAAATAAGTTGTATAGGGTTTGATTTCTTAAACATTGTGATAACATTCCAACATGGAATTCACCAAAAAAAATTTAGAGTGAATTATATATGAATTTGTTCTTTTTTAAAATTTTACTTTTCTAATAGAAGAGGAGTAATTCCAAGATTCTAAATGAAGACACATATGAATGCAAACATCTATGAAGTTAAGCAATATTTCCAATTCAAACTGCTACTTGAATATGTTTTCCATTTTCCCACCCATTATAATATTATAAATATTCTTTATGCCCCAAGTTTGCAACTGTGTAAAAAAAAATAATGGGTTATGAGGAGGAATAAAACAGATGTTATTACTCCTTCTTTGGGTGTTTTAACTATCTTTCTTTTAAATGTCTGCATTTTGGTATAGAAGACATAGTATTAAGGGAATTAGAGACTAAATCTATGCACAGATGTTCAAATTTTGACATTAAAACATGGGAACAGTTTTGTTCCCATAGTTAGAGCCTTGTCCTTATTTCTGTACTTGAAAACTGATTTACTTGTGTCCAATGTTTTAGGCTGAACTGTCCACATGTATCACATTTATAGATCCTCTAACTGAGAAATACTTTATCCTTATACCTAACCCTGTTGCAAAATGTCAGCCTAGCCTCATACCTTGGGCTGGCTCAGTGTGTGGGTTGCCTGAGGTCTACTCAGGGACAAACACTCCTTGTTTGACTGTACCACATCAGACTAGGAAAAAAGGAACCCTGTCACCAATCATTGCTGGTTGATCAAGGAGGAGCAGAGATGTGAAGCTGCCAGGAGAGAGAGGTGGAGAACCATTAAGAGGTGAAAACAAAGCCAAAAGGACTAATGGGGTTCAGGACACAGCAGGAAGGTGTAATTAAAGAATAAGCAAGTGGATGTCTGAGATTGAAGGTGCAGAATTCAGCTGAAGTTGCCCGAAACCACAGTGATGTTTTCTTTCCTTCTCTTGGGGAGGGAACAGTCAAGACTTCAACATTATATAAAAGCCATTTTGCCATTTGAAACACATCAACATTCACAAAACTTGCCCCTCCCTGCTGCATGGTTCATCTGCCCCATGCAAGTCTTTGGTTACAAAAAGCACTTCAGTACAAAAAATGCAGGCCTGGGTAAAGCCTTCATTCACCGAGGCCCAGCCTCAGGGCTAAATGGAAGAGTTCTGCCAGCCATCAAACTTAACAGCCTTTAAACACATGCAACATTTCTCTAAGCAAATTGGTTCCTTAATATGGTAAAATGTGCAGCACCCAAGGGGAAATGCTGGTGATCTCATAGCCCAAAACTGATGGAGCACAGCACTGTATTCCTGAAAAGCACTCATACTTTCCATTTTGATAAAACCAGAAGCAAATACGAGAGTCAGTAGGTTTTGACATCCATTGTTCATTCTCACTGAACTTTTCCTCCTATATAGCAGAGCACAGTGGTTTAATTCATAGCTTATGGGATTTTAAAAATATAAACCATTCAAATTTTTTCTATATTAATCAGTGGTTTCTAAAGATCCACAGGGATAAATAAACCCTGCAAGCTGGCAGAGGTTTTTCATGGCACAACTGCTGGTAGTTATAAACAGTAAACAAAACATAGTAACCATTTTAAGCACAAGAGATTGTTGTATCACACAGGGCATAAATCATTAGCTTAATAATTTCAGCAGCAATGTCTCTAAAGCAAAATTAAGCCAACAGTTCCCCCTGTGGCAATAATGAAGTACTGTAATGCTAAAAAAAAAAAAAAAAACAAAACTGAGAAGTCATCATTGTACCTTAGAAATGATTGAAGGTTTAAGTTCAACAAATAAATGCAGAACTCTTGTCTCTGGGTGGCCCTTTTTACATGGGGAGAAAGGATTACCTTCAACCCCCATGTCCATCCTTGCAGAAAGCTCAAGCACATTTTCCTTGTAGCCACCACTGGCTCCTGTTGTCCTAGGCATAACACATTACAATGGAGAACATGACAGCTTTCTCTCACCTGTAGGGGCAGACATTATTCACAGATTCAGAAAGAGCCAAGAAGAGTGCTAGGTTCAGCTTAAGACACATAGGACAAAGTTCCCCTCCCAGGGGCTCTCAGGCTAAATGGCCCACAACCTGAAAGAAAACATGTTCCAGTTCTGAGATGGGCCATAGGACCTATCCATATGTCTCCCCTATGAATTATACCCAGTGCTTCCTATTTTTTTTAAAAAAACTTACTAATAATAACACTAATACTTAATAATACTTACTAATAATACTAATACTTAATAATACTAATAATTTGTTCTTCTTGGATAAATGTGCTAGCTATGGGAGATCATCAGACAAATGGACGTTAGGGAGACTATCTTGGCCTCATGATTATGTTGAGTCAATATTTATAAAGCCTTCATTTCCACTGTGTTTCATCAGTTTTATGAAATTGAGTCTTTTTATTGTCTCTAGAAAAGTTCTGAGTGGACATAGTATCTTTTAAAAAATTTCTCAAAAATGCTATTTATTAAAAGCATTTGAACAATAATTTATGTGCTTTTATTGGAGACATTAATCTCCTAATAATGTATTTGGTCTAAAAATTATGTGATTTAGATAAGCAAAAGATATATTATTTACATGCCGCTAGCTACCAGACTGACTATTTTATTCAGTGATTGAGGTAATGGTACATTTGATAAGATAGGGATAGAGATTAAACTAGAGTATACAGGGCAAGGGCCACTTTGATAGGACAAATAATCTAGTCAGTTAAATAACTAATCAACAAGTGCCATTTTCCCCATTTTTATCATGCTTTGTTTTCAACTATGAAACTTCAGATAAAATTGTCTTTAAATGTTTTTGGTAGGTTTGATTGTAACTATAATAGCTTTATGTCTTTAGATATACATACTCTCCTTTACTAATCTGATATGAGAAAAGAGGGTAGTATGGTGGCCTAGCTTACCTATAGGGAAAGACTTTTCTCCGTGAGTTACATAAATTTTTGTATCTTTCATCTCTCTATAAAAAGAAGACTCATCTATTATAGTCACTATAGCATGTATTGTAAGTGTAGCATAGAAGTAATCTTGGGGACAAAATGGTGAAGAGTGCTTCCTATTTATGGTCAAAGAAAGGTTAAAGCCAAATCCCAAGTAAATTTGTGAAAGAAATATGGTTTGTCCCTATTGTGGCTCCTTTCTCCCTTCTTTTTCCCTTGTCTCCTTCTTATTCTTCTTAGCTCCTCTGTGCTCATCCAAACCTCTTGATTAATGGATGCCACTATTTATATTTAAATTCGGTAGCTTCCAAATGTTTCCCATACTTGGGATGAGACATGTCAGGCTAAGAATGAACCAATCAAATGTTGATGGATGGTTAGCATTGTACAGGCCACAAGGTTCCCCAACCAAACACTCATCAAAATGTGCTAGTTATAGAGAGGAAAAAGGGAAAGCTGTGGGTGGAGATCTCATGAAAATCAAAGAGAGATCAGTAGAGGAAAGAGAGGGGTAGCAAAGGAGTGGAAAAGTGCTAGAGAATGATACTGGTAAAATTATATTATATTGTATGCATGTATGAATATGTAACAACAAATCCTATCATTATGTACAACTATAATACACCAATTAAAAAAGTGAAAAAAAAAAAGAAAAACATTTACTAGTTGTATCCATAGAATGCCAGAACATATTTCAGAACATACATCTTATAGGATTCTAACATCCAAATATATAGATTTTACAATGAAAAATAACCCAATTCAAAATAGGTAAAGTATTTTAATAGACATTTCTCCAAAGAAGATATTTGAGTCACCAAAAGCACATGAAAAAATGCTCAACATCATTAATCCTGAAGAAAATTCAGGTCAGAAACCATAATGAGATGTCACTTCACAAGTACTAGGAAAGCTACAATCAAAAGACAATGTCAGTAGGAAATGCTGAGGAGGACATGGAGAATTTCAACTTCCATACATATAGTTATGGGAATACAAACATTGCAGCTTCTTTCTTGAACAGTTTGACAGTTTTTCAAAAAGATAAACATAGGGCTTCCATATCATTGGTACATACCCATAAGGTAAAAACAATATCCAGTAAAAACTTATACACAAATTCCTTAGCAACATTCTTTGTAATAGCCAAAAAGTGAAAACAAATCAAATGTCTATCAACTGATGAACTGCTAAACAGAATATGGCACATCCATACAATGAAATAAAAACCATAAACAGAAATGAAGCACTGATATATGCTGTAGCATGGATAAACTTTGAAAACGCTACGGTAAGTGAAAGATGTCATACAAAGACAAAGCAATGTTAGATTCCATTTATACAAATGGTCAGGAACAGGCAAATACATAGACAGAAAATAGGTTAGTGAGTGCCAGGAGATGAAAAGAGGGTAATGTGGTATGACTACTAGTGAGTAGGGAGGTTTTTTAGGGGGTGAATAAATGTTCTGGAATGATGTAGTGGTAATGATTGCACAATCTTGTAAATATGGTAAGAATCATTGAAATGTACACTGTTAAAAGGTCAATTTTGTGGCAAGTAAATTGCACCTCATTTTTTAAAAGGTGTACTAGTTGCCATGCCCACATTTCAACTTGTCCATACTAAAACAAGCAATTTTGCTTTCTTCCAGCTCTGAAGAGCTATAAGTTCCTGGGAAGATTTTCCAGAAAAAAAATTCCAGAAAACTATCTCCAACTTTAACATAACAATGTACGTAACCACCTTTTTCTAATTCAATGGTCACTTTTCTGAGAACAGGTCTCATCACTCTGTCTTCACTTAGTCCTCTTGATTTTTCTTTAGAGAATTTATAAAAATGAAATGTATTATGTGTCTATTCAGTTTTTGATTGTTTTGATCTTCCTCTAGAATGTAAGCCTCATCAGGGCAAGAAGTTGCTTTTGCTCACTATTGTGTTCCGTCCATCTAGAACAATGCCTTATACACAGTAATGTACATGTTGAAAATATGCAGAGTGACGAAAACTGGAAGAAGTTCTTTTCCTCATTACCAGGAGGGACAGACTAAAAATAGTAGTTATCCAATAATTGAAGACAAGAATGGCAAGTCCTCCCCTAATCCCTCCTCTTCCTGATGGTGACCTGCACGTGTCCCTGTGGTCCTTAAGCTCTTTTGCAGTCCTAGACCTCTGAGCTCTAAATGTCAGTGCTCCTACCCTCATCTTCTGCACTGTATCTACTTCACTGAAAGATCCCTTCAAGTATTTCTGAGTCCAGCATTGAAACCTAACCCTTTATGCCACTTAATTTGTTCACTAGATAGTCTGGGTTGGGAATCAAAGCTCTAACCTGGAAAGAAATTCTGAATACTAGTGCTCTAGTGGCCAAACCAAAAGCCAGAGGTCTTTCTCCCTTCTACTACTGTTCATTCAAAATGCATATTTTCACTAAACAAAATAGTCCATTGCACATTGTGAGGGACATGTAAGTCAGAGCCTGTGGCTACTGGAAAATGTTAAACTAGTCACATAGATCCTCTTAAAAATAGACTGTGGCCACATTTCTGCTGATACACTCATTTTGTCCTAAGTTTGGTCTTAAGGTTTATTTTTAAATATCACATTGCACAGACCTATATTGAATTATTCCAGCTCATTCAATTCATTTATATCTGCCTTCCTATATTTCTGCTGCTGTTATGTATTAGGCAGAACCTACCTCATGGTCTTTCAAAACTAAGGATTAAAAGAATAATTTTTTTTAAAAAAAATAGTGGATTATTTCTACTATACACTATCAAATGCTATCACTAGCATCTAAAGAGTTGAAGCCACTGATGCTGCTGTCAGGGCCACTAAGGCAAAGAGGAACAAATTCTCCCCACTTTTACACAAGCTACTTTAGGCTGAGTGTGCAGAGCTATTTCATGAGTTATTTTTATTTAAACCACTATTTCAGGATGACTTCAAATGAATAAAAACTTTTGCGAGGAGTGTGGGAAGACTGATATCTGCCTCACCCCCACATTCCCTCTAGTGATGGTGCTGATGACAATACACATCTGGATGTTTTGAATCATCCTGATGATGGATTTGATTTTTCTACTCTTCACCTAGACTCTTGGCATTGCCTGGACAGAGCTATAGCACTTTGGGCTTTAGCTAGCAGCCGCATGCTCTGACTACACTCTGCTTCACCTTTCTTCTTGGCTGCACTTATCCCTGACTCCATATGTTTTTCCCCATATGTCATCCTAGTCTAACTGAGCACCAAGCCTCACTCTGCTCCCTGTCCAAGACACACTTCTTCCTGAATCTTGTTCAGTCACAAGTCACTGTGTGTATAAACCTTTATAGCTTACAGGATATAGCAATGAGTAAGACTGGTGTGGTTAGAAAAACCAGCCTTTTAGTGCAGAAATCAATAAGCATTTACTGAATGCTTTCTTTATGTTTAGCATGCAACCAGCTCCTGAGCACCTAACTTAGGAAATTCCACTCTAATCTTACCTCCTTCCAGCATGAACTATCCAAGGAACAATTCAATTCCATTTAGTAAACATTGTATTTTTCGAAATGCATAGAGCTAAGATGCCTCAGGGGTTTAAAAGATAAATTGCATACATTTCCTGCCCTCAGACCAGTTTCGTAATGCATAGAAGGGAGATTGCAAATTATGAACAACTTGAAACTTAGATTAAAGAAATGCTGGTGCCTAACTAACTTGAATTGATAAAAATTTCAATTTTATTTAATTCTTGCAAAATAGCATGATTTGAAAACTGAAGGAATTGCAATCTATGTTTATGCTACCACACTAACAAAATGAAACATAAATACTCCTTTGTCAGTAATTTAAGAACCCCTCTTGATTACTTTGTGCATCAGACTTTCTAAAAGTGACTTTTGGTTTTACAATCTAGGCAAGCACTGTTATTATCATTTCAAATCTTGTTTTTTATATTCTTCCACAATGTTATGCAAGTTCATTAAATTATACTGCTAAAGCCAGTGCAAAGAAATAAACCCCAAATCAATAACTTTGGAATAGACATGAGATGTGATAAAGCACTGTGGAGGAGACCAACCAATCACCAATATTCAAATCAGAAAGAGGACCTAGCAAAATAATAAAGAAAATGCAAAAAGTAACTTCAAAGAAAATACACACTAAAATTGTAAATCTGGAAGTTCCATAAGAGCATTCCTCCTTTGGGAAAATTTGTTTTGAATTATTTGAGTTTTAACTTATGCAAAGTCTCCAGGAATAACACTTGTCTCATATGAAAAACAAGTGCCCTGTACTTAAATTTTATTTCCCACAGCTCTACCTTACAATCCCTACAGTTTAGTTAGAAAAGTCTCTTTATTATTCCACACATCTTCTGCCAAGGAAACCAGTATTATTCCTTTCACTATTTCTTTTATTATGCTCCTCTTCCTGTTTTAAATATCTTCACTCTTCCTACCCACTAATCCAAATATACAACGTAGTTTCAAAGGCCCACTCAAGCTCCACTTCATCAGCAAAACTGTACCTGCTTTAGCAGAGTCACAGGACTTTATACTTGGAATGTATCTTAGAGATTATCTAGTTCAAATATTTTCCAACTATGCAACAGAGAGACACTCTGGAGCCTTTTGAAAGAGGGTTGGAAATGGGAAAGGAGGGGAAAAATGATCAGCAGCTTCCTGGGACTCTCATTTTCTTCAATCCAGCACTGCTTTCATCATTTAATTATTTACCTTTCCCAGAAAGATATTGTTTGAACAATGGTTTCCAGAGCTTTAGGGAGTAAACACCCAAGGTTCAATATGATAAATGAAGAGACGAACGCTGGTGAAGTTGAATATCATATCCTGCTTTACAAACAATCTAAGGACTCCCAGCCCAGCTACACTCAACTATTTTGTTTATCACTAAAACAATTTCCTACTGATGATACTAGAGTGCCTTCTGTAATTTATTTATGTGTGTCTTGTCTGTCAAATACATGGAGTGTGGCTGTAGCTGCCCCAGGCCTAGAGGTAATTTTTGCTCTTCTCTTAGCAGTGCACTGGGTTTAGAGAACACAATTACTGCCTTTCCCATCCCTGTAGGGTAGACATTTCTGATTAATATATAAAATAAGATAAAATAGCACTTAGGAAATCCACTCGAGGTTTTGACTGAAATCCCAGAAGCTGTATCTTTTATAGAAACTATTAATTAAAGTTGACATTAATGATAGTACAGAAATTTTTTCATAGGAAATAAATGAATCTTTCTGGCCTCATCTGTTTTTTTAATTGTTATGTTTACAAATTTAGGTTTAATCAGTTAAACTCCATGTCTGCAATCCTTGAATCCTATTTTGGGGAGCTTTCACCATTGCAACAAGCCATTTTAACAAGGAAACCTGGCCCTCCATTCTTATTTTAAAAACACAACTATCTTCAATTCTTGATCCTTTGTAAGCTCTTCTTCTAGCTGTCCCTTTCCTCTGATAAATTTCTTGAAGGGCATGCATCACTTGCTACCTTTGTTTTCTTCCCTCCCAGCTCCATTTTGAGGTTCTATCTAATCCACCTCTTAAATGCAGGTTTCATTGCCCTCTGTTTCTCTTCCTCCTCCATACACTCTTTATTTCATTCATTCTATGAACATGTACCACTTCCTCCTCTTCCCTGCCGTATGGCTAGTTGTCTGCAGGTCCAATAGGACATGGTCACCTACAGCCTATGTCCTCCCTTCTAGACCATATTCTGGGTTCTCAGAATCCCTTATTCAAATTTCACATAGTTGGTTTCAAGGGCTTAAGTGGCTTCGTGAATTTGAGACCAAACTCCTGACCTATGCAGCACATCTCAAGGTTCTAGAAGTGGCCAAAGAATGACTGTATTATGGACATCGTTTAAGCCTGCAGGTTGGGACCCATTAGTGCTCCCGAGGACTGTGTATTTGGGGGATTGAATGCATAGAAAAGGGCAATGAATGCTGGACCTAAGCTACTGCCACCATATTTTAGCTCAGAATTCTAATTCACTCCTCATCTTCAAGGTTGATTTGAAGATACATTCATCATGGCAGGAGATTAGACTATGTTTAATTTAACAGGTTGTGGCTCAATTAATAACTTCTAAATATTTAATATATGTGTGTGATCCTCCATTCGTATTCTTGTCTTACAACCTAGAAATCTTAGGTAGAGCCCTGGATCTTGTCTTTCTAAAGCCAGATTAGTTTCCAACTTTACACTGGTGGTCTACTCTTTCAGGGTGCTCATGTACATATACAAGTTACAATATCAAAAGTCAAGTTAACATCTTCCTTCTTACCTTAAACATACTTGTCCAGGTTTGTGCCTTGATTTAGTTAATGGCATCATTATCCATTCGATCACCAGCTAAACATCTTGGAGCCACATTCAGATTCTCTCTACCATAATACTCAAGACACAACCAGACACAAAATACATCCTATTTCAAAAGTGCTTTGACTGCATCTTCTTTCAAGCTTCATCTTTCAGCAAATTCATTTTAACAAGTATTCAATTATCCTCTTTTTCCCTCCTTAATCTACTGAGTATGTTTCCACTAAAATTATCATGTTCACAATTCTCCCATATCCCCCACTTCTGTCCTGTTTACTGAAAACAAATTCCTTTTCATAGTTTCAGGTCTTCATGAGGTAACACCAGGCTGCACTGGTAATTTTATTTCCTTTTCACGATTGTTCTTATTTTATTTTATTTTATTTTTTAAAAAATATTTTTAAATATCTTTATTTTATTTTTATGTGGTGCTGAGGATCGAACCCAGTGCCTCACGCTTGCTTGGTGAGCACGCTACCACTGCGCCATAATCCCAGCCCTTTATTTTATTTTTTGTACTCATCAACACAGCCGTACACATATGCTCTATCATCTAGCCAATCCAGAGTGCTTGCCAATCCCAGACTATTTGAGAATTTATAAGTTGTCATAAACATTCATATGCATGTTCATTTACTTAAGCTACTTATTCTGTCTGGACTATTCTTTCCTTACTTGCACTTCTATAAAAATTTGCCTAACTATTCTATTGTGATTTACTCTGTGAAACCTTCCACAATTACTCCACCAAAATCAATTTTTCTTCTATGCTCATCTAATGTTTATTTATGCTAATATTATAACACAATTTTTGGCCTATATGCACATTATTTATGAATGCCTCTCCATCTCTTACATATAAATTCCTCCTCTGCATGGACTAGACTGCACTCATTTGTGTATATTCTTTGTGCCTTGCATATTATCTCACATGTAGTAGGTACTTTATAAATGTTAAATTTCTGAGCCAAATTTAAAGAGATTGGCTTTAGTTTAAAAAAATGATAGAACATATTCACTGAAAAAAGGCTATCAGGATTCCTTTGTTCTATTCTATCTCACTCTGCTATCCTTAAACATTTTATCACAAGATTCTAAGATTTCCCTCTCCCAAATGGGTTTAACATCCCCTCTAAAAGCTGCAGTGGTGTGTCTGCAAAAACTGTCTAGAAGTCCTGATGAAAGGCAGTACAGAACTGCAGGCATTATTGCAAAGACAGGTGTGGTGCTCAGTCCAGACCCAGGCACCTGTGAGTCCTCAGTTTTCAGAGAGGACTCGCACATGTCGGCCACGAGTTCCCCAGGTCACTTATCACAATACTCCTTAGATGGAGACCATGTGGAATTTCTGATTTTTCCATTCTCGGCTTTCCTAATTTTTTGATCACCTGCTCTGACATAAGCCTGGTGTCATTTTGTGTTTATAGTATGTCTCCTGGGAAGTTTATGGATCTGTTTCTGGCATTTTCCCTCAAATCATTTTGGGTATCACAGCATGATGTTTGGATGGGGGAATCCCAGTTAGGTTGTTTAATTTTCTGTCATGGGATTTCCATATCCTTTTGGTTTTGGGAACTGGTGACACTGAAATGCAGTATCTTTACACAATACGTATGCAGAGGCAAATCAATTAAATGTATCAACCATCTGGATAATAACAGTATAAAAACAACTCAATAGTACATAAATTATTTTAGACATAGGATCTAATTTAATTCTTATATTATAAATTTCCTTTTTATAAATTAAAAAACAATGACATATTCATTTTTCTTTCACAAAATGACAGAGTTAGTAAGAACGGGGCTGCAAGTTTTCTCAATTCAATTCAATACCTGTAATATAGTCCAACAGAGGAAATAGCCAAATAATTAAAAACAACAAATATGAGTTGTCTTTCAGAAAAATTGTATGCTCTAATTACTTATGATATTGAAAAATTTATAACAATAAATTTTTATTTATAAAGTATACTTGTGAAAAATATAGCTCAATAAAAAAGGAGTCCAAATTGCAGTATTTTAAGAATTTGATTACTAATTTGCACAGTACTTATGATGAACCAAAAGTAAATGGATAACAAGTAAAACAAATAATCAAATTTTCCAAATATTTTATATATCCTATGTCAAAATTACCTTGTTTCATGATACTATATAAAGCTTATAGTAGTCTGTGTTGTGTTCTGCCTCCCACAACGTAATGCTTAGTTTTTCTCACTGTAGTTATTATTTATACTGCTTTAAATATTTTCATGATGCTATTATAATTTGATTCATAAATGTTAATCTATCAATGTTAAATCAAACTTTTAAAGATTGAACTAATTGCAATGATTTTGTTAGCAATAACATGAATTCTAGCATTAGCTTCTGTCCTCATAATTAGTTTTGTGCCTCTTTTATCTTTTTATCTGTAATGTGATGATAAAGTTTAACAGTTTCCCCCATAGTTGGTAAAGAAAATCGAGGAGAGATGGAGAAAACCCAGGATTTGTTTATATACCCTCTGGTATGACAATTTCCTAAATTACCCAAGAAGCTATTGATAACAATAATTTAATCAAATGAAGTTATTTCACCACCTTTCTACTTTATAAGAATCTACTCTACCTTAATTTTACTTAAACTTAACATTTAATGCATAGCTTGTTTTCAACGTATCTTCTTTTCCAGTATAAGTACTTAAAGTAACAAATGGTCATCAGTCTATCATTTGAGCTATCTCCCAAGTTTGGGGTGTATAGTGTTTTCACTGACATTCAGTATTAAATATTGTACAATTACCACTATGATTTATTCTTTCACAAATAATTATTTAGACTTGTTTTCTAGTGTCTAAATATGAGAGAATGGACTTACATATTTTGAATGTTTTGTATTTGTATTTCACTGTCATTAACAATCATAGTCTACTGACATCAGCTGGAGATTTCCTTTCATCACATTTAGAGTTTTGCATTTTAATGTCCTGGCATGCTTTTTTAAAAAAATGTGTTATTTTTGGATACATGACAGTAGAGTGTATTTTAACATATTATACATACATGGAGTATAACTTAATTCTAATTAGGATCCCATTCTTGTGGTTGTACATGATGTTGAGTAGTGGCAGAGCACTTGACTGGCATGTGCAAAGCACTGGGCTCAATCTCTACTAACGCCAAAATTAAAAAATAAAAAAATAAAAAATAAAAAAAAACTGGCTTGATTTTAAGACTGTCTTGTCAGATTATACACGTTTCTATGTGTGGCCATTAGACTGTACATGGTATCTGTGTTCAAACTCCTATGATTTTTAGTTGCTGATCTATCCATTTCTGAGACAGCAGACTTAAAATCTTCCACTATTATTGTTTTAAGAGATCCATCTATTTTTATATTTTTAAGACATTGTCTTTATCACTAAGTAATAAAAGTATTTGTGAGAATGCTTTAAGGCTTGAAATAAATCTGTTTATTAATATTTCTTTCCAGTTTTATTTTCTAAGCATTTACCTGATAGATTGTTTTGCACTTGTTTACCTCCAGATTTCTGCATCATTACACTTTAAAAGGGTCTCTACTAGAAATTATTTTTGCTTTTTATTCAATATGAGAATTTCTGTCTCTTAAAAGGCAAGTTTGTTTATTTTCTGATTACTTCTTTATCTGAATTGAATTTTTTCTTGTTATTTTTATCTCTGATATTGAGGTTTATTTATTGCCTTTTCTTCCTGCTCCTGGTTTACAAGTTAAATACTCTGTTTCTGTTCTTTAGTTGCTGTTCTCAAATTTTTAACATGCATACTTAACAGTCCAAAAGAAGGTGATAGTAGTCCTTTTTAAAAATGTCAATACTGCCTTTCCCGTCCCTGTAGAGTGCAGGGTGCGGTGGCACAAGCCTGTAATCCCAGCACTTAGGGAGGCTGAGACAGGAGAATCGTCGAGTTCAAAGCCAGCCTCAGCAACTGCAAGGCACTAAGCAACTCAGTGAGACCCTGTCTCTACATAAAGCATAAAATAGGGCTGGGGAGGAGGCTCAGTGGTCAAGTGCCCCTGAGTTCAATCTCTAGTACCAAAAAAAAAAAGTCAATACTGTAAAATTATTTTATGCAACTTTTTTCCCCTCAAATCTTCCATGATTTTCTCCAAAATTTAACTACTGATATTTTCACAGATTTATTGAGATATAATTCATACTTTATACAATTCAATTATTTAAAGTCTAAAATTTAATAATTTATTCACAGAGATTGGTAACCATCACCACAGTAAATTTTAGAGAATTCTCATCGCCCATAAAAAAATACTCTGCACTTAAGATGAAATGCACCACCTACCATCCCACTGCCCTAGATGGCCACTAATCTAAGCACTGGTTTTTTTGATACCGGGGATTGAACTCAGGGGTACTCGACCACTGAGCCACATCCTCAGCCCTATTTTGTGTTTTCTGTAGAGACAGGGTCTCACTGATTTGCTTAGCACCTGGCCATTGCTAAGGCTGGCTTTGAACTCGCAATTCTCCTGTCTCAGCCTTCCCAAGTGCTGGGATTACAGGCATGTGCCACCGTTCCTGGCTCTAAGCACTGTTTCTATAGATGATTTTATTCAGTACATAAATGAATGACATCATATAGAATGTAGTCCTTCGTATCAGATTGACTTTATAGAATGTTTTTAAAAAATTTTCCCTGTTGTAGTGGGTATCAGAACATCATTTCTTTTTCTTGTGGAATAATATTCCGTTGTTAAATATATCATATTTTATTAACGTTCACCGGATGATGAACTTTTTCTTATTCATATTCCTTTAATTTTCTTCTCTTGCCTGATTGCTTTGGCTAGAGTTTCTTTGATCCACTTTGAATTGACTTTTGTGCAGGGTGAGAGATAATGGTTAAATTTTATTCTACTACATATGGATTCCAGTTTTCCCAGAACCATTTGTTAAAAACATTATCTCCTCTCCCAATGTATATTTTGGCACCCTTGTCTAATATCAGATAACTGTATTTATGTAGGTTTGTCTCTGTGTCTTCTATTCCATTCTATTGCTCCTCATGTCTGTTTTTATGCCAGTACCATGCTGTTTTTGTTACTCCATCTCTGTAGTATAATTTTTGGTCTGATATTGTGATACCTCCTCTTTAATTTTTCTTGCTAAGGATTGCTTTGGCTATTCTGGGTCTCCCATTTGTCTAAATAAATTTTGTAACAACCTTTTATAATTCTGTGAAGAATGCCATTGGAATTTTATGGGAATTGCATTGAATATGCACTTTTGGTAATACAGTCATTTTGACAATATTTATTTTGCCTATCCATGAACATGAGAGGTCTTTCAGTCTTCTAAGGTATTATTCTATTTCTTTCTTTTGTGTTCTGTACTAAAAAAAGTGTTCTTTTCACTATAGAGGTCCTTTATCTCTTTTGTTAGATTAATTACCAAGTATTTTTGAGACTATTTGAGTGAAATAGTTTTCTAATTTCTTTTGCAGCAGATTTACCATTTGAGTATAGGATCACAATTGACTATGAATGTTAATCTTGTATGCTGCTACTTTGCTGAATTCACCTAGTAGTTCTAGAAGGATTCTGAAGTTTTTATTTATTTTTTTAATCTTCTAACTATAGGATTCTGTTGTCAACAAACATGGAAAAAATGAGCTCTTTTCTTATTCATATTCCTTTAATTTTCTTCTCTTGCCTGATTGCTTTGGCTAGAGTTTCAAAGACCATGTTCAATAGGAGTAGTGAAAGCGGGCATCCTTGTTTGTTCCTGTTTTTAGAAGAAATACTTTCAGGGCTTTTATTTTTCCATTCACAGTAATGTTGGCCTTAAGTTTGTCATATATAGCATTTACAATGTTGAAGTAAATCCTTTCTATCCCTAGTTTTTCTAGTGTTTTTAACATGCATGGGTGCCGTACTTTGTCGAATTCTTTTTCTTTATCTCTTGAGATAATCATGTGATTCTTATCCTTAAGTCTATTTAGGTAGAGAATTTACATTTATTGATTTCCATATGTTGAAACAACCTGGCATCCCTGGAATCAAACTCACTTAATTATGCTGCACATTTTCTAATACATCTTTGTGTGTGGTTTGTCAATAGTTTATAATGGATTTTTGCATCTATGTTAATCAAGGATATTACTCTGAAGTTTGCTCTCCTTGATGTGTCTTTGTCTGGTTTTGGTATCAGAGTGATACTGGATTTGTAGAATAAGTTTGGCAGAGTTCTCTCTTTTTCTATTTCATGAAATAATTTTAGAGAATTGGTATGAGTTTTTCCTAAAGGTCTGGTAGAACTCAGCTGAGAATCCATTCAGTCCTGGGCTTTTCTGTCTTGAAAGCCTTTTGATAGCTAATTCAATTTCATTGCTTGAAATTAATCCTGTTTAAGTTTCCCATTGGTTCAATTCAGATAGTTCATGTCTCTAGGAATTTTTCAGTATCTTCAAGATTTTCTAGCTTAATGGAATATAAATTTTCAAAATAGTTTATGATCATCCTCTGGATTTTAGTAGTGTCTGTGGTGTTATTTCCTTTTTCATCTCAGATTTTTGTCATTTGATCCTCCTTCCCCCTCTTTTGGTTAGTTTTGTTAAGGATTTATCAATTTTGTTCATCTTTAAAAAAACACAATGGTTTGTTTTGTTGATCTTTTCTTTTGTTTTTTTTTTTTTAAATCTCAATTTGATTGATATTTCCTCTGATTTTAATTATTTACTGTCTTCTACTGATTTTGGTGTTGGTTTGTCTTTCTTCTTCTTGAGCCTTGAAATGTAATGTTAGACTATTTATTTGGAATCTTTCTATTCTCTTAATGTATGAGCTAAATTCTATGAACTTCCCTCTTAAATCTGCCTTCAAAGTGTCCCAGAGATTTTGATATGCTGTATCACAATTTTCATTTACTTCTAAGATTTTTTAAAAGTTTTCAACTGCATTCTTCTGCTATCCATTTATCATTGAAAAGTGTATTATTTAATCTCCAGGTATTAGAGTGGTTTTTGTTTTTGATCTTATCATTGATATCTAATTTCATTCCATTGTGATCTAATAGAATGTAAGGTATTATCTTTTTTATTTTTGTATTTGTTTAGATTAGCTTTGTGATGTAAAACATGGTATATTTTAGAAAATGTTCTATGTTCTGTTGAGAAGAAAGTTAATTCATTTGTTGATAGATGAAATATTCTAGAGATGCCTGTTAGGTTCATTTTATTAACTGTAATTTTTAGTTCTATATTTACTTAGTTTATGTTTGGATGATCTATTCAGTGGTTACAGAGACATGTTAATGTCACCCAGTATCATTGTATTGTGTTCTATTTGATTTTTAATATTGAGAAGGGTTTGTTTGATGTACATAGATGCTCCATTGCTTGGGGCATAAATATTTATGATCCTTATATCTTGTTGATGTATAATGATTGGTATAAAATGACTTTCTTTATCTCTTCTGATTAATCTTGGATTTGGAGTTCATTTTGATATGACAATACCTATCCCTGCTTTTTTATGAGTCCTGTGTGAATGGTATGTGTTTTCCCAATTTTTAAACTTTATTCTATGGATGTGTGGACCTCCTTGCTGTGAGGTGAGTGTCTTGTTGGGTCTTATCTTTTAATCCAATCTGCCAACATATGGTCTTTTGATTTAAGATTTTAGATGATTTATACTTAATGTTATTATTGAGAGATAATTTTTATTTCCTGATATTTTGATTTACTTCTAATGTTTGAATTAGACTTGATTCCCCTTTAATTGACTATTCTTCTAGTATAATTCCTTCCTATGATGGTTTTTACTTTTATTTTTCACTTCTTTATAAAACATTTTATTGACTATGTTTTGGAGTATGGGCTTTCTAGTTTTGAATTATTTTAGCTCCTGTTTACCATGGAAGATTTTTATTTCATCTTTAATTCTGAAATTTAATTTTGCTGATATAGTATTCTTGGTTGGCATCCATTTACTTTCAGAGCTTGGTATATATTATTCCAAGCTCTCATGTCTTGTAGTGTCTGAGTTGAAAAACCAGTTGAAATCCATATTAATTTACCTCTAAATGTCACCAGTCATTTTTCCCTTGCAGCTTTAAAACTTCTATCCTTATTTTGTAGGTTAGGCGTTTTCATTATAATGTGTTTTGGAGTGGATCTAGTATAATTTTGTATATTTGGGGTCCTATATTTCTTATATTTGAATTTCCATTTCATTCTTAAGGGTCTGGAAAATTTTCTGATATTATTTCATTGAAAAATGTGTGTATTTTTTTAGCTTGTATTTCAGACCTTTTATCAATCCCAATGAATCTTAAATTTGGCCATTTTATGTTATCTCAGATATCTTGAATATTATGTTCATGGTCTCTTAACATTTTTTCTCTATGTTTGATGTTACTTTCAAGATTATATACTTTGTCTCCAAGGCCTGAAAATCTGTCTTCAAAATGTTTTAATCTATTGATGATGCTTTCCATTGCATTTTTAATTTGGTTAATTGATTCTTTCATTCCTAGATTTCTGTTTAGTTCTTTTTCAGAATCTCTATTTATTGAAATGGTATTTCACTTCTTATATTTTCTCTCTGATTTCACTCCTTACATCTTCTTTTAACTCATGGAACAGTTTATGAACTTTTAAAATTCCTTCTCTGACATTTCTTCCATTGTGGTGTCAATGAAGTCAATTGTTGAAGCTTTATGGACTATTTGGGATAGTTTGTTCCCTTGCTTTTTCATATCATTTATATGTCTAATTATCTATTAGCATAGTTCTCACTTCATCTTTTAAGCAAAAGACCACTTTGTGAGCTTATTTCTCTTAAGAATCCTGGGTTGAGTGACTACCTAGATAATGAGACTTTAAGTCAATGTGTGAGCTCTGCTACTGCCAATATCAGCACCACTTTAAGAGTTGCCACTGAGTCCTATTTATTATAGTCACCTTAGATCCAAGTCTCATTTTATTCAACCTCATAAGAAACCAAAACTTGTTGCAACTCTTCTCCACAGTTCCTCAAATACAGGTATAAACTTGTAATAAAGTTCTGGAAAAGGTCAAAAATTAGTTGTTGAATTTAGTAAGCTTAGTGTAACCTTAAGCAAGTGCTAAAATGAGGATGGAATAATGATCGGGCAAAAAGGATAGAGAAAAAATAGAAATAAAGAAAAGAATGAAAGAAGAAAGAGAAAAAAATATAAAAGAATAATTAACATCAAGATAGAAAGGAGAAATAGGTGAATGGTGGGTATTTGAAGTAGTAGTCGATAATGCAAGAGGATGAGTAGGGTATAAAAGAAGCAAGTATAAACTAGCACTAGGAAAATAAAGATAGGAAGACTAATTCCAATTAATACTTTAAACCATTAGATAAAATACATTCAAATGAGTTGAAGGCGTAACGCTGGTTATTGGGCTAGCAATTACATTCAAGTTAAAGAGTTATTTTTATGGTCAAAGTTGACATTAGTGTTATTTATAGTAAATTATGTTAAGGGGAAGAAAATTCCTGTGAAATCTTGGTTTGATTTCATTGGGGCTTTGAAAATTAGCAGAAGTCAATTTGTCTTTGGCTATGGATCTCTCCTGAGTTTCAGGGGCAGGACCCAATTCCCCAGTTGCTACCAGTGGCTTCTGGTTTGTTAGCTCAGGGTCTCACCACTAACTTTTTGGAGGGTGCAATGTTGTGGTCTGTTTCTATTGTGCACTGAAGTTGAGAATGCAGGCTGTAGAGTGTTGCTGTAATTGTTATGGGTCACCGTGTGCTTGCTCCCTTCTATAGAATCCTTTTAGCAGTAATGAACATCCTGGTGGCTGTGAGTGGGTTTTCTACAAGTATTCCATGGTACAGAAGTATTTCCCCAGTGGACACCCCTCCCTAAGGTACTTTAGTGAAGGACTCAGATGATTCACCTGTAATCAAATTTCCATTGCTCCAGGTTGTGAATAGAGGATGTTGATTCTCTCTGTTTACTAAGTCTGATGCAAGGTCCCACAAGTATCCAAACAATACTCTTTCACTCGCCAGTTGTGATCATGGCTCAGGCTGTGTGCCAGTTAAAGCTAGAAGCAACCCCTTCCTGTTGAGTAGGTTCTGGTAATTTTCCACCTTAACTGATTTCCCTCTGGCTATCTTTGTGGGTGCCTTCAGCTTAAGTTTCCTGGGATATTCAGAGGACTTACCCTAGCAGCCTTCCATCTGTGGCTGGCATCATCTGGGAACTGGGTCTCTATGTCACTGGACACTCAGGTGGCTTCCCTCTGGTATGACCCTGTGATCCAGAGGACCATCCCTAGGCTTACCACAGTGCTTCCCCTCAATGTCCATGGTCAGGGCCTGGCGAATCCACTTTCCTCTGTTCAGGGCCAAAGTTGCTTCACTGCTATCTTCATCTGAGTAGAGCAAGAGGACACTGCACAGAGCTTTCTGCCCTTATCTGGGTTGCACTGACAAGGTTTAGGTGCAGTTCTGGTCACAGGTAACCACTAACCTGTTCCTCTAGCTTGTTCCCTTTGTTAATGGTGATGGGAAGGGACAAGGGATTTCAGGGATTTTTTGGCTGGTGGTAGTTCCTCTAGAAGTTCTTTCTGTCCAGATTCTTAAGTGGTCTCACTGCAGCTCTCTGGGTGGGAAGATGCCATGTTGATTTAAGGAGTAATTATTTGGCTGAGGGCTCCACAAGATGGATTCCCAGCACAGTTTTCTTTTCATGATTTGGTTTTAACTGTTTGCTCTGTTTTAAGGACCCTGCTTTTACCATCACGTTTTACCTTTTATCTGTCTTTCCAAATGTTTTTAGGTGGTGAGCTTAAGAAATCTTCCACTCCTTCTCTCTCTTTCTTTCTCTTGCCTCTTGTTCCTTCTTTCCCCACCCTGGTTCATGTTCAGGGTTAGGGGACTCTGAGTTTATTTTCTACTCTGGTAAACTATCTTCCAGTCTATCCACGTTTCAGACTTTGTAATATTGAGTTTTGGAGCATTTATTTTGCCACCCACCTCTCAATTCTGCTTTTCCTTCACTACCTCCTTTCTGTGTTGTGAGGAGATTGAGATCTTGACTTGCTGCCTAACTCATTTCTGCCATCTTCCTCCTTATGTTTTATATTTCTTGTTAAATTTATTCCAAAATATTTTATTCTTTTTGATTCTATTGAAAATAAATATTTCTTAATTTCACTTTTAAAATATTCAATGTTACTGTATAAAAGGGCAATTAATTTTTATATTGATCTAGTACCCTGAAATAATGGCTGAATTTATTTATTAGCTCTAATAGGATTTATGTGAAAATTTTCGGGGTTTTCTATATATCAGATCATGTCATCTGCAGAGATAATTGTACTATTTTCTCCTATTTGGGTTCCATTTTTTTTAATTGCCATGTTTAAAACCTCCAACAAAGTCACTGTGTTGTTCCTGATCCTTTGGAGAAAGTCTTCATATTTTTGAAACTGGAAATGTTACCAATGAGATTTTCATTGAGACTTTTATGCAGTGGAGGAATTTCCCTTCTGCTCCCAATTTGTTCAATACTTTCATTGCAAAGAACTGTTGAGTTTTGTCCATTGGTTTTTAAACTTATTTTTCAAATTCCTTCAAAATAATTACTATAAGTGTAATTGTTTTAAAGTCATATATATTGATATTTATTCACTTGTTGACAAATTTATTATGCTCCTTGCATTTCATTCCACTTCCTGGGGGTTAATCATATCAATGTGGCTAATGGAAAAGATCTTTCAACAAAGATCTGAGAATAGAAGCTTTCTCATCCCTTGACAATACTTTGAAGTATTTGTCCCTTTCACTCTTAAAAAAATTGCTTAATTGGACACAGAACTCTAGGTTACAATGTTTTTCTCAGCATATTAAAGATATCATTCCACTGTTTCTGGCCCTCGTATTGGCTTAGAGAAGTGAGCTGCTATTGTGGTACTTAGAAACTTTATTTACCTTTCTATTGCTTTTAAAATTTTTCTCTTTGAAGTTGGTATTCTTCAACAAATTCAATCATGCTGTGTAAGTCTACAGATTTGATTTTATTTGTTTAATAAGGGAAACAGTATGCTTCTAACATTTGAGAATCCAAGTCTTTCTTCAATTCTTAATAATTATGTCTCTAATTTCTTGAGTATTATTATTCATCAAATTCTCTTTATCTCTGTTCTCTGGAATTCTTTCCTAATAAAAATATCTTAAACTTTATCATGTTATTTCTGGTCTCTTAACTTTTTAAAAATCTATTCTGCATTCAAATGATTTCTTCCAAAGTGTGATTATTAAGTTATGTTCAATTTTGTCAAAAGTTTTGTTTTGGCAATGGCTACCTTATTTTAATTTCAAGTAGTTTTATTATTTTACTTAATATGTATTTGTTTTTGTTTTCTGCTACTATATCCCCAGTGCCTAGAAAATCTCATGGTATATAAAAAGGACTAATCTGAGAGACAAAAGGAGCCCTATACTATAATTTATGCTTTCGAAAAAAAAGGAGATGAATATAAACAAAAATTATTTAAAAGGTACACACACACACACACACACACACACACACACACTTCTAAAAAAAAATTGTCCAAACTTTTGGGAAGTTTTTAAAATCTATTGGCTCATCCTCTGAGCAAAAATATGTATATACAAGTTCAATTGATAAATATCCCTGCTAAACTAAATAGTAATGCAAAAAAATGTTCATTTTTCCCCACAATTTCTCCAAAGAACATCTTTGTCAATCTGTAGAGGAAATACAAATAACCCCAATAGAGTTTCTTTATTTGACCATAGATCAAATAAAGACAGAAGACTATGGTCCAGGACAGAGAGTTTAATGTGATCCCAGGGCAGAGGCTAATTCCCTGATATATTAGACCATGCTCTCTATGACTCAGAATAAAAATTAATATTAAGATCGAATGTTAATATTCTGAAGTTTTAATGTAAAGTATTTGTGGCTAAGGAAAACACTTTCTCTTTATATGGACATTCTCATACCTTAATACATATTTCAGAGATGGATTATGACTGTTCGAGAAAATGCTATTTAAATACTTACTGTACTCCCAAAGCATTGAAATGTAAATAATAATAAATAACAGAAGATTCAGGAATAGAAATGAAGAGATGAAGTTATTTTTAAATTTCTGGTTACCTAAGAATACATTCCACTTTTAGCATTAATTAGTAAGCAATAATTTAAATACATATAATATTTAAGTAAGAAAGAAAAACTGAGAGAAGAGGCAAATTTTGGTAATTAATTCCTCCTACTTGGTTAGATGGATTACCAGTGGCATATGATAGAAAGAACAAGGAACTTAGAGCTATAGACCCAACCATTTGCTAATTAAGGGTTTTAGTTACTAATGTTATCATACAACATATTGGATCAATATCATCAGTTTCACCCATTGAAACAAATCAGATGGAAAACTTGGCCATTATTTTTCTTTTTTGTTCTTTTCACACAAATTTATCTTTGTTATTTCTCTTTCAGTTTAATTAATTTGGTTTCTGACATTAGCCAAAAAAATAACAGCCAATCTATCATTTCATTTGTCTGCCATGAACAGAGTCAAAGTCAGAGTGAAATAATGCATATGCACACACGTTCCATTCAAAAGCCATTTTGAAGAAAAAAAATTAAAGGAAGATTCATCTCCCTCTTCTGCATATCTAATCTCCATCCTTCTCCACTCACTTTCTACATTTCATGAAAGGTAGGTGACACCACAAACAAGTCTAACACTCAGTTCTAGTCTCTGAATAACAACAGAAACATTCAGAATGAGATATTCTGCTTTTCATCCTCAAATACATCTCTTGGTCATTCCTGAGACACGTGCCCTTCTGTTTCTACAGATGAAATTTTGTCTGCCTTATGACTTCTTAAGTCAATTGGAAAACATCAGTCTCCTCACTAGAATAATTCAACTGGTATATGATGGTTGAAATTAACTCCTCTCCCTTAACTCTATGTTCTCATTCTACTTCTCTTAAGAAACAAATCCCTGTTGACAGAGAAGAGTTTAATTTGACTTATGCAGCTGGCCACCATTTGCAAAACCTGGGTTATTTCTCTCTTCTGACAGAATTTGAACTGTGGTGACATAGTCAATATCACAATCAGCAAGAAGGGAGGTGAAGAAAAACAGCTAGTACTTATCCAAATTACTTATCATAATGTCCTCACAGTTTTATTTTTCATGTAATTTTGATGTTCCACTGAAGGTACTAAAGTATTTTGCTAGTGGGAGAAGCCAAGAAATACCTTAAAATGTTGCTTATGTGTGATTTGAAACTAAAGATATTTAAGATGAAGTTAAGAGTTATAAACATATATGTGCATTATTGGTAGAATAAACTTTCTATGTCAACAAAAGAGTACAGTTTTTCCACTGAAAATTAATATATTCTAAAATCAGTAGGCCTTTCAAGAAAGCAATTAAGAAAAATGAGGGCAGAAACAAATCCAATCATTTAAGAACATTTCGCCTTTAAAACAACTTTCTGTAAAATCACCTAAAATGAAATATAAGTTAACTCTGATTCTGTGAGTTTAGTGGAGTCAAATTTAACTTGAAAATATCTTTCATTTCTATAGCTACTTTATAATATTTATACAAGACTACAAAAATTAATTGGGTGATTTAGGTGAGTCAACTGTCACATATATTATGAGCTCTGCATGTGTGTATTATGAAGCAATGCTGACTATAAGTTCAGCCTTTTACCAATTTATTTAGCCAAGGTTGCTAGAAGTTACTTAATGAGCATGAACACACAAACTTTCAATAAACTTAGAGCAAGAAAAGTGGCCCATGACCTAAAAGAACCGTTCTGTTAGTTTAAGGAGATGGTGAAGTATGTTAGGTCACCAGCCCCTCTGTGTGATGGTGGATCATGCTGCCAAGGCACGCAGTGAAAATTTGCAGAGTTGATGAATGTGTGTGTGGGGGGGGGGGGGGGGGAACAGGAGAACGCCAGTTTCCAAAAATTCATATCATAATATGTATCAGTGAAAAAGCCTGGTAGAAATATTTTTCCCAATTAAAATTTAAGAAAGCACAAATATTTGTAGTAAAGTTTGATTCCTCAGTAACTTAGCTATTCCTTATTTACACTTGGCAATATGTATGTATTCTCTCAGTTCACAGAATATTGAACTCAGGAAAAGAGCTTTAAAATTACCTATCAAATATATAGATGGATGAAAGAGTAGCAGCTCTTGAATTCTCATCCCACCATTTACAAGCTGTGTTGCATTGGGAAAACTATTTATGTGCTTAAATCCCTAATTTTCTGCTCTGTTAAATGAGGATAATAAAATAATGCCTACTGAGGAGAGGGTTGTAAGATTAAGTGAAAAAAAAAAACAAAAAATAATGTACTATAATTCCCTCAGAAGTATTGCCTTTTACATTTGTCAGGATTCTCCATTTTCAGTAATTGTCTTAATCAGCTTTTTCACTGCTGAAACAACTGACCAGAACAACTATAAAGGAGGAAAAGTTTATTCAGGGGCTCATAGTGTCAGAAGTCTTAGTCCACAGAAGGGCAGTTCCATGTCTCAGGGCTTGAGGGGAGGCAGGACATCATGGTGAGAGAGTGTGGCAGAGGGAAGCAGCTCACATCATGGTGACCAAGAAGCAGACAGCCAGACTCCACTTTCCAGATACAAATATATATATCAAAGCCACTCCCCAAATCCCACCTCCTCCAGCCACATTCTACTACTTCAGTTACCACTCAGTTAATCCTCATCAGTGGAATAAATCACTGATTGGGTTAAGACTCTTAAAATCCAATAATTTCTCCTTTGAACATTCTTGCATTGTTTCACACGTGAGCATTTGGGGGACACCTCACATCCAAACCGTAACAGTGACCGAAATCAATTTGGTTAAAATTACAGAGAAGGCGGCACTGGCAAAATATCAATAAATTTAAAGATAAACAACTCAAAGAGTGGAGAATGGGACTGACAGAAAACCAAGGGAAGCAGGCGATCATCACTTGATATGCTTAGGACACAGAAACCAACATGTTGCTATTGGATTCTTGCTGCCACACTACTGGCCTCTCAATCCCTTCCTGTAGGGAAGTGACCTCACTCACTTATGATTCAAAGACATAGGCAAGAGAGTCTTACCAGCTGAACACAGGCCATAGACCAAGGTGAAGATGGACTTAGGTACTTCTACAGTGGGAATGAGAAACTTTCTCAACATCCAACAATTCCTCCAAATGGGAATAGAATATAAAGCAAGACTCAATAAACTTCAGGGAATTGTTATCAAACATAACATATCCTCTGACCACAGTCTCAATCCCATTACATTAGAACTCAATAAATAAAGGATGAATTGTGACCCCTCTATGGATAGAAAAGATATAATATCAAAAATATAAAACCAATAAATTTGAAAATGCAAATAAAAGAAATATGTTCCTTAAAGTTAATATCTTACCAAAATGACTCAAGACAAAAATTGAATGTCAATAAAGTCCTATGCATATTAAAAAAATTGAGTCAGGAGTCAAAAATCTTTCTACAAAGTTAATACCACACCGGGATCACTTGACTGACTTTCAAAGAATATCCTATTATCTGATAGCTCCTCTAAACTAGAGGAAAAGGAGCTATTTCCAAACTCATTCTAGAAGGCCAGCATCTCCTTGATACCCAAGCCATGCAAACATGATATGGAAAATAACAATGGCTCATTCTTCATAAAAGATTTAAATTTCTCTAATATATATATAAACCCCTACCACACTGAATCCAGTAATGTTACAAAAAGACAGTCTCCCACATGCCCAGTCTCAACGAAGATGATCTTTTTCATAAACTCTCTAGGCAATTCAAATCATAAAATCTACAAATCCTATTCACCACATAAACAGAATAAATTATAATGTTTTATCCTAAATGAAAAAAGTGATAAAATGTAATATTCATGATAATACTTGTTTTGAAACAAAATTGGAAAATGACTTCCTTAGTCTTATAATGTGTGTCTGCCAAAAACAAGACATTATTCAATATGCAGAAACATTGGAAAAATCTTTAGAATCAAAAAAGTATATCCTTTATCACTTATATTTTATTCAATATTATCTTGTAGGTTCTAGCCAGCATAATTCAAAAAAATGAAAATAAATGAGTAAGGATTATTTTGAAAAAAATCCAAAATCATCATGATTTTCAAATGGCAGTTGTTATGGTTTAGATACTAGGTATTCTCTAAAAGCTTATGTGTGAGACAATGCAAGAACATTTAGAGGTGAAATGCTTGGGTTATAGGAGCCTTAACTCAATCAGTGAATTGACCCCTAATGGGACTAAGTAGTAAATGAAGGCTGGTAGGGTATAGCTGGAGAAGATGGGCCACTGGGGGTGTACCTTTGGGGTATATATTTTGAATCAGGCAAGTGGAGTTTCTCGCTGTACTTCCTGGTCATCATATGAGCCGCTTTCCTCCACCACACTCTTCCACCATGTTGTTCAGCTTTACCCAGACCTCTGAATAAACTTTTCCTCCTCTAAAATTGTTCTTGTCAGGTCTTTTAGTCACAGCAGTGAAAAAACTGACTAAAACAGTGTCATTGTATGCTTTCAAAATCCCAAAGAATTCAAAAACAAATAAATAGAAATCATGGAATTCCTGAAGTGAGCTAGTTTTAAGGTCAGCAGGTCAAAAATCAATCCTATTTCTACATACTATCAACAGTTAGGAAGTATAATTTTAAAAGGTGACATTTTTCATGACAACAGTGATAACTATATTATACTTGAGAATAAATCTAATGAAAGATATTTATTTAATCTTGTGTGCATAAAATTGTAAAATCTACTAAAGAAAATATTAAAATATAATTGGAGAGAAACACCAACTTCAAAATAGGAAGATTTTAAACGATAAAACATTAATTTTAGCCAAATCTAGAGTGGAGTCAAGTGTAACTTGACAAGTTAATTATAAAGTTTATGTGGAAAGGCAAAGGGTCAAGCATAGCTAAGACATTATGAAACAAAGAAGAAAGTAAGCCAATTGTACTAGATTTTTGACATATTATGAAACTATAAAATAAGACACTAATGAGCAGATAAAGAAAAATTTATCAATTAAATATAATATCAACGCAATACCGAACCAATATAAAACCCTGGCATATGACAGATACATTGTATGTCAGAATTAAAAGGAACTTTCTAGTGAATGCTATAACTATTATCCATTAAGGAAAAAATTTAGTACAATTCTAGGCAGGTTTTTGAAATTCAAAGCCAGAGCATTTATTTGAAATGTAGACTATTTTTCTGACCTTTGGTTGAAGAAGGCTTTTTATATACAACACAAAATCATTAATCTTAAAAATGTATTGCAAACCTAACTATACTAAAGAACGTATGATTATCAAGAGATGTCACAAAATAATAAAGGAAAAATACTAGCCACAAATTAAGAAAATATTAGCAAGATATATTCTTTCCTTAAGACTAAATAAGAGTCCAGAATTCATAAAAACTCCAAAAAGTTAGTAAAGAAACAACTAACATGTAAATAGAAAAACTGACATGAACATATACTTTACAGATATGCAATGTTCAGATATAAAAAAATGCTTCACTTCATTAGCAATCAGGGAAATGAATACTAAGATTAGAATTAGAAATCTTTTTATTCAATAGATTGGCAAAAGTTAACAAGTCTGTCCATGCCAAGTGTTGAAATCAATAGTCACATGTATTTCTTTTGGGAGTATAAATTTGTATAAACAGTTTGGTAAATTGTGTAGCATTATCTTCTAAAATTGAGAAATACATACCCAACAACACAGGAATTCTATTACATGATATATATAATAGAAAAACTATTGTTCACAAATATCAAATGATTGCTCAAGGTATATAAAAATGTTTATACAGAACTCTTCACAAGCAAAAATAACAAAAGAAAAATAAACGGGATAACATCAATCTAAAAAGCTTCCACTCAGCAAAGAAAACAATCAGTCAAATTGAGTCATGTATAGAATATGAGAACATAATTTTAAACCATACTTATGAAGAGGTTAATATTAGAAATATATAAGGAAGCCCAAACACCCAATAGCAAAAAAAAGAAAAAAAAATAGCCCAAGTTAAAAATAGGCATAATAGACTTAAATAGAAAATTTTCAGAAAAATAAAAAAGATATACAGTTAGCTAACAGGTATATGAAAAATCATTCAACATTTCTATTTATCAGGAAACTGCAAATCAAAACCACAATGAGATACTACCTAATTCTAGTTAAGAATGGCTATTATCAAAAAGACAAAAGATAACAAGACCTGATGAGAATGTGGAATAAAACAAACTCTTGCACATTATTGATAGGAATTTAAATTAGCAGAGCCATTACAGAAGATAGGATTGAGGCTTCTTAAAATGTTAAAACTAGAACTACTATAAGATAAAACCAATTCCTCTATCAGATATCTATCCAAATGAAATAAAATCGGTATGTTGACAAGACTTCTGCACTCCCAATTTCATGACAACATGTAAAATTGGAAACTACTGAAATGTCCATGAACTGGTGAACAGATAAAAAGAAAAAATGTAGTAGATATACATTATGGAACCTTATTCATCCGTAAGAAAGAAAGAATGAAATCTTGTCATTTGTAACAACATAAATATGACTGAGGGTCATTATGGCAAATGACATAAGCTTGACAAAAAACGAAAATCACAGCATGATCTCACTCATTTGTGGAATCTAAAAAAAAAAATCAATCTCATAGAAGTTGAGCGTAAAATTGATGTTTCTAGAAGCTGGAAAGAGTAGGTAGGAGAGAAAGATGAGAAGACATTGATCAACAGCTACTAAGTTACAGATAGGTGTAAGAAGTTCTGGTGTGCTATTGCACAATAGCATACACTTCAAAAAACTAGAAAAAAGTCTGAAAGTTTTCACTATAAAGTAATGATAAATGTCCAAGGAGATAGATATGTTTCACCTGATTTAAATATTATACAATATATGCATGTATCAAAATATCACATGGTACTCTGTAAATATATTGTTTTATGCTATTAAATATCAGTTTGAAAATTAATTTAAATTTTAAAATAGCAATACTTTTCATAGTAACTGAAAACTGAAAATCATCTAGCACCAAAAAGGAAAGCAGATTAACAATTGTTTCAAAGGCCTTCATTTAAACATTATGTGACAGTAGAAATGAAAGAATTACAATTATATACAATAACAAAGATGAAACATAGAAGCATAATGCTGAATAAAAAGCAAAACCAACAAGACTACATGTATATGCGATGTTGTTCACATCTTTGGTCTTTCACTTCATTGGTTAAATTTCTTCCTTTACATCTTAAATACCTATTCTTTGTGATGTTATGGTAAATGAGATCATTTTATTAATTTCCTTTTCAGATAGTTTATTGTTAGCCCATGTAGAAATGCAACTGATTTTTGTGTGTTTTTCCATTTTCTGAAACTCTTTTGAAATTGTTGATTAGCTCTAATAGTACTCATATTGTTGGCATATAATTATTGATTGTACTTTCTTGTAATCTTTATTTTTATGACATTAGTTGTGATATGTTTTCTTTCATTTCTGATTTTATTGATTTGAGTCTTCTTTTGTTTTCTTAGTCTAAGTAAAGGTTTAACAATTCCATTTGTTGCCCCTGGCCCAATGGAGGTGGAGCAGACTGACCTGGCCTCCAGCATGGAGGAGACTGATTGTGCTGTGGCCCCCCATCTACCAACGCATGGCTCTCCAGCCTTACTTCCACCTAGAGACAGGAGGACTAGGAAGATCATCACCAAGGTCCCGTCAGTCCTGATTATACCAGAGGCAAGGTATTGGTAACCTGCAGGGACACTTACAAGATGACAGAGTAGAAACTGTAGTAACTCAGATCCGTACTGCTAGAGAGAAAGACAAATGAACAACATGAAAAATCAAGGGGAGGAACAAATCAAACAAACAAATCAAGATGCTACAATAATAGAATCCACTGACAGCACAGTAGATGAAATGTCAGAGTAGTTCAGAATGTAAATAATTAAAATGATCTGCAAAGCACAGAACAATAGAGAGCAAATACAGGCAACAATTGATTACTCCAACAAAGGGACAAGAGAGCAAATACAGGTAGCAAAAAATTACTTCAAGAAAGAGATAGATATTCTGGGAAAAAAACAGAAATCCTCAAAATGAAGTAAACAATAAGCAAAATAAAAAATTCAATAGAAACCATCACCAATAGACTAGATCATCTGGAAGACAGAACTTCAGGTAATGAAGACAAAACTTATAATCTTGAAAATAAATTTGACCACACAATGAAGATGATAAGAAACCATGAACGGAATGTCCAAAAATTATGAGATAACATGAAAAGACCAAAATCTAAGAATTATTGGGATAGAAGAAAGCACAGAGATACAAACCAAAGAAATGCACAATCTCTTCAATGAAATATCAGGAAATTTCCCCAAAATGAAGAATGAACTGGAAAATCAAATACAAGAGGCTTACAGGACACCAAATGTACAAAATCAGAACAGATTTACACAAAGGCACATTTAATGAAAATGCCTAGCATACAGAATAAGAACAGAATGTCAAAAGCCACTAAAGTTTCAGATTACATATAGTGGGAAAACAATTTGGATCTCAGTAGATTTCTCAACCTAGACCCTCAAAGCCAGGAGGTCCTGGAATAACATATACCAAGCTGTGAAAGACAACAACGGAGGCCAACCAAGAATCTTATATCCAGCACAATTAAGCTTTAGATTTAATAATGAAATAAAAACTGTCCATGATAAACAAAAGTGCAAATAATTTGCAATAAAAAATTGGCACTACAGAACATTCTCAGCAAAATATTCCAGGAGGAAGAAATAAAAAACAATGAAAATCAGTAAAGGGAGGAACTACACTAAAGGAAAAGCCAATCACAGAAGAAACCAAGTCAAGATAAAAACCAAAAATAAACCAAAATAACCGGGAATACAAACCATATTTCAATAATGACCTTGAATGTTAATGGACTAAACTCATCAATTAAAAGACAGATGGGCAGATTGGATTAAACAAAAAGACCCAACAATATGATGCCTTCAAGAGACTCATATAGGAAAAGGTAGCCATAGACTGAAGGTAAATGGATGGGAAAAAACATACCACTCACATAGACCATGTAAACAAGCAGTTGGATTTCAAATCAAAGTTATTCAGAAGGGACAAAGAAGGACATTTCATATTGCTTAAAGGAAGCATACATCAACAAAACAAACAACTGTAAATATCTATGCCCCAACAATGGAGAATCCATGTATATCAAACAAATTCTTCTCAATTTCAAGAATCACATAGACTACAACACAATAATACTGGGTGACTTTAACACACTTCTCTCACCACTGGACAGATCTTCCAAACAAAAACTAAATAAAGAAATCATAGAACTCAATAATAAAATCAATAATTTAGACTTAACAGACATATATAGAATATTTCACCCATCAACAAGTGAATAGACTTTTTTTCTCAGCAGCGCATGGATCCATAATGGGGGAGGCAAGGGAAGAATGGAGGAAGTTTGGATTGAGCATAGTGGAGGGAAAGTTTGGGAGGGTGTATGTGTGAGGGAAAGATGGTAGAATGAGATGGACATCATTATGGGTATGATTGCACAAATGGTGTGATTCTACATTGTGTACAACCAAAGAAATGAAAAGTTGTGCTTCATTTGTGTAATAAAAAAAATTAATTAATAAAAAAACATTAAAATTCTACTCTCAGCCAAAAAAAAATCATTTGTTTTTCTAAAGAAAATCAACTTAATTTTGTTGATTTTTTCTATTGTTTTTATTCTGTATTGCATTTTATTTCTTCTCTAATGTGAATTTCTTTCTTCCTTATAATTTAGGCTTAGTTTGTTTCTCTTTTTCTAGTTCCTTCAGGTATGAAGTTACATTCTTGAGATCTTTTTAATTTTTTTTAATATAGTCATTTCTTGCTATAAACTTCCCTCTTTATGCTGCTTTGGCTGTGTCTCACAGTTCTGGTATGCTGTATTTTCATTTTTATTTGCCTCAATAAATTTTATTATATCCCTCTTGATTTCTTCTTTGACCCATTGATTATTTACAAGTGTGAGGTTTATTTTCCACATATTTGTGAATTTTCCAGTATTCCTTCTGCTGTTGACTTCTAGCTTCATTCTATTGTAGTTGGAAAAGTTACTTGGTACAATTTCAGTCTTTGTAAACTTGTTAAAATTTGTTTTGTAACCAAAAAATGTAATCTATCCCGGAGAATGTCACATGTGCACTTGAGAAGTAAATGTTCAGTCATTCCCATTCATCCAAGGGCAATATGTTCCAAGACTTGCATGAGACTGCACCAAACCCTATATAAAGAGGTCCCCCTTTATCTGTGGTTTTGCTTTACATGTTTTTAGTTGCCTGTGACCAACCACAATTCAAAGCATTAAATGAAAAATTCTAGAAATAAACAAATCATAAGTTTTAAAGTGTGTACTGTTCCAAGCAGTGTGATGAAATCTCATGTTGTGCTCCATCCCAACAGGGGCATGAATCCTCTATGTCTAGCATATCCATGAGTATGTACTGCGTGCTTATTAGTTATCAGATCAACTGCTGTGGTGTGGCAGTGCTTTTGTTCAAGTAATCCTTATGTAGAAGCCTAGGCTACATAATGCCTTTATCACTTCACTTCATTTCAACACATAGGCACTGTGGCATTTCACAATATCACAAGAAAGAACAGTGCAATAAGATATATTGAGAGAAAGAGACCACATTCACATAACTTATTATAGTATCTTATTATGATTGTTCTACTCTATTATCAGTTATTGTTAATCTCTTACTGTGTTTAATTAACAAATTAAAATATATTATAATTATTGGAAAAAAACATAGTATATAGTGTTTGGTACTATTCAGTGTCAGGAATCTCCTAGTGATATTTGAACATATTTCTCATAAATAATGGATGACTACTGTTCTATGTTCTTACAGACAAGGTATTGTTGAGCCTTTTCTTGAATTCATTCAACTATTATATCTTTTGATTGGGAAGTTCAATTTATTTGTATTTAAAATAATTGATACAGAATGCCGAACGATTGCCATTTTGTTGTTTTGCAATTGTTTTTGAAGTTCCTTTGTTCCTCTTTTTTGCTGTCTTCCTTTATGTTTCTTTAATTTTTGAGGTAGTTATATGCTTCCTTTTATCTTTGCTCTTTTGTTTATCTTCTATTGTTATTTCCTTTGGTGTTACCATAAGGCTTACATACATAAAAATCCTATAGCCAGAACTATTTTTAGCTGATAACAATTTAACTTCAATCACATATAAAAGCTTTATGTTTTTACTATCCTTCATACTTATTTGTTTATTTACTGGGTATTCTACCACCGAGCTACAACCCCAGCCCTTTTTATTTTGGACGGAGTCTTGCTAAGTTGGAGAAAGCCTTGCTACATTGCAGAGGCTGACCTTGAACTTGGTATCCTCCTGCTTTAGCCTCCTGAGTTGCTGGGATTTCAGGCATGCATTACCATGCCTGGCCTCTTCATACTTTGTTATCGATGACAAAATTTACATCTGTTTTATGTGTATTCATTAACCAAATTAATATATACAGTTATTATTAATACTTTTGCCCTTTTGCTTTTACACTAAAGTTAAAAGTGATTTACGTATCACCATTATGGTATTGTAGTATTTTGTATTTGGCTAGATATTTACCTTTGCTGGTAGTTTTGTTTTTTTTCTGTGTGTGTGTGTGTGTGTGTGTGTGTGTGTGTGTTGCTATTTTGTGTCTTTTCATTTCAACATGAAGAAACTCCTTTTTCTATTTCTTATAAGGCAGGTCTAGTAATAACAAACTCTCTCAATTTTTGTTTGTCTTAGAAAGTCCATTGTTTCTTCACATTTGAAGGACAGTTTACTGAACATAGTTTTCTTGGCTAAGAGTTATTTGTTTTGTTTTGTTTTGTTTCTTTCAGCTCTTGAATATTATCCCACTGCACTCTGGCCAGCAATGTTTCTGTTGGGAAATCTGCTGATAGTCTTAGGAGAGGCTAAATTGTACATGACAAGTTACTTTTACTCCTTTCAAAATTTGTCTTTTCTTTTTGACAATTCGATTATTGTGTATGTCTCAGTATCTATTCCTTATGTTTTGTTCTACTTGGCATTTTGGGGCTTCATGAATCTCAATGTCCATTGCCTGTCCCAGATTTTGGTTATCATTTTTTAAAATAAACTTTGAGCCATTCCTTCTCTTTCTGGAATTCCCATAATGCATATTGATTCATTTCATGGAGTTCTATCAATTCCTTAGTCTTTTTTCATTCTTTTTCACTTCACATTCTTCACTTCTCCTCTGGCTGAATATTTCAAATGACTTATCTTTAAGTTTGCTGATGTTTTCTGCTTTATCAAGCGTTCTTTTGGAGCTATTTCATTTTTTTAATCCATTCGTTGTACTCTTCAGCTCTTGAATTTCTATTTGGTTCTTCATTAATGATGTCTATATCTTTGTTGATATCCTTATTTTGTTCTTGTGCTGGTTTCATGATATTTTTTAGTTCCATTTGTTCTTTTGTAATTCATTGAGCTACTTTAAGATAATCATTTATTCTTTGAGGCCTACTCATATATTTCCATTTCTATGGGGTCAGTTGTTGAGATAATCTTTGCTCTTTAGTTGTGTCATATTTCCCTGATTCTTTGTGATCCTTTTATCTTTGCCTTGTTTTCTATACATTAGAATTATCAGACATCTTCCTCAGTTTTTAAGTACTTGCTTTGAAAGTTAAGAATCTTTAGCAGTGAGCCTTTATTGCCACAGATTATTAGAGTCTCTTAATTTCTTTCTATGGATGTGCATGTTTTATGCCTCTACCTTATTCCTATGGTGAATCTCCAGTTCTGCATTTTCAACTGGACAGAGATATACCAGTCATAGCAAATGGCTTGTCTCTTATCCTTTCTTCATAACTCTCAGCAGGCATCTGAATAAGGACAAATACATAAGAACTCCATGTGGAATAACAGAAATCTTTGTACAGCTTACTGAAAGAAAAGGAAAGGTGGATGCTCACTGCACTCCATCTTGTTTTTTCCTCAAGAAGAAAGTCAATGGGCTGTAGTGATCTCTTTCTGCAAATGACTTGTTCTGGCTTAAGAGAGGGGCTGACATGAATAAAGTGAAAACTTCTATTCTTACCTGTTGGCAATGCAGCTTTTCTCAGCTTTGTGCTCATCTGGAGTACCATAACCTCCTAACTGGATTCTTAACGTCTCACAAAGGTATTTTTGTCAGCAAATTACTGATAAATTTGCATTTCTGTGGAAGAATAAGGGAGACACATCCTATTCCACAATCTTGCTGATGTCTCCAGAATGTTTCCTTTATCTCTTTGCCTCAACTCAATGATTTGCAATCCTGGTTATATGTATGAATTGTTTAGAGAAGTTTAAAGTGTCACTGTCCTTATTCCATCTATAAATATTATGATTTAATTTATCCGGGGTGGGTTCCAGGCACTGGATTTTGGCTAAAGGATTTTAGAAACCTCTAATGAGCAACTATAGGTGAAAGTTAACTATTCTCATAACTGAAACCTCAATACCCTTGAAAACCTCTAGATTGAGGACTACTAATTTTTTCTTGCCTTTGTATGTCAGGTTGCATTCTGGACTTCCTTAACTTCTATTGCCTTTTTAAAACAATGTTCACTGATCGTAAACATCCCTGCTCCTATGAGGCTCAATCCACAGAAGATTTCTTTCATGTAACATTGAAAGCATAATCCATATAATCCATATAATAATATGAACTTAATCAAAATTAAAATTTCTGCTTCAAAGAAGACACTAAGTTCATGATAAGACAACCACAAACCAGGAGGAAGTATTTTTAAGTCAAGTATCTAATAATGAACTTGTATTCAAAATATATAAATATCTATTAATATTAAATAATAAGGCAAACAATCTGATTTTTAAAATGGGAAAAATATTTTAACCAATATCACACTAACATCACACATTTATCAAGTGAAAACATAAAAATGTTCTCCACATAGTCATGAAGAAAGGCAAATAAAAGACTCCAAGAGATATAACTACACCCCTATTAAAATATCTGAAATTGAAAAAGACTGCCCCTGGTGAGGACATGAAAAAACTTGTAGGAGTAGAAAATGGTACAATCACTTTGAATAACAGTTCAGCAATTTTTTAAAGAAATTTAAAACCTACACTACATGTGTCCTACCCATTTCAACCCTAGTTATTCACCTAAGAGAAAAGAAGTAATATATCCATACAAAGGCTGATAAAAATGCTTATAGTAGCTTTCATAAAAAACAATCCTTATAAGTTTGGGTATGAGTAAAGTTCAGGTAAAGTCAGGGAAAAAATTTTAGAGAAGAAATCCATAATAAATAAGTTATTGAGATAAGAAGGTAAGAAGAGTTAATAGCTCCATTATTTTTCAACTCTCCATAAAGGTTGCACTGAGCATTATAGAAAATAGTTTCTACTTGATCTTATTTTGTTTTCCTGACATATAGGTTTGTCCAATTTTAATACCCCATTCATCTCCATATGAATCCGGAAGGGTGTGCAGTTAAAAGTGCACTAATGGAACCACCCTAGCACCATCTGTTTCTAATTAGGTGGTTCAGGCTCTGCCTGGATGAATGACTTAGCATGACTCTGCAGCCTAATTTTTTTTTAAAGGAGCCTTATTATTTTCTGACACAAACAAGTTACACAAACCAAAACTAATCTAAATCCTACTGAGCAAAAGAAATATTTCTTTACCTGTGGACAGAATATGAAAATGACTTGTATAAAGCATATGGCTGACAACTGGATTTTAGGATTTTTATTTATTTTTAAATTAGGAGCTTGCTCTTTGATAAGGTCTGAGTGTGCGTTTTCTGAGGGCTCTTCCTGTAGAACATTTTCTTTCAGCAGCCTCCTTTGTTCATTTTTGTGAATTCAGTCCAAGTTGCAAATAAATGGATCTGTCATCATTTCTCAGAATGTGTTGTTTTCAACATGACCTGCTGATTTTCCCAAGTGCTCACTGTTATTGCGGAGTCATGGTAGCATGGCCCATCAACCCCTTTCGCTTGCTTTTTGGCCACTGCATCCCTTGCCTTTCCTTTGACCTCCACCCAAGTATATAGCCTTGCATCATTCTAATTTCCAGATGTCTCTACTTTTCTTTTTGATTCAAGTCCAAGATATTTTAACTTGAATTTCTTGACTTCTCCCAAGAATAAGAACAGCTGTTGGAAAAAAGCCCAATCTTGTGTAGTGAAATCTAGGTAGCAGAACTCCCTCACGTGCAAAGCAACTTCACTGTCATTTTCCTGAAAATAGCCCCTCTAATTTTCCTTTATTCTCCACAGTACTATTGAGAAAGTCAAATGGGATCAAATATGTGTAATTGTTTCTATTCTGTGAAAGTATTAAGGGGGATAACTTTTACTATAGCTTTATTCTTTATTGGAATTAGCTTGGTTAATTTGGTAAACCATAAATTAAACCAATAGCTTGTTGGATTATGATGTAAACCAATGGATTCACTGATAAGACATGTGCTTTTTCTATTTCAGCACTTGTCTTAGGGATCATCTCCTCAAGGAGCCAATTATGAACCTGATTTTTGACTTGGTTGCAGGTTAGAATCAACAGGGAGTTTTTAAAGATCTTGATGCCCAGGCCACATATCTCAGAGCAATATATTAGGATTTCTGGAAGTTGGAACCAAGTATCAGTATTTTTAAAGCACCCCAAGCAATTCCCATGTTTGGCCAAGAATGAAACTCATGACTATGTTCCTAAGCATCATGTGCAGACCCCTGTTACAGCACTTAGCAGGTTGTATCACAACAGTCTGCCCACATACCAATCTCCCCTCCAGGACTATGGACTCTGAGGCAAGAATTTTGATTATCTTATTTTATATCATGTGAACTCTAGCACAATGACAACTACACAATATGCACTCAATAAATGATTAATTAAGTAAAAGAAAATTGTAAATTGCTCCAAATACCCCTGGATAGTTGATGGAGATGATTGGGTAAAAGTTGAATTTTTGTTTGTTTTTAATATTTAAACTATTGGCTGTGAATTTTACAAGACATTTGGAAGAAATACTATGCAAATTTCATCTCTGAGGGAAGAAAACATCTTTCTGATGTGCAATGTTTAACTTTTGGCGTGAAAAATTACTGACCTGAAAACCAGGTGATACATTTTTAAACAAATTTTATCAATTTTAAAAGATTTATTAGAATTCTTTAAAGATAATTTTCTCTCAAGTATTCTAAAACATTAGGTTTCATTCTATGGTATGCTTCAGAATGATCTTACAAGTGTGTTAAAAGCTCAATGCTACAGGCATTAGTCCCAGACTTTCAGATTCAGAAGGTCTGGGGCAGAATAAAGGCATTTGTAGTATCCCTGCCCTGTACCCGAAGCAGTTTTATTCTCTATGCAGATTTAAACTATTCCGGGCTCTAAATAATATGTTAGAAAACAAAGTCAGAAATTACTATTTTAAAAAATAAAACACTACCATCAAAATATTAGCCCAATATCCCTATGATAAAACATTTTCAAGATCCATATTGTAAATCACATTAAGGGCTTTACTTGATATGAAATATGTAAAATACAAAGTCATTCAAAATTTCAAAAATTCTTGAACGCACAAGATTAAACACAGTCAAAACTAGTTAGGTGTCTCTCACCTCCCCCTCCCTCTTAAAATTATTTTCTTTAGTGCCAAGGTTCTTGCTGTTATATAATTTGATTTATTTCCAGCTCAAACTGGTTGCCAGTGTCATCAATTCTGCAAGATATGCTAGCATTCTTAATAGTGATTACAGAATCTACTTTACCTACCCTAAGAAGAAAGAGTTTGTTAAAAGATTTGGGTGGCTCAAAGAATCACGGTGAGGTTCAGGAACAGACTTTAGGCTAAGTTCCAGGAATGACTCCCAGAATCACACTCCCAACTGGCCCACCAAGGAAGTGGATTTCACTGCCAAAATCAGGAAGCAAGAGAGATTGAGAAAGCCAAAATCACAGCTCTGCCTCCATCCACTCTGAAGAAGGGAGGTGTAACATTCTTCAGTTTTCTCTGCGTGATTCACTTCCAAACCAAAGTCTTCCCCAGGTGCAACTGATTTGTAAAAACTAAGTTAAATATGTGTTTTCAGTAGAAAGAGATTCTACCTTAGGAAGTAGAATGTGCACTGTAAGGAAGTGTACAAATGCAGAGCTGGTGGGATAGAGATTCTGGGTAGGTGATGCTCACTGTACTAGGTAAGTTACTATAATATTTCACACCATGAAACATCCCTTGATACTTTTTGCTTTTTGTTGAGTTTCCTGAAAGAAAATATAAGAATTCCTAGATATCATATAGCTTCTTCAAAATCAATGATTACAAAATTTTAAATTATACCTGGACTGTTTATTTCACCTCAGAAATGTGTTCATTCTGGTTGTCTACGGGTAACAAAAATAATTTTAACAGAAATTCTCAAGTCAGAGTTTCCACATAGAAAGAGTTTAGATGGGTATTTCATTTTTGAACACAAATATAATGACACCCACTATTACATATAACACATCAAACATTTAAAAATATTAAATTAAAAAAGAAAACATAAAAATATATTTTTCTCATTTTGTGAATTGAGAGTCCATTAAAATATTTAATTATTAAAAGGAAGTAGGGCACAAAAATGTTGTCTGCAAGACAGGCTGAAGATAGAATAGCAAATAAAGACTTTATCCTTTATTAATAGCCATCTAAAGCAAAGAGGGCAAACAGATATCAAATCTGACATACTTGTCAACATCATCTTATATTCACCAGTATATAACTAGAATCCATAGTAAGAAAAAAAGAAAACAAAAGACCATTTGTTTTAGTTTAGACAAAGCCACCTGGCATTTGAGATGGATGCCAACTAAAGAAATAGACTAAATTCAGCCAAATCTGACAATTTCGTAAGGCAGCATGGGTGTCCTTTAAACAAGTAGGGAGGTGGCTTGAAATGAATACTGAGCTTAGCTCATTGCCTCTCTTGTGTGAATTATCTAGCACAAATACAATGCATCTGAAGAGCTTCTCAGTCCATTATCACTTGCTATTGGAATCCCTGCATATGCACTGGATGAAACCTTTCCAAATCATTCATGAAACCCAATACACTCAAACTTCACTTTTGGTAAAAGGTTTCTCTTTCTTTATTGCATCACCTGGTCAAGACTATGAAATAGCCAGAAATCTGTATTCTCAGTGAACTCAGTCTCCCCATCTCAGAGCATAAATAACTCATCCTTATCTAGGGAACAAGGACCCTTACATATCTAACTTTTCTCTCATTCCAAATTTATTCACTGATGTCATTCATACACAGAAAAAAAAAACTGACTGATAGCCTAAGGATCAATATCCTTCAGGAG
>CM053410.1:48761892-48805472 GCA_028644305.1 Xerus rutilus | reverse complement strand
TTTTTTTTTTTTTTTTTTTGGCACCAGGGACTGAACTCAGGGGCACTCGACCACTGAGCCACATCCCCAGCCCTATTTTGTGTTTTATGTAGAGACAGGGTCTCACTGAGTCACTTAGCACCTCGCTGTTGCTGAGGCTGGCTTTGAACTCGCGATCCTCCTGTCTCAGCCTCCCTAAGTGCTGGGATTACAGGCGTGAACCACCGCGCCCGGCTCCTTCAGGAGCTAACAGAACCATATCTTGCATCTGAAAACAGCCAATGAGAGTAGTCTGGGGATTCACCTAATAAACACCAGAATTTTAACATGGGTATAGGAGAAAAGTGTATACAGATATAAAGGATATCTCTATTTCCATATGAGGCTGGATGTGTTTATAAAAGAAAATAGGTAATGCAACTACTTTTTAAAGAGTCTTAAGTCACATCTTTTTTTTTTTTTTTTTGGTACTGAGGATTGAACTCAGGGGCACTCGCCCACTGAGCCACATCCCCAGCCCTATTTTGTGCTTTATGTAGAGACAGGGTCTCACTGAGTTGCTTAGTGCCTTGCCTTTGCTGAGGCTGGCTTTGAACTCTCGATTCTCCTGTCTCAGCCTCCCTAAGTGCTGGGATTACAGGCTTGTGCCACCACACCTGGGTATAAGTCATATCTTTTTATAAACAAATAGCTCATAAAGAAATTACCACTCCTACCCTCATGTCATTAAATCAGTTCAAACCATTACTGCATAACATATCATAAGGGAAAAATCCTATTGGGATTTTAAATTTCCAAGTTTACAATATCACCACCAGGGTCATCGTCTAGTAATAAAAATTATATTTGGTTACGTCTCAGATTTCTTCAAGGATTCCCAGTCATCCAAATTTCTTAGCATGACACAGAAAACTCTCTGATTAATACACTATCACCTATTTATCCCTATTTATTTATGAAACCTAAAGATTTTTATTCAGAAGTAAATCCTACCAAAGTTTGAACTTGATCTGTCTGAACCAGTTGAACTTTTTAGGAGAATCAGAATCTGGAAATAGTCTTACTGCCTTAAGATTGGTAATTTGTCTGTCTTGGATGAAGCCTTAGCATGCACAAGCCCACCAAAATTCAACCTTCTCACCAACCTCTCAATATTTATCTAACCCCTATTGTTATGGCCGATCTTTAATGTCTCACTTTTACCACCAGGAATCTAACATTGTCCAAAGTTCTGCCTACTTGTATCTGTATCACCCAATAAAACTATGGAGAGAGCCATATGGTTGGCCCCTTATTGTTGGCTAGAGATCTAACCCAACAGGTGTAGGAGACTGTTATCACTACCATCTTGAGACACCTGATGCTATGTTTGGTGCTATAAGTCAGATTCCCTTATGTCAATGCCAACCCAGATAACACCAAATGAGCCCTCTTAAACCAGAGTATGGCTAATTTCCCTGATCCTAGCTCTTCCCATTCTAGGATTACCACATCTCCACCAGTTTGTGTCTAAGAGGTCCTAACATGATTTTGACATAACCATATAAATTACTGGCATATAGTCTAAGCACTGATTCGTGAATACAACATAAAATTCTTTTTAAATTCACCCTGACTCATGTCACTTGCTTTCCTTAGGCTTGCCTTACCTGTGTCCAATCATCCAACAACTCCTACCAACCTTTTAAATGCCACTTCTGAGAAGTCTTCATTTAAAACCTTGAAGCTTCCTCCCACTTCACATATGCTTTGAGTGTGGAACTTCTCAGATTGTGTTGTAATCTTTTTGTTCTCACGTATGTTTACCCCCTGAAGACTGAAACCTCATCAAGAACTAGTTTAACCCTTAACAGTTTCTTCCTCTTTCACAGTTGAGATCATATGTGCCCTATAAAAATGTCCCTGGGGCTACTCCAACATTTCATGGAGTATATCCAGAATTCACTCCCACTCTTTTGTCCAAATCCCTTGTTCTAGCTTAATACTCACTTGTCTCATATCCAAATGCATTATCCCTGGATCAACTGGTGGTTTATGCCTCTCTGTCTTGCCTCTTAAGGTTTAGTCCTGAAATTCTCTTTGTGGCTTTTGATTTTTATTCCATCCTTGGATCTACTTGAGTTCCTTGCTCTTCTTACACCCTCTGGCCAGAAGCACCCAGCCCAGCCTCCAGGGACTCTAGCTGAGGTCCTGTTTATTAAGGCAGAGAGTCTTGACAAAATAAATAAATGTATTTGAGATTTTTGAAGCTTTTCCTAATGAAAGAGAACAATGGCTTCCTCCTCACAAGATGTCAATGATATATGTTTTCAAAATTAGGATGATAAGATATCTGCTCTTCAACCCATGATTTCCAGCCAGAGTAAGGGCTCCACAGATGAAATCTACAGTGACAAAATGTAAAAATTAAGACCACTTCAGATATCAATTTATTCAGTGAGAAAGATGATCACAATAGAAATAGTCATGGAAATGTTTTAATCATCACCTCATTCATACTTCCCACCCCTTCATACTGACCTTTCTAAGTTCAACAAGCATGTCATCGTTTTCTCAGTATGTTGAGCCTACTCTAAGCTCTGCCCAGAACAGTCTATCCTTTACTCTTTCTTGCTGAGCATTCTGTTTTCATCTTTCATGCTTCTGGTAAATATCATCTACTTCTGGAATTCTTTTTTGACTTTCTAATTGCATACACAATAGTGCTCCTCTTATTAAAGATATTTCTTGTTAATTTGTTTGAAACTCTCACTAGAATTTAAGTTCAATTCAGAAAGGGATGAAAATCCTGGACACATGAGTATTGGTACAAATAAGTATTTGTTGAGTGAGTGAAGGAATAGCAATAATTTCTACTACTATATATAACCACATATATTGTGTGGCTATTTGCAGCAGTAATCTGTACATACAGTGGTATGTACAGATGGAGCTTAAAAAGACTAAATGTAGGAGAACATTATCTGGTAGGGAAGGTAGAAAAAGGCCACTGAGCCAGTGGAGACACCAAGGAGAGACTCTGACAAATGCAGAAAGTGTCCTCGAAGGCCGCCAATCAGCATGGGGTAGAGCATGAGACTCTTTTGATTGTCGAATCAGAGGATCAGGTATCTGTGGATTTATCTCATGACCAGAGTGGGAATTCTCTCAACAGTGATGAAGGAGATGTGTCATGGATAGAGCAACAGCTGTCCTACTTCTGTGAAAAGTGCCAAAAATGGATACCAGCCAGTCAGCTCAGGGAACAGCTCAGTTACCTTAAGGGTGATAACTTTTTTAGGTTTACTTGTTCTGATTCCTCAGCAGATGGCAAGGAGCAAGCAGTATGAAAGACTGAAGCTGACATGGCAAAAAGTTGTAATGTTGGCAATGTACAACTTGTCTCTGGAAGGAAGTGGACGTCAAGGTTATTTCAGGTGGAAAGAAGATATCTGTTCTTTTATTGAGAAACACTGGATTTTTTTACTAGGGAATAGGAAAAAGACTTCAGCGTGGTGGAGCACAGTAGCAGGCTGCCTCAGCGTTGGGAATCCTATGTACTTTCCTTCAGGTGCTCAGGAATTTGGAAAGCCTGGTTGGTGGAAACTTGTTCATAACAAGCCCCCAACAATGAAACCTGAAGGCAGCCAATCAGCATGGGGTGAGGAAAGGGGAGGGGAGGCGCTGAAGGTATGGAGAGAGCTCCTATATGTCCTGACCAGAAAAATGTTTACTATCAGAAGGTATAGCTGAGATAACAGAAGAGATTTCTGATAGCAGATGGGAACATGGTTAATAAAGAATCTGGCACAGGTAATGTTTATTAGTAGAGGCAGTTAATGAAGTTCAGGATCATATTTAAGAAAGCTGCAAGGATGTCAAAAGTGGGACATAGGACATTTCAGTTATCCTCAGGGAAATTCACAGGAGCAAAGCAAAAATTGCAGATTATCAGTATCTGAGTAATTTCATGGATAAGGGGAAGGCAAATATCCATTATAAGAATCATGTTACAAGGTCATGGCAATGTCAAGAATAATTTAGATGTCCTATTATTAGTGTTATATGCAGACAGTAGAATAGAAACTCATCTTTCTGCTTGGCCTTTTTCCTTGTTAAGTCTGACAGAAGCCTTTGTTATCCTTAAAATGTAGTTTTAATTCCATTACCTTTCTGCCTAAAGAAAACACCTGTAAATTCAAAGTAAAATAACACTGCTCTAATCACAATGAAATACACATTCAGAAATAAATTAGGAACAAATTCAAAACGAAATCTAGGAAAGACTATTTGTAGGATGGGATATAAAAATAGAAAGTACAGAGTTTCTGAAAAATAATGATGATAAAAGTACAAAATATCAGAATCTACAGGATACATTTTAAAAGTGACAAAAGCAAAACATCACCTTAAACATTTATAGCAACAAAATGAAAAAATGAAAATAAATGAAATAAACTTAACTGAAAAGATAATGTAACCCAAAGGAAGCTCAAGAAAGGGAATAGTAATAAAATAGACAAATAAAAAAGAAGTTTAAATTAAGAAATAAAAATCCCATTTCTTTGGGTGAGAATATCAACAAAATAAAGTAGCTGATGGAATCAAGGGGAAAGGGAGAGCACACATCCGTCATACCTCACTTAAGGATACAATACATTATGAGAAATGCATCATTAGGTGGTTCTGTCATGCCAAGGTTATGGAGTGTAATCATAAAGACCTAGATGGTATGAAGCAACTACTCAGTATGGACTCCTAATGCAATCAAAAGACACAGAGAACCCAAGATGTATAAGGAAACTGATTCACTTTTTTCCTGATAAATAGAAGGACTGTACTTCAAAATAACAATAAAATTTCTAGTGCAATAAACACATAAATCAGCAACAGAGTCATTAATTATCATTATCAAGCATTAGGTACTATTAATACCCATATGCGGTACACTTTTATATGACTAGAAGTGCAGTAGATTTTTTTTACACCAACATTCCCACAACCCATAATACTATATTGTGACAGGATATCACTAGGTGACAGGAATTTTTCAACTCTATTATAATTACTGTAATAAATGCAACCACCATTGACTATAATGTCACCATTTTATTTATGACTATAAATACAAAGTAAGAGATAACATTAGGAAAAAACTATTCATAGAGTAAAAGTTAAAAAGTCATGGGAGACTATTTTTCACAACTCTATGCAAATAAATTTGAAAACCTAGATGAAATGGATAATTTTCTAGTAAGACACAGTTTATGAAATTATTTTTATGACAAAAAAGAAAGCTTAATAAGGTCAGTTTGCATAAAAAACACAGAAAGTTATAAAAGGTTCCAAAAAGTTTTAATGGGGTAAGATGGTTTCCTGGGAAAATTCAACAAATATTTAGAGACCAGTACTGAGCAAAGCCATCTGCCATGGGCCCTGACTTTCCCTGGACATTCTTTTTTGGTATGCTAAGGATGTAAGAACTTAACCACTCTTCACTTAGGCCATTTCTTGGAATTGTGTTTTTAGTGAGCAATCTTGGTAGATTAAGTAACTTTTCTCAAAGAGCAGTTTGTTTCCATTTACCATAAAAGTGGTGGATCTTGTAAGTTTAGTGTTCCTCTGCCATTAACAATCCACTCTAATGGCAGGCATTCATCTAGGCCTGCTCTCATAGCGCTCTTGGGACATGAAGGAGACTAATGTGAAAAAAAGGAACTCTACCCACTGCTTTTCCTAATTAAATCCTTTGTCTCTGATCCTAGAATCTCATGTCTTCTCCTACCATCCATGAAATAGTAACAGGTTAACTTGTTAGCTTATAAATAAAGTCAAGTCTCATGTCCTGCATGAAGGCACCACCTTCATGAATGGATTAATGCTGATTATGGAAGGGTAGAGAATGTGAATTCAACTCTTGCTTTTTCACCTGTATGATGCCTGCCACTCACCATCATATGATACAACAAGAAGATGTTCACCAGATGTAACCTCATCCCTTTTGGACTTTTAAGCCCCTAGACCTGTGGCCAAATGCAGTCTGTTTATTATAAGTTACCCAGTCAGTCTGTGGTGTTCTGTTATAGCAGCAGCACAAAATGAACTAAGACACAAATATAAGGAGAAAAGTCACATAACTATCTTTCTAGATGTAGAAAAAGCCTTAACATCCAATATTCATTTTTAATAAAACCTCAATAAAACAATATTGAATGATCATTTCCTTAGCATGAAAGAGTATGTCTACCTCCTTCCTAAACCCAGTGTATTGCTTTAAAAAGGGGGAAAAAATAGAGGCATTATGCTATAGAAGAGAAATAAGGCAATGAAGCCCAGTATCTCCATTACTATTAGATGGCACTTTATTAGATGATATTGAATTTATAAATTAACTTTGAGATTTGCAGTAGTACAAGAGCTATTAGTAAGTACAAATAGGTGAAAAATACAAATAAAAAATAACAACTACTGACACACAAAATTTGGAGAAAGCCATCAACAGACAATATGGGGTATACAGCTAAAAAACAGAAAATGGACAATTAAACTAAAACAATAAAAGATTGCAATCACAAAGATAAATATAAAATTAATACAAAACTGTAAAGCCTGTTTACATGAATAATAACCAGGTAAAAGATATTGGAAGAGAAAATATCAGTAACAATATTTTTTATAAAATAAAGTACTTGGGAATGAATTTACCAAAAAATGTGCCAAGCTGACAGGAAGAAGCTATATAACATTTCTAAACCCCAGAAGTAGATACAGTCAAATGGAAGGATCTTTCTTGTTCTTTAATAATATATCACAACATCATCAGCTGCACCAGCTATCTCAAAGTTAATTTATAAATTCAATGTCATCTAATAAAGTGCCAATGAGCTTTTTTTCTTGAATGAGGCAAAGTGATGCTAAAATTCACATGAAAAAATAAATACAAAAGAAAAACAAATAAACATTAAAAAGGAAAAGATATAAGAAGGTACTAGTCATTCCAGATATTAGCACATATTACAAAACCTCTTTAGGAGAGCTGTCCAATAGAATTTATTGTGGCTTAATAGTCATAAGCCACTTGTGGTAAAATGAACACATAAAATGTATCTAGCACAACTAAAAAACCATAATTTAAAGTTTATTTAGTTATAGTAAATTTAAATAGTTTTATGTGGCTAATGACTACTGTATTAAATATGCATAGTTTGGTAATGATGCATGAATTTACAAACCAATTAAATACATGCCATGTCTAGAACTAGATTCTTGGTCATTCACATAAATATATTCACTATATAAATATATCATATGAATATTTTCTATGTGGAACTCATTACAAATGGGACAAAGAGCTTTGTAATAAATGGTACTGAAACAACTGGATGGTTGTTCAATAAAAGATAAAACTAGACTTATTCCTCACACCACAATCAATAATAAACTCCAAAGGTGTCAGCAATATAAATATAAAAATTAAAAAGATACATGGATAAATTCATCTTTAATAACATTAGTACAGAGAAAAACGTTCTATTGTTCAAAAAGGTAATAAAAGAATGAAAAATTGACAATGTAAATCTTTTTAAATGAATACATTTCAAATGACAAAACAAACCCACCCCAAAAAGAAAAACCACCATAAGTAAATTCAAAGATAAATGACAAATAGGAAAAAATAATAGAACAATTATGAAATAAAAATGCTAATATCGCTAATATGTAAAAAGTTTTGAAAATTGAGGAAAAATGTTTAAATCTTACATAAAGTGGACAAAAATGTGAATATATTTTTAACCAAAAAGTAGCCCCTAAATGCATGGAAAAGATGTTCTTCTTCACTCATAGGAAAAGAAATGCACATTAATACTCACTTTGGTAACTTTTCTCATCCATTGTATTGGCGAAACCTGAAAATCTGAAGTACAGCATTGGCAAATCTCTCATTTATTGCTGATGAGAAGGCAAAATGGCACAGCTCTTACAGGGGAGGCAGAATTTGGCAATATTTTATAAAACTATAAATGTCTTTAACTTTTGACATACCAGCCCACTTTCTGGAATTCACCCTGAAGAATATGAAAATACATGCAAGAGGTTAATCATTGCTTCATTATTTATAATTTCAAAATATTGGAAACTCCCTAAATGTCCAAGCATAGGAGATTGTTTGAATATATTAGGTTACATACACACAGTACAGTAGTGTAATATTCTGTAGCTATAAAAACAGAATAAGAAAGAATTCAGTGAAGCAATATGGAGTTACTTCCAGAATATATTAAGTGAAAAAAGGAAAATGTTAAGGGTATATATTGTATCAATTGTATATTTCCTGAATTCAATTTACTTTAGTATGTTTTTATAAGATGCATCTTTGTTTCTAGGAAACACACATAGTGTTAAAGAAGACAGGGCAATGATGTATGTGAGGTTGCACACAAGTGGTTCAGAAAAAGTAGGGAAAAAGCAAAAGAAAGCAAAGGTAGCAACATGTGAAAATGATGGATCTGGATATACAAAGAGCTGCAGGCAAGACAATGACTTCTCTTGGGCTCTTGAAAAACACCCTCTGCTAGTTCCTCATAGACTGTGAATTTCTTAATTCTAATTCACTTTTTCCTCTATTACTTCCAGCAGGATCTGGCGCATGGGAAGATCTCAGTTACAGTGTGAATGAATTAATTCATGAAAAAGGAATAAGAAAAGAGAATTTAAACAATTGTCTTCTCCAAAGAAGTCTTATCAGAGGAAGTGAAAAGTAAAATGTGTCTTTAAAATAGCTAAAACTGTGCGGGTGGGTAGAATAGATGAATATGGGCAAGAAAAACTTAACAGGGCAGAAGAACAGGTGTGAATGTGTCAGTGCTGGAGACAATCAAGAACAGAGGCCTTGGGGCAGGAGTTGTGGCTCAGTGGTAGAGAGCTTGCCTAGCATGTGTGAGACACTGAGTTCGATTCTCAGCACCTCATGTAAATGAATAAAATAAAGGTCCGTTGACAACTAACAATATTTAAAAAAAAAAAAAAAAGAACAGAGGCCTTGAGATGGAATTAGTGGGAAATAAGTTTGCACAGCTGATGGGGAGAATCAGACTAGAGGGACACTTCAAGTGGAAGCAGGAGATTTGGAAAGGACTATAGACCCCCACTTGGCTCCTGGGTGACAAAAAAAAATTATATGCAACATACAGCTCCCTCTAGGCTTATTTGCAAAGGGAAAAATAATAGGCCAATAGTGAGGATTCTTGCTGCTTCGCCATCTCCTGTTTGATCCTGGTCTTTACTTTCAAGCAGGCTTTTCAATGCTCAACTCTTCCTTTTGATTTTAAGGCCAGGATCTCAGCAGATGGTAGCTTAATGTGACTTTGCCATCACCTAGCCAGAGGGTAATGTTGTAGTGTTTTGTTTTTGTTTTTCATATGCCACCCTAGCCTCATCGTTTCATGTTCTGAGAGTTTTGCTTTGATGAAACAATATGAGAAAACAAAAGATAATCTTAAATAGGTTTTAGCTTTAAAGCACTGAAATAACAATTTCTTCTCCTATGACTAACTGTCCTTAGGCATGGCTTATATTCCATGAGTTGTCACAGCTTACCTTGAAAGATGTTAAATGCTTCAGTCTGTACCAGAACGTTTTCACCAAAGGGTAGGAGTGATTATTATGAACATAGGAAAAGACTTAGTTGAGGGATATGTACAGTTGCCTCAATTACCCAGGGGTTAACAGGTTCACAAATTATTCATTAATTTTATTTTTTCCTAAAAAGTTCAATATTAGCCATAAAGAAGTATGTCTCCATAAAAAGATTCATAATATAAAAATATAATGTATGAAATACAGACAATAATCAGATTGAGCCTAGCACTACACGACTTAAAGCACAATGGAGAATCATTTAGAACTAATGGAAAACTGCTACACTTTCTTCTGGCAAGGGAATAAGAAGATAACTGAAACAGAAAAAAGAAAACTACCATTCAATCTTTTATTTGATGCATATTTATTAGCATACTTATTAGCATATTCTATTCTTTTCAGGTTTGCCATAATTTTTATTCCAAGTTCACCATGAACAAATGAAACTGATTATACGTGACATTTACCTTTCAGTTACAAAATGCTTATTAGCATATCTTTTAAAGCATGACTCAAAAAATTTATTCTGAAAACATTAATAAGCATCTTCTTTAAATTCTTATATGTTCCATTAATTTATGAAAATTTGTGAATTACTTTAAATATATAATCTCTCATTTGACAAATATTTACTGAACTTTCAACACAGGGAAAATATTGTATATTTGGGATATAAGCAGAAAAAAAAAAGGCAAAGACAGAAACACTGCCCTCGGGACTTTACATTTCTAGAAGGGAGAGATAGGTGCTGAAAAACATGAATATATGTAAAATATGCTGATGATGGTAAAGAGTGTGAAGAAAAATGAGGCTGGGAAGAACAGGAGATACTGAGGAGGTTAATATTTAATAAGGGAACTGAAAACTGTGAAGGAGGACAGCTGGAAAGAGCATCTGGACAGAGACACATCAAGGGTCAAGAACCCACCTAGTGCATACAAGGTACAGAGAGAGCAAACAAGGAAGGAGGAGAAGAATTAAGAGACGGAGGCTAAACCCAAGCCTTGCCAGTTTAAGTAAGGATATTGGCTTTTACTATTCATAAATTAAGGAATTGTGAGAAGGAATTGTGAGAAGAATGATAACCTGAATTAGAAAAGTACTCTAGTGGTTGCATAGAAACTACTACAGGGAAACAACATCTCAGGCAATGAGACCAGGTAGCTGTTGAAATAATACATGAAGGGACAATGTTATTTAATAAAGGTTCACACAATGAATTGAATATATTTTGAAAATAGACATAGATATTTCAAATTAGCCTGCTTTTCTCATAGACAGAAAATATATATTGAGAAAATAGGTTTTTGTTTTTGTTTTTGTTTTTATGAAGCAACTAAAAGGAAGAGGATGTTCCGAGGTAGTGTCCTTCAGGAAAAAGATGGGTTTTGATAGACTAAGAGCTAGGAAGAAATGTGGCATAAGGCAAAACAAAGTCCCAGGATGCCTAAGACACAAAATGGGATAATCTGGAAGGAAAATGAGGATACAGAGAGATAGGAGTGCATCAAATATAAAATTGGCCAGTTTGTGAGTAGAATCTGGGAACGTGGAAGAATTGGAAACATCAAGAATCTGACTCACCACCTACTGACAGAACTCAATCCCCTTTGTTCATATTTCTGTTTTCTATCTTCTGGGATCCTGATATTAGAGACTAAGCTATTTTAAAACTATATATATGGGAGAAATTATAAAGTGATCACACATGCCCAAGGAAAGGTTCAAAGACCTGAGATCTTAAATTTATATTTCAGACACAGAGATAGTCTTCAACAATCTAAACAAAAAATAGTAATAAAACAAAAAAAAGAAATAAAGAAAAAGATGAAAAGACAGACAAAGACCTGGGAAACTGAATCTAAAATTTAGTCACTCTTTATTAAGTTCAAATGTTCAGTTTTCAACAAGAAACACAAAGCCTTCAAAGAAACAGGAAAGTACCACTTATTCCAAGAAAAATAAGTAAATAAACACATATAACACATATCATTCTTGAAAGAGAATACATGGTACATCTATAACCCAATGATTTTAAAACAATTTCTTAAGGATGCCTGGAAAACAAAAGATGTAGAGAAAGTCAAGGAAAAAAAGTACAGATAAAATAAAAGTAGCAATAAATTGACAGAAAACATAAAAGAAAACAAAGAAATTCTGGGGCTGAAAAAATAATTAAAATAGAATAAGGACAGTTATAAGAAGGAAAAACAAACATTCAGTGAAATTGAAAAAAGCACAACGGGAATTCTTAAGTCTGAAGAATGGAAAGAAAATAGATTGAGGAAAACTGAACAGAGATTAAGGGACCCATAAGACACTATCAAGTAGATCAACATATGTATTGTACAAGTGTCAGAGAAGAAAGGGGTAGGGACGATAAGAGAGAACATTTGAAAAAACAATGGCTGAAAACTTCCTAAATTTGGTCAAAGACTTAAACATTGAAAAAAACTCCGAGTAAGACGAACTCAAAGAAACACACTGAAACACATACGAATCCTGCTTTAGAAAGACAAAGAGAATACTGAAAGTAGCAGAAGAGTAAAGACACATCACATATAAGAATTCCTCAAAAAGACCATTAATACATTTCTCAGCAGAAACTTTGGAGGTCAGAATCAGTAGATTGGGATACATGTATTCCAAGTATTAAAAAAAAAAGAAATTTAAAGAAAATTCTACATCTGGCAGCACTGTTCTTCAAAAAAGGAGAGAAAAAAAATTTTTTTTTTTTTTGTCTGAAAATAAGAAATTTCAGACAATCAAAGCTGAGGGAGTTTGTTACCAGTTTGCTACTCTGCAAAAAATTGCTAAGGAGCCCTACAGGATGAAATAAAAGGACAGCAGACAAAAACCTAAAGTATGTGAGGAAATAAAAATCTTAAAACAGGTCAATTTATGGAGAATTTTAAAAGTTGTTAATTATTGTAGCAATTATTTGTAATTCCACTTACATATAAAATTTAAGAGACTAATACATTAAAAAATAATTGCTGGTCTAAAAACTCAATATTATTATAACTTTGACTTATAACTACAGATTGTTTTATATATAATTTAAGAGAATAATGCATTTAGAAGAATTGCTTTATGTTTCAGGGCACATGGTACATAAAAACGTAATTTTGTAATAAGAGGAGTAGGGACAGACTGTTGTAGAAAAAAAGATTTTGTTGTTATCAAAATTAATGAATTCAAATTGGAATTGTATGAACTTATGATAGTAAATGCAATCTCTGGTTATTACAAAGAAAATGTTATATTATACAAAAGAAAGTAATGAAAAGGAATCTAAGCATCTCACTATGAGAAATCAACTAAACACAAATGAAGATAGCAATACAAGAAATGAATTAAAAGGCTGTAAAGCATATAGAAAATAAATACTAAAATTACAGAAGCAAATCTTTCCTATGAGTAATTACTTTAAATGTAACTGGATTCAGCTCTTCAATCCAAAGAGAGATTGGTAGAATGCTTACATATGTTTGTACATGTTCTAACTATGTGTTACATATATGAGATACAAAGAGATTGAAAGTAAAAAGATGGTAAAAGATATGTTCTGCAAATAGTAAGCAAAGAGATCAGGTTCAGCTATACTAATTTCAAACAATATAGACTTTAAATCCAGAAAATTTACAAAAGACAAAGAAGATCATTACATAATAATAGAGGAGTCAATTCATCAAGAAGATATAATATTTCTAGACATTTATGCACCTAATAAAAGAGCATCAAAATAGATGAAGCAGAGTCTGAAAGAATTGCAAGGAGAAGTTAATGATTCCACAATAATAACTGGAAACTTTAATATATCATTTTCAATAATGAGCAGGACAATTAGGCAAAAGATAAGTAAGGAAATAAAGGACTTATTTCAATAAGGTAACCAGATCTAGCAGATACAGAGTACTCTATTTAACCTCAAAAACATATGCATTCTTCTCAAGTATATGGTACATTTTCCAGGATAGACCATATGTTAGGCCACATACTAGGACTCTCTAGCTTTAGTCAGGCGTGGTGGCACACACCTGTAATCCTAGCAGCTAGGGATGGGGTGAGGCAGGAGGATTGCTAGCCTCAGAAACTTAGTGCAGCCCTATGCAACTTAACGAGACCCTATCTCTAAATAAAGTATAAAAAGGGATGAGGATGTTGCTCAGTGGTTAAGCACCCCTGAGTTCAATCCAGGGAGCAAAAACAAACAAGTCTCAGTAACTTCGAAGTAGCTTTAATGAGAAGAGAAAGATCCCATGAAAAATATTGTCCTGACCACAATGGGATACTTACAAATCAATAACAGATTCAAAAATAATTGTAAGGGAGCAACAATAAATGTTAACATTTGTAAAATCAAGATTTCAAATCAACAACCTACATTTACAACAGAACAAACTAAAAAAAAAACAAAAACAAATTCAACACTGGAAGATGAGAAGAAATAATAAAGACTAATGCGGAGGTAAGCAAAAAATAGAAAACAGAAACACAAAAGACACAATTAATGAGCCAAAAATATTTTTCTTTGAAAGGATTGACAAAATTGCCTAATCTTTGGATCCTCTAAGGGGGAAAAAAGAAGTAAAAAAATCAGAAATGAAAATGGGGGATGGAGGTGTACCTCAGTAGTAGAATGCACACTTAAAATGTGTGAGACCCTGAGGCCCTGAGTTCAAGCCTCAGAACCGGGATGGGGATAAATGAAAATGAGGACCCTGCTATCAATTCTACAGAAATACATAGATTACAAAATAGTACTATTTTGAACAATTTTATGACCACAAGTTGGAGAACCTGAGCAAAATGGATAAATTCCTAGAAACATAAAACTTACCAACTAAATTAGGAAGTAACAGAAATCTAATTCAACTTATAACTAGCAGAAAATTGGGTTAGTAATCAAAGAATATCTTAACAACAGAACTTGGACCTGATGGCTTCAAGAGTAGATTCTTAAAACATTTTAAGATGAATTCATGCCAATCTTACTCAAAGTTTTTCAAAAAATGGAAGAGGATGGAACACTTCCTAATTCATTCTATGAGGCCATAATTACCCTAATACCAAAACCAAAGTCTCTACAAGAAAAGAAAATTATAGGCCAATATTCCTTATTAGCATTGATGTAAAAATCCTCAACAAATACTAGCAAATGGAATTCAGCAGCACAAATGGGATATGCTGGAATGCAAGGATAGTTCAGATATAAAAATTAATCAATACAATTTACCAAATTAAAAGAATGAATAAGTTGATGCAGAAAAATCACTTGAGCAAATTCAATGTTCTTTCATGATAAAATACTCAGTAAACTACAAAAAAGTAAGCTATCTCAAGATAATAAAAGTTATATATGAAAATGTCCATGACACACATAATTGTGAAAGATTGAAATTTTTTTTCTCTAAGATTAGGAAGAGACAAGGGTGCTCACTCTTGCCACTTTTAATCAATATAGTATGGTCATTCTAGCTAGAGTCAAGAAGAGAAAATAAAAGGCATCTAGCTGTGAAAGGTGGAACAAAATCTCTGTTTGCAGACGATATGATGGTTTATGTAGAAAATCTTAAAGATTCTGGAAAAAAAACTGTTAGAAATAATAAATGAATTCAGCAAAATAACATAATATAAAGTCAACACAAAAATTGTGTTATATTTTTATAAAGTAATAATGAATTATCTGAAAAGAAAATTTAAAAAACAGTTTTATTAACAATAGCATCAAAAAATAAAATACTTAGAAATTAACCAAGGAGATGAAAGATTTATACTGAAAAGTACAAAATATTTCTGAAAGAAATTAAACAATACATAAATAAATGGAAACACATCTCAGCTTCATGGATCAAAAGACTTACTATTGTTAAGATATTAACACTACCCAAACAATTTACAGATTCCACACAATCCTTATCACCATCTCAATGACAATTTATGCAGAAATAGAAGAGTCCATTCTAAAATTCATATGGAATCTCAAAGGTCTTTGAATAGGCAAAACAAATCTTGGAAAAGAAGAAAAAAGCGGAAAGATTCTTACTTCCAGGATACTTTACCAGGATATTACAGTATCAACATAGTGTAGTACTGGCATAAAGACAGATAGAAACACAAAAGAAATAGAATAGAAAATTCAGAAATAAATCTTCATATATATGTTTAAATTATATTTTACAAGAACCATATATCCCCATGCAAAAGAATGAAGTTGGACTATTACCATATACTATATGCAAAAATTAACTTAAAGTAGATAATAATAAATAAAAACTCAATGTAAGACCTGAAACTATAAAACTCTTCAATAATAAATCAGACAAAATATTTACCATGACAGATTTAGCAGTGATTTCTTGGATACGATACAGACAACCTAATTAATTGGGCTTAATGAAAATAAAATTTGTACATCAATAAACAACACCAAACCAGGCTTGATGGTGCATGCCTCTAATCCCAGTGACTCCAGAGGCTAAGCCAGGAGAACTACACGTTCGTGGTCAGCCTCAGCAACTTAGCAAGGTCTTCAGAAATTTGGCAAGACCCTGTCTCAAACTAAAAAATAAAAAGTGCTGCGACTGTAGCTCAATGGTAAAGTACCCCTGAGTTCAATTCAATCCCAAGTACCAAAAAGAAAGGCAACACATGTCATGGAACAAAATATTTACAAATCATGTATCTTATAAGGGATTAAATAGAGAATTCCAGAAATTCAACAACAACAAAAATAACGTGATTAAAAATGATGAAAGAACTTGAATAGACATTTTTCCATAGAAGACGCACAAATGGCATGAAAAAAATGCTCAACATCACTATCCTTAGGGAAAATGCCAATCACAACGATAGCAAAAGTCTACCCCACACCCATTAGAAGGGTGTAATAGTTAATTGTATGAGTCAAAAAGAAACAAAGAAAGAAAAGAAAGAGGAGAAAGGAAGGAAAGGAAGAATTCAAGAAGAAAACAAAGGTAAATGTGGAAAATATTTCAGTAGTGTCACAAAAAATTGCCCCAGCTGCTGTTCCATAATACTCATAAAACACCAGCCAACAGCTGCTCAAGAGCATGCAAGAGTATGGCTGCTCAAGGAGAAAAAAATTCTGATTAGACTGACCTGGATAATCTTAAAGATCATCTGGGTATATTTCAGACATGATCATCTGCATTTTTTTTTTGGTTTAGTAATATTTGAATAAAGATAAAATACCTTATATAACTAAATTATCTCAGATTGTTTTCACTCTCTTTGACTATGTTGTTATTTCAGCTGAAGATATAGAAAATAATTGAACATAGAAAATCAGAACTGCATGAAATTCAACCCCCAAATCATAGAAAGTTTATTAATCTGATCTATTTAGATAGCTAAACTAGACAATTTAAACCTCCAAGTAGATTTTTTGGATCAGGTATTGATACAAAAATAAGTAATCCAGTTTGGCTGTCTGAATTCATCAAACAAACTAAATAATTGCAAAATATCCCCTTTGTTTGCACTGAGTAGATACAGATCAATTGTTTAAAGGCAGCTCTTAAAAATTCTAACGGGACTAAATTGGCCATGAAGTGCTCCATGTTTTAATTCTCAGCATCTTCTCTTAACAACTTATTTGAGCAAAAATATTGTTTGGGGTCCAGGCTTAAGGACAAATGGTGCAGGACTGTTTATTATTATTTTGTGGACTCTTTCAGCAGTTTTTTAAAATCAAAGTTCATGTCCTCGTCATGATCCTAATGTCAGGTTATGAGGTCATTAATTTTCTTCCTCCTTTTCCTGAAACACATCTGGAAACTCACCAACTACTTTCCTATCCAACCTCTGACTGGGCCTATTGAGAAAGTCAGAGCCAACCAACAATTCTGACTAACCGCCCTTCTCCCTCCTGTTGACATTTTTACCCTTTTCTTCCCTTGGTTTAAGATGGGTACTCTCATACCCAGTACTATTTGTGATCAACACAAATGCAAGCCAGCAAGTCAATAAACTCAGCATCTAGAATAATGGTGCCTCTACTCATCCCACGACATTCCACTCTCCCCCTCTGCTGCCTCTTTGCTATGTGTAAACCTGCAATTCTCAATCTCACATAGCTCTTATACTCCATATCACATTTATTTTCCTCTTCTCACTATACATAGTTGCCTCAGGATGGTAATAATAGGTAACACCTCAGAGCTTAATAAGTGCCAGCCACTACTTTACTCACTTCATATATATATATATATACTCCTGAACTTATAATGAGATTATCTCCCAATAACTCCATTTTAAGTTGAAAATGCATTTAATACAATTAACCTATTGAACATCATAGCTTAACTTAGCTTGCCTTAAACATTCTCAGAACTCTTACATTATTGGCCTATAGGTGAACAAAGTCATCCAACACAAAGCCTATTTTATAATTAAGTATTGAGTTCTCATGTAATTTATTGAATAACTATATCCAAAAACCACTGGCAACATAGTCCACTATAGAGTATTGGCTGGTTTTGTTTGTTTTGTTTTTATCTTTCCACATTTTTAATTGGTGCATTAAAACTGTACATGATGGAATTTGTTGTTACATATTCATACATGCACACAATATAACAATACAATTTGGCCATTATCACTCCTCAGCATTTCCCTCCTCCATCTCCATCTCCCACACTTTGGTCCCTTTCCTACAATGCTCTCCCTTTAAGTTTTAGGAGGGCCACAGCCACCTTTGTTTTCCTTTTGCCTCCCTAACATCCGTATATGAGAATACATGGATAATTGGGAGTTGCAGCTTGCTGTCACTGTCCACCATCTGAACAGAATATGGTATTGCTAATTGTTGGCCTGAAAAGAAGATCAAAATTCAAAATTCAAAATATGGCTTTTATTGAATACATATTATTTTCTCACCATCATCAAGTCAAAGGTCTCAAATAAAACATGCATAAAGGCAGGCAAACCTAGAAAACAGACTATTCAATTCTTTTAAAAATTAAGTATCTTTTTTATATTATATCTGGGGTCTCTCAAAACCATGATAAAAGACTAGGAAGGAAATGCTGGGGGTTTAGTCACATAATGCTTACAGTGTGCCTCAATGCTCAGACATTTTCTTGAGACTGGTGAGCACTGCCCACCCAGCTGAGTGTCTGGCTTGTCCTCTCATAGTTATCTTAATGTTTGGTGGTAGGTTTTTCTAACAATTCACAAACGAACTGTGCTCACCAGCCAAGGTGTGACTTTGTCTCTGAGGTGCTCTTGACCAATTAAGTCAATGATTTTCCAGGTTGTTTGATCCAGATACCTGAGCCTTCCTTGCAGTTCTGTTTCTGCTGTGATTCATCAGCCACTGAAAATCCGAGGTTATATACTCATACAGAACAAAGTAATCCTGGATTCAGAAGCCAAAAAGATCATAGGCTTAGTGCAAAAAGAGCAGGAGTATCATCCAAGAGGGACCTATCTACTACCCTGGGAGAGGAGCTCTGTGGGGAAGACAGGAAAGGGTACCTTTCCTGCACTCCTCAAGCAGTATTAGAGGTCACCAGCAGTATCCTTAGGGCATGACATTGGGTACCAAAACTGACAAAAGACAAAATTATAATAAATGTAAAGATCTTAGATGCCATTTACTCATGATTATACATTTGAGCATCCATCAGAATCAGAGAAGACTGAAAGAACCAGCAAGATGATCAGATGACATTTATGGACAGAAACAAAAGTGATGTACAAAGACAGCTAAATTGGTTATAGCTTAGAGTTTTGCCTTATTTGAATCAGCTGGCTGCCTGTGAGTGACTGAGGCTCTTTAATTGACTAAGAGGTAGCCACTTTTATAAAAGCTTATTCCTAAATAAGGCTTTCAGTTAGTCTATGTACCAAGTCAGGCTGCAATTTGCCATGTGTTATGGTGTGGACCTGGATTGTTCCCCCTCCCCAGCCCCCACCAAATTCATATGTTAACAGCATGGTCTCCAAAGCATCAAGGTTCAGAAGTGGCGTTCTTAGAAAATGACTGTAAAGGCTCTGACCTAACTAGTGGATTAATCCATTTGATGGATTAATAATTTGCATGGACTACCGGGTGATAAATTTAGCCAGGTAGGTATGGTTGCATATGCACATGGGGAATATATCTTGTCTCTGGCTCCTCACTTTCTCTTTCCATTTCCCAAGTGCCATGAGTTGACCAGCTTCCTACCATGTTGTTTTTGCCTTAGAGCCAGTTGACCATGGACTGAACCTGTGAAACCATGAGTCAAAATAAGCCTTTCCTCCTATCAGTTGTTCTTTTCAGGTATTTTGGTCACAGTGATGAAAAGCTGACTAACATATCATTTAAGGACCTAAACAGAGAGGCAGCCTCAAGCTCAAACTGAATTTAATATATCTATTGGATAGCATCAGCTAATGTGCCCCATAATAGTAACAAGATGAAAAAATAGTTGAAATACAGTCTCTGGGGCACCATTCTTGCTATTTACTGAAGAATCATTGGCCTGGTGGTTCTCACAATGCTTGATATCCTTTATTAATGTTAATTCATGTATTATTATTCATAGGTTTACAAAAGGTAATTTTTTGGAGCCTCGAACCTTTAAATATTATTAAAGCCTTTTAATACTAAACTACAGCTAATACTTGTATGATGTATCAATTTGGAGTTTCCATTTCTGACATTTTGGAGAATTTTATACTTAAAAATGTTGTTGAGGCAGGGAAAAAAGATAGAAGGTATATATAATATGTATATCTTAGTATTTCTCCCAGACAAGATTCTAGCTAAATCATCTTGGGAAATTAATCTTTTATTTCCTAATCTGACAAATGGGAGATAATCTCTAATTTGGAGTTTTGAAGATGAAGTGAAATAATGTGTTTAAGACCATATACAATGCATGCTAAAATGGCAGAGGAAAAAGGTGGAAGAATTTTTTTTTTTTTAAATTAGGAGTAAAAATCATATTGAGCCAGGCGCGGTGGCACAAGCCTGTAATTCCAGCATTCAGGGAGGCTGACACAGGAGAATCGTGAGTTCAAAGCCAGCCTCAGCAAAAGCGAGGCACTAAGCAACTCAGTGAGACCCTGTCTCTACGTAAAACACAAAATTGGGCTGGGGATGTGGCTCAGTGGTCAAGTGCCCCTGAGTTCAATCTCCAGTACCAAAAAAAATAATAATAATATTGGCCTCCAGATCAACTAAGATAATAAGTTTGAATGTTCAATATCACTAGCAATTAGGGAAATTCAAATTAAAACTACACTGAGATGTCATCTCACTCCAGTCAGAATGGCAATTATGAAGAACACAAGTAACAATAAATGTTGGTGAGGATGTGGGGAAAAAGGCACATTCGTACATTGCCAGTGGAACTGCAAATTGGTACAACCACTCTGGAAAGAGTATGGAGACTCATTAGAAAACTTTGAATGGAACCACCATTTGACTCAGTTATCCCACTCCTTGGGGTACACTCAAAGGACTTAAAATTAGCATACTATAGTGACTAGGCCATATCAATGTTTATGGCAGCCCAATTCACAATAGCTAAGCTATGGAATCAACCTAGGTGCCCTTCAATAGGTGAATGGATAAAGTTCTCTCTGATATGTGGATGCTGACAATGTGAGGGGGATAGTGGAGGTTCACCAGATTGGACAGGGGGGAATGGAGGGAAGGGATCTTTAATTAGTATATTCCTATTTGGTTTTGTGCTTTCACTGACCTTATCTGATCTATCTGATCTTTTATTACTTTCTGTGCTCATTGTCCTTCCAAGTTCCTTACAAAAAGATGATATTTCCTCTTAGCATGTTATTGCATCTTTTTCTTCATTTAAAAATAGCTTTGGAGTAAGAGATAAGTCTACTTTTTATTACATGAAAAGACATTTAAAGAAGCTATGGATAGCATCTATATTGAGTAAATGCAAGATTCTTAATTTCAGAAGCTCAGATTTACATTATGTAAAAAATATGTGAGGCCAAGAAACTATAAGGAAAAGAAGAAAGGAAGATACGAGTATTTTATCCAATGTTAAAAATAACTATATACATAAAGTAACTACATGTGAGTTCAGTTAGCAACTCAGAATATGACAGGAAAAATTAAGGGACTTACTTTGAAAGAAAAAGTAACCCCTGATTTAGTTTTCTGAAGGCTTATAGGAAGATGAAATATATTTAAGAAGCTGCTCAAGATCTAGTAATTTAAAATCTTTCAAGTTAAAAACCAACCAGAGAAAGAATAATACAGGCTACTACACTAAAGTGGGAAAAGGGATATAAAAGTTTTATATGCAGAAAGTCTTCAAAAAACATAAAGAAACCACATACAGAGGACTTAGAGGTGCCATATGTAAAAATAAGTAGAAGCAAGGTAAGGGATTTTAGCTTTCACAATGAATGAAAGGATTAAATGCCAAACCACAGGAAAGTATTTCAGTTAGAAATAATAGGCTCTTGAAGTACATTCTCAGAATAAAGGAGCAAAGGTAAAAGCTGTTCTGCTGACAAAATACTAATTAGAAATGTAGTATTTTATATTAGTATTAGGGGAGAAGAACTGATACGAATAATAACAGCAATGATTGCTACTTCCTGAGAAAGTGCACCAAGAGGAGAGCCAGCCAGCACTAGGAACCCACTTCCTGGAATAACTTGGAATAAGTCTGAAAGTGGAATGGTAGAAATTAAAGCCCCAGTGGAATGGCTGGCAACTGATAAGGGAAAATGTACACCAGGTCTTAATAATATATCATTATTATTATGAGATTTATAGCAGACTGTTCCACTGTATCAAAACCTTTTGTAGTAAAGGGATCATATAAAAGGATCAATAAAACAAACCTTTAAAACAATAAAGCAAACATATTCCACATGTTTTAGAGGAAATAAAGACAAAATTAGTTGATATTTAAGCTTGCGTAGGTCTCTTATGCCAAGTTTGATTAGTAAAAATTCAAAACAGAAGTAAACATTATTTTCTAAAGAAAGGCTGGGAATTTAAAAATCAAAACAGGAGTTCGGGCAGTATATAGTAAAGATATGGCAGTGTTCTGGTTAATTTGTTTAATGTGGATAGTATCAAAGTATGTATTTTTAAACTTGTATGATTTAACTTTCTAGAACATTAATTATTTATTGATGTTTCCTCTTTTGTAACAATATACCAACAACTTATACTACAAATATATACTACACAAATATTATCTATTAAAATCAGTATATATCATTGATAGGAGAAAATACTTAAAAATCTAAAGTTCTTTGCATATAGTAACTTCTTATTCATATAAAAAGGATATAAGGTAAATCATCACCATCTTATAAGGCCTCAAGATTTAAATGACTTGTCCCAGATCACAGAGCCTGCTGCTTTGATTTCAGTCTAGGCTCTCTGGTGCCACAGTCTCAACTACTGTTGTGCAGCATTCATCACATAAATAGGAAGATAAATATATATGTATTTCTGAATTTTTGAAAAAAAACCACTATGAGAGCAGAGAAGGACATACCTAACTGGGAGGGAGGATTAGGAAAGATCTATCTGAAAGATGAGAAGAAATTCACTTAGGCAGTAATCTGGAGGAGGATATTGCCAGTAGAGATGTAAATACATAGTGGTGTGAGGAAGCATATGTTCAGGGAAGGAAGAGGTGACAAATAGATGCCTTGGTGCACAGAGCAGAGCATGTGAAGTCACTAACTCTCATTAATTTATTTTCATAGCTTTACTGCAGATGAAGTAAATATTCATTCATTAAATTTATCTTCCTTAATCTCAAGCTAAAAATTATTCCCATCAAGTGAAGGAGACTTGCAAAGTTAATAAATTTAAAAGATATAAATAAGCAATCAATTGTTGTATTGGAGGTAAATTTTATCACAATGGCTAAAGCGACTAATCATTTCAAATTCCAAGCATTATTATTCTGCAAAAAAGAAAAATAGATAAATATTTTATTCAACTGCTTGGTCAGTCTGTACTGTATGGGGACAATTCAAAACAGCATTCATGTTTTTATGTCTTATCTGTGGAATCCTGCCTTAGAAATATTCTATCTTCCCACAGAGCACAGGTCTCTTTGTTACCATTAACTTGTCTATTTTACAATTGCTATTTTAAAATTATTTAAGCAATTTTGAAAATATCATAATAGGGCATATTTTTTCAAAAAATCTTTATTTAATGAGAATTGAAAAAAGAAAATAATATAATGGAGTGATTCCATACTTAGATTAGACCACTAACAGTTTTGAAATATTTCAGTTCCTTTTATAAAGATACCAGACTCTTTTTTGCTTTATATGTTAGATTAACATTTTTAGATGTTAGATTATACTCTTGATGGAATAGTTTTCTTGAAGTGTTTTGGGGTCTCTTCTAAGAGTTAATGTTTGATATTCTGTTGCATAATTGGTATCCTCAATTAATTGAGCTTGACAACTAATTTTGAGATTCATGAAATTTCACTCCCTCTTCTCACTACTACCACAATGTTCTACTCCTACCTCACTCCTGTTTTAATTCATTGCCATTTTCCTGGAGTGAAACGGGTTCTTAATTATGAAGCCATGATTGGGGATCTGATATCATTATATAGTTCCTGGCATTATTTCCACTAGTTTCTACCTTTTATTCCTATCCCAACCCTCCTACCAAAAATCTTCTAAGAGCCAAAGTTCCTTGAAGGTTCAGCTCTTGAACTTGCTCATACTCAACTAGTGAGATCTTAGCTACTGATGCAAGACAAGCTAGAATCTGAGTTATTTGTGATCTCCAAAGAGCTCCTAATTTCTAATACATACTTAATACCTCCCAATCACCTCTAAACATTATCTCCAAAAGGCCCCCAAATGACCCACTTTATATTTATGCACACAATAGTAATGAGAAAACAAATAAGTAAACAAAAACAATGCATAGTCTTATTCTCTGCACAGACTAGGAGCTCTAGAGATCCACCTGTCCTCTTTTCAGAGCTTCCACAAGATCAGAATTGTCCCCCCACCTTTCTAGTATACACATTCTTCAAGCTGCTAGCCATGACTATGAGATTTCCATGACATGGTCACCTTTTCAAAGGGACTGAACTCAGTTAGAACATGAATTTCAAGGACTATTAGTTGGCCTAGGTGCCAACTAATGATACTGCATCATTTTAGTCAACTCAGATTGCTATAACAAAATGTTATGTTGTGGCTTATAAACAACAGAAACTTATTTCTCATACTTCTAAAGGCTGAAAAGTCCAAGATCAGGATGCTGAAGATTTGGTGTCTGGTGAGGGCCTGTTTCCTAGTTCAGAGCATCATCTTCCTGTTGTGCAAGAAGAGAAAAAATGAGCTCTCAGAGGTCCTTTCTATAAAAGCACAACCTCTCAGAGGCCCATCTCTAAATCCCAGCACTTTAAGAGTAAGGATTTTAATGTATGAATTTGGGAAAGACACAAACATTAAGTCCTTTTAGGAAGTCACTTGGCTTCTTAAATTTAATGTCCTTTTTACATGCAAAATACATTCATTCCATTCCAACAGCTCCAGTGGATTTCAACTCTAAAATCTGATGTTCAAATTCTCCCCTATATGTTATCGAAATTAGAGATGGGTAAGACTAGAGGTATTGTCACTGGAAGACTTCTCAGAGAGAATATCAACTCAGTTCAAGAAGGGCCTTCGATGTACACAATGGAAAAGAATTTCAGCACACACCAGAGACACAAATTTATTTAGGAAAGCAGATACACATTTAAGGAAGAATGCAAGATAACTCAAAGGAGCAACATATTTTGGGGTAAATTAAGAAATACACATTCAAGGTAGAATGTGGCCATCTCCAGAGAGGAAGACAGCTACCCGTTGATTTGAGGTATAGTATTTATAGAACAGTAGCTAGGGGCTGGACTAGAGGAATCGTCAGGGAAAAGTTATACAGCTGTGTTGTCAGTTTTTCTAGCCTTGTGAATTGCCTTCATGTTTCTTTTTGCAGGTAAAGGCATGGGTCAAAGATAGGGGCCAAGGGCCCAGGCTAAGGACCTGGGCTGGGTTGCTCAGGAATGCTTATTTGGCATTTCAAAAGTTCAGGGACATTTCCTTCACTTCACTTCTTTTCTGAAACTCATTCTTTCTTTTTCTGTATCCCCAAATTCCAGTTCCTAATCTCAGTATGTTTCATCTTGAGGTAAAATTCCTCTTCAACTGCGAACCTGTGAAACCAAACAAGTTATCTGCTTCCAAAATGCAGCAGTAGGACAGGCACAGGATAAACATTCCCATTCCAAAAGGGAGAAATCGGAAAGAAAGAAGAGCCCTTAAACAAGTCCAAAAACTAGCACCGCAAACTCCTTGAGATGTTCAGGTGGGAGAATAATCCTCTCTGACTCCATGTTTTGCCTTCTGGACTTGTTGGGGAAGCACCATGTATACCTTGTCCTGCTCACACCAAGGTTCTTTGTAGTGGTGCCCCATGCCTTGGTTCTCTCAGGAAAGGGGTTGCACTCCCAGGGCCCATTGTAGGAAGAGATCCTAATTACCAAGCCCCCCAAGGGACTCAAGCCCAGGGATTGCCCTTTTCAAGGGCCATTGCTTCATGGATATTTGTCAGTTTTTGCCTTTTCCAAAAAAGGTAAGGTGAGAAGAAAATGATCCCTCCAGGACAACTACATTTATGTATCAATGTCAGTGCTTCAGTGTATGCACCATTCATAAACCTTCATAAATTTAAATCAGAAATACAGCTTGTTGAGATCTTCTTAGAATTATGATGTATTATTTTGATATGTAAAGTGCAGACTTCCTCCTATCTTTTCTTCATTCTGAAAGATTTTATATTATTTTTGGAAAACAGATAAGAAGCTAAATTCCCCTCTCTTCATTGTGCTTCTCTTTTGCATAATATTCTTTAGTGAAATTAGAAGTAGTCACTGGAAAACTCATAAATACCAATAACAAAAACAAAATGTAATTAACTCAATCTCTTTCACTTGGAAGACTAATAGTAAACAAAACAAAACAAAACAAAAAGTCAGGTTATCTTTAAGAATTTCATATAGAAGATAATTTCCATCTGTTTTTAGAGTGAGAAAATTATTTTCTGAAATATACTGTTACATAAGTGTTAACCGTATAAATTTATTTTACTTTCTATATATGCTTCTTGGGAGAACAGACTTTTCCCCACTTTAAGAAACCTACTTTAAAAGAGATCCTATAATACTGTTTATAATTAAACTATCTAGTAAAAATTAACATATCTCTGAGTTTAGGTAATTTAGCATAGTCTAAATTAGAATTTAATATATTCCTGGAAGGCATAATTCACATCTGATTTATTTATTTTTTAAAAAATATCTGGCCCCCAAAACACCTAGAGACAGTGCCTTAAACAATTTTAAATATTGATGAACGAATTAAAAGAATTCATGCATCCAAAATGATTTAAATCCAATATGTTGTATAACTTCAACTTTACCACTTCAAAATTCTACTTCTTTGAAACTGGTCCAAATTCCTAGGGTTTTTAATATGTTTGAATTATATCTAACTGTAGCATCATTAGCTGTGATAAATTTAATTACTTGGGATTAAAGAACTATATTGGTAATTTCATTGTAATACATTACAATTATTTATGGATCTATCACATTGTATAAGAATATAAGCTTAAGGCAATTGAGAAAACACACTATTAAAGAAGAATACACTGGAACAGACTCACCAGAAAATGCTAAACTATTTTGGTGGATTTCGGTTTGGTAAAATTCTTAAATATGTTTGGCCTAACACATTTCCTTTTAATTCTCTTAATATACCCCGTGGACTTCCACAGAAATTTGAACCATATGTTTCTGATTCATTTATACTTAACTCATTAACATGTTTGGTAAGAATGATTTGAAGCACAAAGCCTCATGAACAGTTTTTTGTGGGCTCTTTTATTTGAGTTAGTAAACAACTGGAACTTGAACCCAGAAATCTCAGGGATTCATTTAATACTCAAATTCCATAAAGAATGAGAGGGTTCTTAACTGGATCAGGCACACTTTGCCTTTGACGGCTCCTTGCTCCAAATCTTGCAGCTGGGAGGAATTATTCTGATACCTCCCTCTCTTTCTTGTCACTTTAATTTTAGAGGATATAAGCCTTTGATGGTGCAGAACTTGCTGAAATAAGGGCTAGATGACACTCCATCAGTTCTATTTGTTTTTGCAAGTCGAGGTAAGTGTTGTGCCTGTCATAAGCCTGCTCATCCAGGGATTCTGAAAGAAAGGCTTTTCTCTCCCTACGGTAAATGAAGAGAACTAGGCAGTATAATTCAGTAATCTCTCATGACCTACCAACAATTTGTTTGTTTATGTAGACAGAAAGAGAAAGAGACAAACAAGCATTACCTGTCTCAGGTATGAATGAACAAGTAGAAACTTATTTAATGACTATTTTCACAAGGCAATTATTCCTCAATTATCTAGTCTAAACCTAGCATCTTTGATAAAGTGTGGGATCCTTCTATTTCATTTCTCTGTCAACTTGGAAAAAGAGCTGCTAAAGATCTGATGTTAGTTCCAACATTATGAACACCAGGTAGTTGCTCTCTTTCTGCTATCATCCCATGGGGCTTTATTTTTCTCATTAAAATTGCTGAGTTTTTTTTTTTTGGACATTAGTAGCCACACCTTTCCTATGTCTTCCTCACAGGCATTCCTCCAACAGCTGTCAGATCCCAGTTTCCCTGTGGTTTGTATTTATAAAGACCTTTAACACCCTGTAAAACATTAGAGATAATCTGCTTAAACTGATGTCTACTCTTGTCTCCACCCACCTCCACCACCTCCTTCATTACCAAACTACAAACCATCCCTGTTACTTCTGAGGACTTCTTGGGAAACAAGATCTTAGGTCTTTTTAGGTCTAAAAGCATTCCTTTCTTTCTGCTACCCATTGCAAATTAGAAATAAAAATCCCCTGGCTTTGAGATATATGTAATTTCTGTAGAAGAAACTTAAAAACAGAGGATTAGTGTACTGAAATAAGAATAATCCAAAGGAAATTCCTAAGGAGAAAAACAGCTCTCTTTCATCAACTCTCTCAGGAATTAAAGAGAGATGAAACAGATATGTGTGGTATGTAGAGGGGGAAAAATGTACTTTTAGATCCAGAGCATAAAATCTACCTTCTGAGTTTCATAAACGAAGGTCCTAGTCTTTTATCAAACTAGGATGGTATAACATTGGAGAAAAAATTACAGTGAAAGAAAACTGTGCAGAAATGGGTTTCCAGCCCTTATTTCATACACATTCCTGGACTAAGGTGTCGTAGAAAATAAGACACTAGGGACGGAAGGATTTTACCCTTTGCTTTAATCATTAAGTCCTTTTAATTTCCCTGTTTACATAAATCATGCTGACCTAATAAAATAAACTTCTCAGTAGTCTTACTCCAAAGGGGGAGAAGAAGAAATTTCTAAGACTTCTTCTATACATTATTTATTTTTAACCTCCTCTAAAAATTTATTTTAAAAATATATCTTATAATACAATTAACACACCAATTCAAACATACAAGTAAACATTTTACATGTAAATGCTCCAAAAACCTTTCATTTTGTATTACAAATAGGGATGAATGACTGAAAATCTGTCAAAAAGATTTACTAGATTGGTAAACCTGGATGTGAGACACTGAGATCTGTTAACCTTTGCATAAGTCATGTCTCTGAATTTCTATTTCAAGTTTCACAGTTAAATTAGATACTGCCTGAGGTCTTTGTGAAAAAAAAATTCCAGTTTTAACTTTTACATGTGCTTGTTAAAAACAGTAAGTTTACTTTCACCATGACTTGCAACCAAACAGGTTGTAAGCAAAGAGAAAGTCTAATAGCAGAAGAAGAAATTTAATTTCATTCTACTTTAGTTCTTATAATGATGAGTAACAGCTCTGTTCTACCATACATAACTCAGGTGCATGTCTGACAAAATACTCTCTTACATTCTTCCTGGGGATGGGTTTGGGTAAAGATTAAAATATGCCATGGAAGAAAAGATTTTTCTTTTTCTTTTTTTTGGTGGCAATTGAACCCAGTAGCACTTTACCACTGAGCTACATCCCCAGCCCTTCCATTTATTTATATTTTTTATTTTCAGACAGGGTCTCACTAAGTCTCCAAGGCTGGTCATGAACTTGCAATCCTGCTTCAGCTTCTTGAGTTGCTGGGAATACAGGCATGTGCCACTGCACCTAGTTGGAAAAGTTCTTAATAGTTATAAACTGGGAATAAATGAAGGCTCAACTGTCAAAGTAAAAAAAAACAGTTAAGCAGCTCATCAGTTTTCTTCTAAACTTCCTTAGTTATGTCCTCACATTTCTTCTATAGAAAATCTTTTGGATGTTATGGTCAATTCAAGAACCATTTTCTTAAAATATCATGATTCATTTTCTTAAGATTCTTGGATGTGACCCTTATGAATTCAGGAAGTCAGTTCTTATGTTTACTCAACATAATGATCAAGTTTTTTCCTCTAATCCTACTGCTCAGCTAAAAGAGTATGGAATGTCTTTAATTTTTTTCCTTAAAAAATTAAAGCAAATAAGTGACTTCTTTCCTAACTATATTTTGGGTTTCTTGATAACCAAGGACAGTATTTAATTCATTATGGACCTTCCAAAGTTTCAAGCATGATTTCTTGCATGTAGCAAATACTTAAAACACATACTGATTTATCAATATGTGAATAAATAAATGAGCAAGAGGAGAATAGTACCTTACCAAAATGCCAAAGATCTTTCTCAAAATGTGATCTGTGGACTGTTTACATCATTTGCTCATTTGAGATCTCTTTTATAAAGCACTTTGTTGGGCCCTGCTTCAAACCTATCAAATTTTTCATGTATTAATCAGTTCACCAAGAGATTTTTGTGACTTGAACTTTCCCTTTGCTTCTGAGTTATGTTTAGAATCCCATCTGTACACTTACTTAATGCTGTGTATTTGTGGGGTTTTTACAGTAGAAATCTTACTATAATAGTGAAGGATTAAGGACTATTTGGAAATAGTGAATAATAAGGGCCATGTGTCTTCAGTACTTAGGACGTGACACATTTTGTTTTATAGATTTATAAATACATAGTTAGCATATTTAATCCTCATATTAATCCCTATTCATTAAGTACTATTAGAAGGCATATTTTAGAGATAAGAAAACAGAGGCACAAGAAGGGTAACTCATAATTAGTAAGTGGTAGAACTTGGGTTGAAATCCAGGCAGTGTGGTTCTAAAGTCCATATGCTCAACCACTAGGCTAACCCATCCCACAAGAAAAGATGGTAAAGAACAAACCTCTAGGAAGTTCAAGGGAGAAAGAGATCATTGTAATGCCACAAAAACCCTCCAACTGAGAAATTAATGGCATGCTTCTGTAACTGTAAGTTACCAAAAGCATTTGTGAAGAAATGATTTGATAGCCTTTTCCTGAACCCCCACGGCTCTGTTCCTCCCACCTTCTCCACATCCCAGTCACAGCAGTACTTCTTGGAGCTGATGGCCGTGGAAAATCTTAGTATGAGCTGTCACTCAGGGAAGTGGGGTTCTCAGTGTAGGGGAATAGAAGTCTGAGAGTCATGAGAAGGCTTAGGCAAAGGAATAGATTTATAAGAGGAGTGGAAGATTCCTTTTATGTGGATCATAAATAAAAAATGTAATTTTAAGTAAGCACACATTGATATATTCTCCCCTGTGGATCAACTGAAATTTCTTATATGTCTTCATGCTGGCCCACGTTATATGTGATTTATCAAAATGAAAGGAATATGGAGATACAGACTTCAGACCAAGTCATTTTCACTAGCCTAGGGGTAACAATGATGAAAAATGCAGTTTCTTGGGCACTGGAGAAGGTCATTCTCCTAGGCTTGGGGTTTAGCTAGGGTAGGGGCTAACAGACACTTTTTACTTTAGTCTTCTCTGAATAGAAAGGGCTGAGTCCATTTACTTTTTTTTTTCTCCAAGGACAGGTTAACAGCTATAGTTTTAATCTTGAATGCTCCCCAAATGCCTATGTGCTGAACGTTTGGTCCCCAGAGAGATGCTGTTGGGGGACAACAGAACCTTTGAGAGATAGGACCAACAGGAAAGTCTTTAGGTGACTGGGCAATGAGGTCAGCAGTTTTGCTCTAATATGCACTCCTGCCAGGTTATACTACCTCACCACAGGCACAAGAGCAATACAGTCAATGAATCATAGACTGAAATTTCTTGTGAGCCAAAATAAGCCTTTTCTCTTTTAAGTTAATTTTCTCATGTATTTGTTACAGTGACAAATACACTTGTGTTAAAGCTGACTAACACAGCACACCATATGGATACTTGCACACTCATGCTTCTTGAGGCACAATTCACAATAGCCAAGTTATGAAATCAGCCTCGGTGTCCATAAACAGATAAATGGATATAGAAAATGTGGTATCTGCATACCATGGAGTATCGTTCAGCCTTAGAGAAGAATAAAATCATGTCATTAGTAGAAAAATGAATGGAAGTAGAGATCATGTTAAGTGAAATAAGCCAGAATCATCAGAAAGACAAGTATCACATGTTTTCTCTCATCCACAAAAAAATAAAATTCAACATGAAAATAGAATGGAGACTAGTAGAGAAAAGAAAGGGAGCAATGGAGAAGGACAAGGGAGGGTAAGAAAGGGAATGAGGATGGAAATGATCAAAATGTTACATGTTTGTACAAATATGCCACAATGAAACAAATCATTCATGTGTGTGTGTGTGTGTGTGTGTGTGTGTGAGAGAGAGAGAGAGAGAGAGAGAGAGAGAAAGAGAGAGAGAGAAAGCGCATGTGCGTCATGGAGGGATTGAACCCAGGGGAACTCTACCACTAAGTTATACCCCTATCCTATTTTATTTTATTTTATTTTATTTTATTTTATTATTTTATTTTATTTTGAGAAAGGCTCTTGCTAAGTTTTCCAAGCTAGCCTCAAACTTGTAATCTTACTGCCTCAGGCTCCTGAGCCACTAGGATTACAGGTGTGTGCCACTGCACCCAGTGAAACTCACTCTTCTTGAAATATGCACAAAATAAATATACACAAATAAAAAGTGAGTTCTACAAATGTTTATTGAAATAAAAAGGTGATTGACACAATAGCTCTGATTGACACCATAATAGCAACAAGAGGGAAATAATACCAAATAGGTCCTTCTGAGGCAGCTTCCCATGGCTCTGCTTGATCTCAATAAGATCTGCACTCTCAGAACAGTAACTGTGACCTCAGTAGTCAGGGAAACAGATCAGTTAAGAAAGGAGATAACACCCAGATTTACCTGTGTCACTTAGATGGGCCCATATTTCATCAAGCATTGCTGGAGTGCATCCTTTATGTCATGCACTGTCCTGGTCTCCAGAGAGAGAATATCCTGCAAAGCGTATTTAGCAGGGCAAGAAGCAGAGAAATAAGGCATTACATTCACTATATCTGATGAACAAACTCAGGAAAATATATAAAATAGATGATTATTTTGAGGGATAGCTTTTGAGCATTAATTAAAGTCCTATGATATAAAATAAAATTAAAAAATTAATAAAATTAAAAATTAAAGTCCTATGATAATAAAATAGTAGCCTATTTACCTCAACAAGGTAGAGTATTTTATTTTTCAATGTAAATCCCAAAATAAAATTAAAGAAGAAGAAATATCTTTGAAAAAATATGTACAGTGGCACAAACCTATAATTCCATCTACTGGAAAGAGGCTGAGGCAAGGCAATCAAGAGTTGGAGGTTGCCTGAGCAACATAGTAAGACCCTCCTACAGAATTTAAAAGCACCCAAAAGTAGTTTCCAAGAGGAATATTTCAGTATAACTCAGTATGCATTTAAAATGAAATGTGAATTATTCACTATCAGGAAAGTTGAAAGCCTTTCAAGTAAAATTGTTTGACCTGTTTGGCAGCAAAATAAATATGATGGGTGGTCTGTTTCAGGCACTTGTCCAAGTCCAATCATATTACATTTTCATAGTATCAACATTTAAAAGCCCCATCCCTGTTGCATCAACAACAGCATATGGGAACATCTCCCAAACACATGGCAACCAGCACATTATACAAACACATTTGTTCCATAAGCCAGATTCTGCAGATTTCCAGAAAAGACAAACTCAGCAAGTGAAGGAAGGATTTGCATGTTACAACCCAGAGCTCTACCACTTGAAACACATCACATGGATTTGAGGAGTTAGGATTTATCTCATTAAGAGTCAGTTGACTTCACAAAAGAATGAACATCATTTCCCAGCTCCAAAGGCAGGGGGTGGGGAGTGGGGAGCTAAAATGCAAGTTTCCTGACATCAAAATCAGAATGTTTTCCTTTGCACAGGTGTTTCTCAGTTCAATTCTTCATATCACTGTAGCCTGGACTAAAGTTTCTGTGAATCCATCAATTTTTTCCCCTCTCCTCTAAGACATAAGGCACACCCTATAGGACAGAAATCCTAGATTCGAGGCCACAATGCTGCCACTTTGCATAAATAAATCCACTTAACTTCTCTCAACTCCGGTTTTCCAGCCTAAAACTGTATTGAGTAAATTGAAAGAGTTGTTAAAGAATTGTATGAAGATGGTTGTAAATTATAAACATTATACAAATATGTTAGTATAAAAAATAATAATCCACTCCCAGAGGTTAAGGATCATATATGCTCTTATTCAGTTAAAATACCTTGGATATAGTAGCAATAATAATTTAACATTATTGAACACTTGCTATGTTCCAGGAACTGTTCTAAGTGCCTTACTTATATAAAATGATTTAATCTCTCCCACAAGTATATGAAATAGTTGCTATTATTATTCCTGACCTGTATATGAAATATCTGAGGCTCAGAGAGGTAAATGGAAAACCTGAGATTCCAATCCCAGAGCCCCACTTCATGGCCATATTGCATATGGTGTATAAGATGATCAACAGCCACTGGATCAATGGTCAGCAAAACCTTGACTCTATTTCTGGATCACAGACCTCCCAGCCAGAGCCCAGAACCAAACATATGTTCACAATATACTTACTGAACTCACTGATAAGCCATGTGTTTTTTCACAAGTGTCTGAATACCATGTTCACCTGTCTACTTTTACTGGTATGTGTGTGTGAGACTCAATGAGAAAACACATACAAGTGTAAAGTGCTATTCACAATATTTCTTAATAAATAAGTGATAGCATTTGAATGGAACACTAGACTGATTTGCTTCCAAGCTCCACACTAATTTTATCCCTTCTTTGGTCTTAATGTGATAAATTAGGTCTAGCTATAAGGATAGAATTTGCTTATGATGTCCTAATTTATAGAAAAATTGGAGGACCTTGGAGACATATACCAGGCCAAGGATCTTATTGTGAGTCCATCCAGTAAATCCTCCATGGGAACATGCAGAGCCTGAGGGACAGCTCCAATGCCAGACCACTTCCTGTGTTATATCCTGAGGCCTCTATGTTTCTGGCCACTTGTTCACAGTAGGCCCTCCCCTCTGCAGCTGGTCTGGCTAGCAGTTTTCAAAATGTAAAACAATACAGGCTGAGACATTATCATTACTACTTGTATTAGGTTGAATATTATCCACCCAGAATTTATGTCTACCCAAGACTGTAGAATGTGACTTTATTTGGAAAGGGTGTCTTTGCAGATGTTATTGGTTCAGAATTTTAAGTTGGAATTATCCTGGATTTAGGGTGGACACTAAATCCAGTGACTGGTGTTCTTATGAGAGAAGAGACAGGGAGATTAGGGCATGGAGACACAGAGAAAATAGAGAGACAGAGAACACTATGTGAAGACAGAGGCAGAGACTCAAGTGACAGTTATAAACCAAGAACACCATGGATTGTCAGGAGCCTCCAAAATGTGGAAAAAGTGAGAATGAATTCTTCCCTAGATCCTTGTGAGACAAGATGGCCTTGCCAAAACTTTGTTTTTAGATGTTCAACCTCTAGAAATGTGAAAAATTAAAATTTTGTCTTTTTAAAACACTAGATTTTTGGTCATTTTTTAAGGGAGCCCTAGGAAACTAATGTACCATTGCTACTTCTTATTCCATAAAAAGTGAGAAAAAGTATTTCAGTGACTTTAGAATCCAAGGAAGAACCAGAAATACTAACTCTAGGACTAAAGTTAAAATTTGGTAAATCATAGTCTACATGGGGAAAAAAATTGTGACTCACACTCTACATGAGGAATCACACGCCATAATTGCCAATATTTATTCTCATTTTTGATGGTCCAATAATTAAAGCAAAATCTACTTACTGCAAGATGCTTTTTCCCCTGTGTAGCATACTTCCATGTAATTATAAAACAGCATGTTGTTAAAAGACACATTTTAGTTCTATAAAAATAAAGTTAAATGAAATATTTTAGAAGAAAAAACTAATTCCAAAAATATAAAGACTGTCAAGTTTCTGCCATGAAACAACCATTTCAAGAATTATTTTCATTGCTCTCGGTTACTACTGTTCTATCTAGCCCAGTTTTAAGTCTATTGCACAGTAAATTTCATTTAAACTATTCATTAATCTACATTTTTCCACAACCTTAGTAACTACTAGGAACCATCAAAAATGATTTTTTAAAAAATATTTTAACTGGGTCCATTTATGCACTTTTGGATATTTTCTGCTGGATTATTACCCAAATGCAACATAGAAAAGACCTTAAATTTTAACTTATTAGGGGAAAAAAAGAGCCTGTAAAAATTTTATGCTTTGCAATCAAAGGTAGTGTTCCCAGCATGGTGCCTGCTACTCATGTGCAGCTGTGACTGAAAAAAAATCAAGGTGTGATTAAATGGTCTTTTTCATATTATCCTCTCTTAAAGGCTTTTTAATTGGAACACAGCCATCATTAACAGAGCCTGTTCACCAGAAGTCTTTACTCTAAATGGCCAAATGAGCCACCTAACTTCTTTCTGACTTCTTCATGTCAGGTTGATGTCTACTACTGAGAGTCTTTCAGCAGTGTACAGCTCTGCTGCACATCAGTTTTAATCAAAGTAAACATGATAATAGCTCTTTATGTGCTTTTGACATCCTGTAGCTTCATAAGAATTTTTTTTTTTCAAATCACACACTTGCCTCCCTCTCCCTAGTTCCACACTTTGCCTCCTACTTTATTACCATTCCTCAGGAGAAGGATTATTTTCTGTTGTATCATTAGAACCACTTTAACTCTTTATTATGCATCTTCCCTGTTTCTAATTTGTCATTAAATCCTGTCATCGCATAACTAGCACTGCATTCATTCATGTCACTGCTCTGAAGTTCAGGTCTCTTGTCTAACTAGCTCTTTGATGCCACCCAGGGGCATAGATTCCTCCTCTCTGTCTATTCCCTTTCACAGTCTCAGTCCAGGTATATGTATCGAAAACACCACTTACTTCATGGAGCTCCTCTGCTTAATATTTTGTTAAGGGCTCCTAGTTTATCCACTAGATAAAAACCTTCATCCTTTAATGGCATTTCAAACCCCTCTGTAATTAGCACAATTTATCTATCCATCTGTTTTACACTGCTGCATATAGCTGAAGTTCCAGATATATCAGTATTCACACTACTTCCTTTTTAGTTAGACCTTACTCTACTCTGGGTCTCATGACTATTCTTTCAGTTGTACTTGTTCTTTGACTTTGGCCACAGAATATCTTCCCTCTTCCCCATCATTAAAAACCTTTCCTCTGCTTAAAGGTCCAGCAGCTTGATCCCTCTTGCTCAGGGAACCTTTTCACACTGCTGCAAAATAATATCCCACTTCTGAAATAATTGACTCTCAATGTTCTTTTTTTATATTGCAACTTCCTGCCCTTCCATCCCTCTCATTCCTTCATTCCTGCTAAATTGGCTCAGAAACCCCATTGGAGACCTACAGGCTTTATTCCCTCATTATTTTTCCTTTCTTGGAAAATAATTTATTATATTTGTCCTTTGTTGGCTTACATATTTCCCTAAATAGCCTATACAGTACTATAATCTCTCCATTCTGATCAATGATGCCACTCCATGTTGACCTTTAGTCTTGTCAGCTCCAAAACAAAAATCAATAAATACTCTGTTTACTTCTTCTGGGTTTTTCTCAGTGAACATTTGATGACAATTAAATTTTGTTTTGCATTCATGACTTTTTCATTCTAGCTTTTTGACTTGAGCCACTGCAATCTGATTCACAGCAACAGCTTCACTGCTTTAGGGAAACTGCCCAGGAAAGCTTTGCTGGTCATCTCCCTCGTGCCCTCCAAATCCAAAGGCCCCATTTCATCCTGTCCTAGTACCTACCAATTGTTTACCCACATCTCAGAACAATGGTATCCTCTGCTCCCATGATGTTCCTCCTCATTTCTGTCTACTCTCATGATTGCTCCTGAGAGGTTTTCACTGATTTCTCTTCTTTGACTCAGCCTTTAAATGTGAGTCTTTAAAAAATTTGTTTCCTAGGTTTCTTATTCTTCTCCTATGACTTTCCTTCAATTCCTATTGTTTTATCCAATTCACTCATGTTGATGACTCCCAAACCTTATATACATCTTCAATCTAAACTTAAAACCTAAATTTCCAACTAACACCTAATTTTCACTGAAAATTAAAACACTCAAACAATCCACCAAAAGCTGAACTCATTATCTTTACACTTGATGCATTATTTACTGGTTTATGTTTGTTACTAGCTTCACAAGAACACCTTGAAACAATCATTTTAGCCCATTTCCGAAACTTCACCTCTAAGTACAATTCCTGTCCAAGTCCCAACCCGACTTTTCCAATCTGCCTTTTTTTCTCATCACCCTTAGTCTATTGAAAAAGATTTCTAATGTTTCTTCTCCTTGCTCCTTTGAACCTGTATATTGTCCTTAAAAGTTATTTTTATATTGCCAGAGCTACCTTGTTAGATATATGAACATGTCATTCCTATGTAAAAAAATAAATAAAAATCTCTAATCTAATAGAAGTTTCTAAATGCTCATCTGTCTTTTGTGTCTTTCCACCTTTGAGTAGTTGTAGACTTAAAGGCTGGATAAGAAAAGCATCATATAACTTTGGCCCATGTGATTTTCATTTGAAAGATCATCCATATCTTCTTTCATTGTATAAAGTATCAGGTGTTATCCGTGAAATCATTTCTTGATCTTTCCAGATGCGATCCCTCTACTCACAAATAGGTCTGTCCCTGTCAAGGTTGCACACCAGCCCCATCTGCCAGTTACTATTCTTTTCTCGTGGCTAAAAGATAGAATGTGGGCTTCAATGAGCTCTATAAGAAATGTTCCAATAATTTCACTTGGCATTAAAAATAAATATTGGTATTTTTAAAAATGCCTACTGAAATGCCCAGTGTCATGGCATTCTGTCTGATCTAAGATTATATAGATTCAAAACACACATAATTGAAGATGACCCTGGACTTTCAAGATGATTTTAGAGATTTACAATTGTTTCTTGGCATTTTACATGTACAAACAAAGCCAATGAGCCAATAAAATTTGCTTCCAGTTTACTCTGACAGTTCTTGAAGGTACTTATTCACTATCAGTGCCAGCCTGGGCATTCTGCAAGTCTTGACGGATGGATCTCCCCTCCCGCTGTGGCTGGGAGAACTGGAGCCTATTTACAAGTCATGTTTAGGATTTATAAAGCCTCTTCTTCCACTCTACCTCCTCACATAAAGCACAGGACTAAAATCCTGACTTGATATTGCTGTATAAGCCTTTCTTACAACATAAATATAAGGAGCTTTCTCAGAATTCACTTGTACTGTCTCGCTCAAGACAAATATTAAAAATGCTTTAAGAATCTCCCTCCTTTTGTCACATGTTAGGGTGTGTGTCAAAAGAAAAAGGCAGCCAAAGATTGAATTTGTTTATCTTCACATTTTTAGCTTGTAGTCAATCATTTCACTTCAATGTGCTACATCATGCTACAGTAATTGTTTAACCTATCTCTTTCTGAGCATATCAAACATGTGAAATCAATTTAATTTTGCCTTTTTTAAAACTGCTCTTCCGAAAGTATAATGAATAGAGTTTGAAGCAATTACATGAAAATCTATTTCAGTGGAGATTGAGCTTGTATTACCTTTATTGGTCACACCTTTGAATGTATTTTTCATGCAAGATCCTCAGCTATACATTTTGGTATCCTTTTGCTATACCAAAAGCACTTTGTTACCTAGGTCAATCAACTCATTAACTAATTAATTAATTATTGCTTCAGTTTTTATCTAATTACATAACTTAATATTTCTTTAGAGGAGCCAAACATGATTTAATAAAAATCATTCCCCATAAGCTTTTAGTTCATGTTATAAAAGTTTTTAGCACAAAATCACAAAATTACAATGCTCTTAAAAATAACCCTTCCCCCACCCAAAAGAAAACCTATAAATTTAAGCCAATATAAACTTGTCAAGAGTTCTCTCTCTCAATTTCACACCAGGGCGTGGTGCTACACAGCTGGGGAGCTGAGCTAATAAGTGTTGAAAAATGAAAAATGCTGCTTTATGGCATCACATAAACTGGCAAAAAGAATACTTTTAACTCCACCCATTTTTGACAAACAAATGCCAAAATGTAGATGCCGTAAGAATGAGACTTTATGGTATCAGACCTATGGGGTAAACAGAATTGTCTCATGGGATTTTCTTTTTATTGAATACTACATGTAATAAGAAGTGGCATAACATTTGTAAAATCTAATCACTTTTGGTTCCTTTTTGAACCTCAAAGGGGTCATTTCTAGAAAAGCTGTTGGAAACACTGCATAATGATCTATTTATCCAGTAGTGAAACAGGATTATCCCTTTTACAAGGAGACTGAGCTTTCCCTTACAATATAAATACTGTAGCATGAGTGTACAACTTGAGTCTTTTGAGGAACATCATGTTCAACAAATATTTATCAAAAAACTATAACTGGGTTCAAAGAATGATGCTAAGAGCTCTTGTGCAAGTTACATGAAATAATATAATCAAGACCCAGCTGCTTCTCCTGAGCTGGTTTGTTTCCTAGCTGATGGTCACTCACTCACTCACTTTTTCACTCACTCACTAGTCACTCATTCAATATTAAATTAGCAGACAAAAATAGCAAGTTTACCACACCCAAGTTATATTCACTTAATAAGTCCCAGAGAACTGTAATATTATAGCAAGAGATCCAAAATTTATCAGATAAGAAATGCCTTTATTCAGGGGCTCGAAATAATGAGATGAAACCAGAACAGAGTAAGCCAGAAGAGACAGGCAGAGGGGTATGCTAGCACTTCCTTCTTCATGGGGATCGATGAACTTCCCAAAAGAGAGGATGTCCTAAAAGTCCTACACTAGTGCTTGTTAAGTGCTACTAACTTGCAGTGTCTATTACTATTTCACTATTTAAAGAACTGTATCTATTCTATGCATGCCTTTCCAGATTTTCTATAATTAGAAGTATGTTTTCTTCCATCTGAACTTGTAAAAAATTCACCCAGAACTTAGTTTTCAGTGGATTCAAGCAACATATAATCAAATACTCTATCTAGTGTTAATATAATGCTTATTATAGTGATAAACACGAAAAAAAAGACATAAGAACTAAATGAGAAAACCAAAAAGCATGACTAATATTTGAGAGAAACACCATTTGGATAGTTTAAAATATGTACAGATTAGTAAATAATGGGATTAAGTAAAAGAATTCTAGTTATAGATTTTAAAATGTAGAATTACATGAAGAAGTCATAGAAAAGTGACTGTTTTTACATCCCCAAAGGCATCTACATATATTTTATAGGACATAAATGAAGACTAGAATTATATAAGTAGTGTAATATTATCACTTTTATGTTCCATAATGTAATCAAATGTATCGTTGGACTATCTCCCTCACAAATGCAAGTTATACAGACATCAGACAATTCCCAAGAACAAATCTATCCTATTGTCATTATTATCACTTTTAATGTTAATAATGTTAAGTTTCATGGAAATGTTAAAAACAAAAAGAATTCTGGTTAGTTATAATAGGTTCCAAATATTAACTTTAAAATATATCTTTTTCTCATCACTGTGTCACTCTACTTTGAAGAAAAAGAGGATGAGTTTTTTAAAAGTACCACCTACTCTGCCATCAGTTTTATCTTTTGTTGTATGTTATAGTGCTAAGGAATAACTAACTGGCAATCTACTAGCACTATTTGTATGTTAACTAACTTGTTTCATAAAATGTTTCTACTCCTGGTCCTCAGGTAGTTACCAATCCTTAGGTAGCAATCTCCAAATTTTTGATATGAACTTGAACTTTGGGGGGGGGGGTTGACTAACAAAGTGAAGGTCAGTTTACCTTATCGCCACAGAAAATCAAGAAGCTAACATTGATTCCTGATTTTACTCTGGAAAGGAGGACGAATTAATTTTTTAAGACTTGGACACTTCACATTTGGCAATGGGTCCACACTAGACAATTCTGCATTAATATGAGATATCTGAGTGCATGAGTAATCACAGATTTTATAGCACTTAAAATGAGATTTTTCTATACTTGAAATCAAATTATATTTATCACAATTTAACTTCACTGATCTAGGTACAAAACTTCACTGAACTAGGCAGAAAATACCCAAAGGCCTTCTTTTAAGCAAATGGGTCAAATGCAAACAGCAGATGTTACAGAAATACTTATGGATGCAATAAGCACTTCCTCAAATAATGCAGCAGGAAGGAAAGGAACATCGGCAGAACAGCTAAGAATGTAGTAATGTGGAATGTGGTGACATCTTTCAAGGAAAGGTCAAAAAAGACAATAATTAAAACCAATGACAGCCTCTGAGAACAACAGCCAGAACCCCCTGAAAGTTGTCTTCGAGGGATTTCATGTTAAACTACATTTCCCCAAATAATTGCCATGATTAGCATAATCCTTGACTGTAAAAAGCAATAACTTATTTTCTGATAGAGACTACTTTTTTAAAAGAAAAAAAATTTGGCTCTTTAAAATATTTGCGTACTTTTAATCTTTTTTTCTCATTCCTATGAATATTTAAAATGCAATAGAATCTATAGAAATACTCATAGGGGCAAAATTAAAACACGTTGTTATTACTAAATTCTATTTTAAAGAAACCGCTGGAGGAGTCTTAGAATTAGCCCTTTGGAAATGTCTTAGAGATCTGTGGAACACAGTTAAGAAATGGTTGTTGTTGAGTACAGAGTATGGCTGAACTATTATATCACTCTCCATTTTTTTTTTCTTTTCATCTGTACTTAGAAATGAACAGGTCTGTTTAATGACATTATGAGAGAAACTTTGTGCTTTACACAAAGCACAAATTGTAGGAAAACACAGTATATGCATCTTGTGTTTATGGCCAGGCCATGGGTCAAAATGAAAATCATGTCCTGTGTGAAAAAATAATCAAGAGACTTCATTTGCCATGTATTTTTTTATGTTTTGGGGAAGTCTATTTTAAGACAAAGAACATACTCACTGACAGTTCAGTCCTTTTAACTGGTTTAATGAATGGCTTACAGGCCATGATAAGATTTAAGTCTATGAGCATCAAAGGAGATACGGAATTTACCTTCTCTTCTTCCATTGTATTCTGTCTCTTCTGAATAAGCAATGGCTTGATAGTGGTTATTATCTTGAGTTAACTTCCAGATGTTAACCATGTGATGAGCAGAAGTATTCCCTGCCCAAAGGGTCAAGAGAGGAAACTTCTTAGTTGATATGACGACTTTAATAGCCATGAAAAATACTTTTTTTGGTCTCTCAACTACACTTGTATGATGTAAAAAGCCTACCTAAGTAGAATACATTCCTGTGGAGAAGAGCAAGATTCAACTGCTTACAGCACATATGAACATAATCCTTTTTAAAAAGAAGAAATAGCTAAATTAATGAAAGCTGATCATAATGTATTCTTTAATGCTTTATTCTTTTAAAGATATTAAAGTATAT
>CM053410.1:48696772-48761392 GCA_028644305.1 Xerus rutilus | reverse complement strand
AGTTCAGTTCGCTTGCAGCGTTCTGTGGTATCGCCGGCGGGAAGGCACAGCGCCTCACTGATCTTCCTGCATGGCTCAGGTGGATTGCAGTTTTATGTCCTGTTTATCTGCAACTTGGAAACATCCTCCCTTTGATCCCCTAGTGTTTCCCAGTGGAGGAGGCGCCGGGTACCAATGGAGCCCTGTGGGTTCGGAGAGGGTGGTTCTGCCCTTTCTAGCTTGTGACTTTGGACGCATGGTCACTGTCACTTGCCCCACCGTCCCCTCTTGGTCTTCCTGGCCCGGGATCTCTTCTGCCCCTTGTTCTGTGCTTTGTAGCCCATTGCTCAATCCTCCATCCACAGTATCCTCGCCAGCTCAACCCTCGACCACCTCCCCATTCCTTTCCGCACATTAAACAGCAAGTTAGTAAGGTAAATCTTGTGCTAGAGGCGCATAGATTATTTCTTACTTTTTAGGGTCAGCTACTAGTGATTTGCATTGTTCCACCAGGATGGATTATGTGCCATTGCTTTCTTTCGCCAGTCTCCCATACGAATGTAGACAATTGAGATTCACAGTAAACTCAGATATTTACTGAGTATCTCCTTTTTATATGGCAGTATGCAGGACTAGAATGCATTCCCCCTTTTCCTTTTTCCTACTCCCCATTCCTGCTTTCCTTTGTCCCTGTGTCATTAAGCCTCCAAGATAAAGTACAAAGTTAATTCTGAGACCCAAGGGCAGGTATTTTCTCCTTCCCCCCTCTGCCCTTCATTATATATAGCATTTCTTACTCTTATCTATAACCTTTTATGTCTTCTCCAATGGATTGTGAGCACCTCTAGAGTAAGGACCCTTGTTTTATTTAATTCTTGCATACACAGTGCTTAGCTTTTTTGTAAGAAATGAGATGCAGCCGGCAACCTCAGGGGGCCTACCTAAATTTAAAAACAAAACCAGTTCATTTGTTTGAGTCAGCATGCATGGGAAATCACAAGATGGTGCATGATTTACTCCCAAGAGACTAGAAAGTAAAAAAAATGTGGTTAGACATTCTTAAGCCATTTGGAATATGAAGAGCTTGTCGAATTTTTTTCAAGAAAGTAGTCTGAGTTGAGACATATGTAGGCTAAAAGAGGATGATAATTGGAAAGATACAGAATGGAGAACTAGATGTGAGCAGTTATGGGAGATATTCTCCTCATGAAAATGAGGCCGGATAGATTCCACATTTGTCCTAAATCACTTGGCTATTACTGTAAATGGTGGTGAAATTGGAATTTGAGCCCAAATCTCTCGTACTCCAAAATTAGTATTCTGGTGGGCTAAGTGTGTGTCTGTGGGTCTGTCTGTGTATTACCTTTGTACTTTGGACAAAGAATTCAAGTAATTCTGCAGATTATGTAAGTATAATAATAGTGTGATTCTTATATATTTAAATTTCCACTGAATTTTATAAAACTCTTATTGGGAATAGGCTTCTTCAGATTCTTGTTTTCAGGACTACATATGATGGTCCTATATTCACTACCTTTTTCTGTGTGCAAATACACATGTATTAATTCTTGCATGAGTTTGGGTGGTTTTTCAGCTTTAGAGTATATAGTCAATGATTTTAGGTCATGTAAACATGTTATCAAAATTAAATTCTGATTTCTTCAATTTAAAATAAAGGTGCACTGGATACCCCTTTTAAAGACTTGCTGTTATCTTAACCAAGAAAATGGCATTAGGTTGCTCCAAAGTAGTGAATTAAAACAATTAGTTTTAACACTCATTTTAAGAATTTACTATTTTTGGGAGTAAGATAAGAAATGATGGTATTAAACTTCAGATAGAATTTCCTTTTAGAATAATTGATTTATTTTATTTATTTCTGTTATACTCATTAACACATGAGGAAAACAGAATTTAAGCTTAAAGGTCTTCAGAAAGATCAATGATAAAGCCTGAAGTATAATCATCAAAATTATTACTACTATTGATTCCTATTGAGTCACATTGCCAAATCATTTTCTAGACAGTTATTTTTGTATATGGGGATTTTTAAAATCCTTATTCCAGCCTTGTATGACATGAAAGTCATAGACTGCTTTTAAATGCACTGAGTATTAAAATTAAAATGTATTAAAATGTTCATCTTGTGATTATTTTGTGATTCATCAGGTGATTCTGGACAAGGACTCAGAATGTGGATCAAGCAGGTTTTAAATCAAGATTTAGCATTCCAACATGTAAAAATTATTTATCCAACAGCTCCTTCCAGGTATGTAGTAATTTATCCCACTTCTCAGTATAACTCTGTGGCATAAAATCTAGAGAGATGTGCCAGCTAGATGTTTTTAAGCTTGATTTCGTATATAAGATATTTTAAATTAAGATACCTTTTTCTGGGCTTTCTTTACTTTGTAGGTAGACTATTGGGCCAGGTTTTGCCAGGTGAGTATTTTCCTTCTCTGTAAAGCATTCCCGATAGCTCTGAATTAAACTGTGTACTAAGCATGACCACCAGATTCTGCTTTCCCTGGCCTTACAGATTGCTCATCTTTCACACTTTCTTCTTCCCCGTCTTTCATTCCTAGAGGCAATTTAATAACTTTGATAAGTAGACAGTGATCTTTCTAATAATTTAGTTAAGCCAAAGTTCTGTAGAAAAGGGTTTCATGGCATTCTTTCCACATTTCAAAAAATGATTTAGAAGTAATGTTACACTTTTTGAACCAGTAAACCATAATAGTAATATGGTATTGTTTAATAAATATTTAGATTATATAACTTGTAGGAGTGTTTAATTCACAGTAAGACTAGTACAGTTTTGAAGTCAAACTGCTTATCTAAAATATTAACTTAGGGGGCTGGGATTGTGGTTCAGTGGTAGAGCACTTGCCTTGCATGCATGAAGCACTGGGTTCGATCCTCAGCACCACATAAAAAATAAAAATAAAATAAAATAAAGATATTTTAAAAAAATAAATAAATAAAATATTAGCATCTGCGCTGTTTTATTCTGAACATATGCTTTAAACTGAGGTTTGCAAGTGTTTTTTGTGTAAGCAAAATAATGTGCTGAGCTGTGCAACCCAATCTGATTTCTCATTATCTGTTCTTGATTTATTTTTATTAAACATACTATGTACTTATGCAAATGTTTTGCTTCATTTTTCCATTAACTTAGTATTAAGAAGAAAAAGAACAAGGACTTCAGGGATCTCTTTATGTTCACCAGTTAGAATTTGCTTACCTAGTTGATAACATTGAAAGAGGTAGAACAAAAATGACAATGTAAGATTGAAGATTCAAAAAAGTTACTGTTTTAATATAAGTAAGAGTTTAGAAGTACAGTAGTGCATGTAAGAAACCTTCTAACCAGTGTTTTTATCCTGTAAATTGAATGTCTTTGAAAATGTCATAAGTGCTTGTTATTTGTTATTGAGTTTTAGGTTATGTGAAATTGGAAGGGAAAATATACTGATATTTCCATAAGAGTGGGAAAGATAAGTGCATTTTATTCTATGTATAAATGTAATTGATAAATCACAAGAAAGGGCATTGGGAAGGTGATTCTAGGGATTAATTTTTATCTTTTGAATTTCATGTTTTATCACCAATTGTGATATTAATTCTAGATCAGTGTTTCTCAAACTTTAGTCTGGAAACATTTTAGAGTCTAAATATCTCTATATGCACTAAGTATAGTTTGTGGATACTATTGTGATTTAGCAAAAAAAGAAATCATTGAAGTGATTCACTGAATTTCTAGTGACATTGTTTTTTTCATAAACAGTAATATTTACACAGATCATCAAACATTTTAGACCATACTGATGAATGTAAATGTAACATAAACTATATATATAAATGTAAATTTTCTTGGCATCACATTAAGAAAAGGAAGAAGAAACAAGTAAAATTCATGTTATTAATATATTTTATTTAACTCAGTATTTTCAAAATATTATCTTAGCATATAATCAAAATAAACATTGTTAAAGTGGTATTTTACATTCTTTTGTTTATACTAAAACTTTGAAATCTAGTATGTTTTATACATACAGCATATCTCATTTTGTATGCTGATTGAATTTAAATTAATATTAGAAATTCTGTCCTCAGTTGCACTAGCTACATTTTAAATACTCTCACTCTCTTATGTGGCTAGGGGCTATCATTTTGGACATGTAGTTTTAAAAATCTTAAAAAGAGTTTCCCATAAAGACTATGCTGATAGCCACTGGTCTAGATCAAATCATCATTTTACTTAAATACGATGTTATAGTGATTTACACAAGTTTTCGCTTTTAGTTAGCAAATGGCAAAAAGTTTCCAAGATGTTATTTTAAGTAATAATAAATTATTTAATGCAATATAAAACTAAAACTGGTATAAACTAATCTCAGGATGAACTTTGTTGAATTTGGTAAGCATAAAAAGCAAAAAACTGAATTTGTAGAAACACAAACATGTACTAGAATGATGCCTCTTCATGGGGAGTGTTTAGCCTGCCATGTGCATCACACAAGAGAAAAGACAGCTTTGGTTAATCCTTTGAGGCAGTTAAGTGGAGGTTAGTTAAGAGAGATAATATTTAGCATACTATATTGTAATTAGCTATAGTTTTTCCTACCTTGTGCTGGATTAATTTCTATAACGGTTTTAGTTCATAATTTTTTATTGTATTCTTCTAAATACTTCTCTATCCATAAGTGCTTAACACTGAACCTGACAGGTGGAAGACCCTTAGTGAATATTGAATAAATATCTTACAGAATTTGTTGCAATTTCAATAATATAGTAGGAATAAGTAACTGTGGATATTTGTATACAATGTTGATATTTTATCTGTGTAATGATTTAAGCAGATGTTAACAGTTTTTTAAAAGTATAATTTTTGTGGATAAATGATATCAGAATTCTAATTCCCAAGGATTTGTAGTTTTTCTTTCTAAGACTTGAGTAGTAAGCAGATAAATCCAGAGTGGAGCCCAAAATTTTTAAGTTGAGGTATATAGGGCATGCTGGGCCACTTTTAACTGAGGAGCCTCCAATTCAGGAGATGTATTATTAAGCCCAACTTTTAACATGGTTTCCAAACTGTACAATACTATTTGATAGTATTTTCTTAGAGTAATCTGGCATCCACAGTAAACTCTACTGTTTCAAAACCTATGGATGACGTAAACAGCATCACTCTGTTATTCTATTCAGGTAAGGAGTTTGGGCATAGATTTTATTAACCTGACTTTCGTAGCATAATAGGCTTCATTTGGGAGAATAAAGACAGCTGCTTTTTTCCATCTGTTGTGACAGTGTTTCTTTTGATGCTAATAGAATCTCTTGGGCTACCTTGTTCAGAGTCTGTAGATGCGTGTGTTCTTTAACTCATTGTTTTTAATGTAATTAATACTTGGAAAAAAGTAAACTTTAACAACCTTTTAAAAAGTCCATCAAGGTTTCATCCACTGACATTCTGCTGCGTTTATGACATTGTCCAAATTTAATTTATAGTAGTATGTATCTCTCCTCTTTGCTTTTATCTCTGTGAGCCCTTGTGGGTTTCTATGCTATAGGAACTTCATTAACTGTGCTGTATCTACCAGGACATAGTGAAAATATCTTCTTTTTAATACAATCTTTCCATCGATTCTACTTAATTGTTACGTAGGATTAAAGGGCCTGTATTCATTAACCAGTTTTGTTCTAAAATATATCTAGTCTCACATCTTTGAAAAGGTGCTTACTATTATGGAGCTTTCCCCAAGCCAAATATTTATAGAATTGAATGCAAATGAAAAGTAAAAGCAGGTTAATTTTTTTGTTTGCTTAGGTATATAAGGTCAGACATTTTTCTGGACAGGTTATAATAATTTACACTATCACCAACGTTTGAAATGTGAGTTTATTGCATCCACTTGAATACTTTTTGCTGTCAGTGTTTTTAATTTATAGTCAACCCTCTGGATATGTAGTGGTATCTCACTTTGCTTTAAATTTGCATTTCTCTAATACTAATGATATTAGCATTCTTTCACATGTTTATTTAGCATTTAGATATCCTCACAAGAAATGCCTTTCAAATTGTTTGCCTGTGCATTTTTCTGTGGTTGTCCTTTTAGTGCTTCATTAGAGCTTTGTATTTCTTTGCATACACTTTGTGGTGGTTGTTGGTTAGATGAATCCAAATTATCTTTGTCTGTCTTGTGGTTTGCATCTTCACTTTCTTGATGATATCTTATGGGTACAAGTCTTAATATGTTTCTTTAAAAGTAACATTTACAGCCAAATACAAAAATTTTAGGTGTATAGTTGAGTGAATTTTGATAAACATGTGCACCTGCCTAACAAAATTAAGGTAGAGAATGTTCCTCTCACCCCAAAAAGTGTTTTTCTACCTCTTTTTTTCCCAATTCCAATCTCCCATAAGAACTATGGTTCTTATTTCTATAACTATAGCACAATTTCACCTGTTCTTGAATTTTCTTTAAATGGAATCATTTAATCTTTGTGCCTGACATCTTTCTCAGACCTAGAGTTTTTAAGATTCATGCATATGTGTGTACCAATAGTTTATTTTAAAATTCTGAGTAAATAGTATATTATATGACTGCCACAATTGCTCTCCATTCTACTGTTGATGGACATTTGGATTATTTCTACTTCTTGGATCAAATGAATAATGATGCTGTAAATACTCTTGTACAAGTCGTTTTTTGAACACATTTTAATAGATTCTAATGTAGACTCTATTCCATTAGTTTATTTGTCTAATCTTTTGCCAGTACAAAACTTTCAGTTACTGTCATTTTGTAGGAAATTGTGAAATCAAGTGGTAGAAGTTTTGATCATTCCAGATTCTTTGCATTTACATGTAAATTTTAAAATCTACTTATCAATTTTACAAATACCTCTTTGAATTATGTTTAGAATTATATGGAATCTGCAGTGTAATTTAGAGAAATTGATGTCTTCCATAAATGTACATGGTATATTGTGTGTATATCTTGTATATCTTGTTATGTAGGTATTTACTATTTTGTTCAGCAATGATTTGAATTTTTTAGTGGAGAGGACTTTTGCTAAGTTTATGTATAAATTTTTTCATGCTAATTTAAATGGAATTTTTAAATATTTAGTTTTCCAATTGTTGCTAATATATAGAAGTGTTATTTTTGTAACTTGCTCTTGCATCCTACGATCTTATTTTTACATGTTGTTTCTAGTTATGTTATGTATATTCCTTATGATTTTTGTGTAAACAATCATATTATCTGTGAATAAAGATGGTGTTACTATTTACTTTCCAATCTTTATAACATTTTTTTTGCATTGTCTTGTCTTCCTGTACTTGTTTGAAATGCAGAATAGAAGCAAGACATGCTTCCCATGCACTCTTGAAAGGAAGCATTTAGTATTTCACCATTAAGTATGGTGTTTTCATGATATTTCCTTTTAGTGCTTTTATGGTTTATGTTGATATATTTTATTTTAATTTTGATAGTAATACTATGTTATCTCTTTTTTTGTTCATTTTGCCAAGGAATTACCAGTTTATTAATGTTTTTTATAGAACTAAATTGGTCTTTGTTATTTTTTTCTGTTTCTGTTTCATTTATTTACTCTTACATTCCTTCCTCCTATTTATCTTAAAGCTGTAAATTTCTCTCTAATCACTACTTTACATCTCATTAATTTTTTTTCTTCTCCTTTCTTTTAATTTATATTGAAATATTTTCTGTCTCCATGTTCTCAGTATTATGTAATGAACAAACCATCAAAACCAACAATTTTATTATGGTCACAAATTTCCTGGGTTAGGAGTTCAGAAAGTACTATAATGATGACTATTGTATGTGGGACCTCTGTTGGGAAAATTGAAGGCTGGGTGTGACTCGTGAATTTACTCCTGGGAACTGAAACCTTCAGAAAGCCTCACTATCTGGCAGTTAATGTTGGATATTAGCTGGGACCTTACTTCAGACTTACTACTATAACATCTGCGTGAGGCTTCCTCATATGGAGTCTTGGGCTTCCTGGTTGGCATGGAGGTTGGGTTCTAAGAGCAGATGTCCTCAGAGAACTATAAGGAAGCTGTATTACCTTTAAAAACCTAGCCTTAACAGTTACATAGCTTCATTTTTTTGTTAGAAGACCAGTCAGATTCAAGAGGAAAGGACATGGTCCCTCCCTCTTAAGGAAGTACCAGAGTCACATTGTAGGAAGGGCTTGGGAATTATTGTTTTGGTCAGATGTGGAAAATTTCTAGTGATATCCTAAGTGTAACCTGTTTAATAATCAGAGTAGCAGGCTTTCTTAGGCATACTTTATATTTTTTCCATTCTTTACTTTCTTTTGCTTAGTGTTAGACGATTGGTCTTTTTTCATCCTTTTATTTTTAACCTACCTGTATAGATTATATTTAAAATACATTTTATATATACAAAATATAGTTGGATTTTTTCTTTAGCAATTTCTGGTTTTTAAGAGATTTGTTTAATCCATTTACATTTAATGTAACATTGAGTAAATACTTTTGAATTTAGGTTTACTGCTCTTTTTGTTCCTCTACATCCCATTTTTCCCTTTTTCTGAATTACTTGAACTTTTAAATTCTTCATTTTAACTTATCTATTCTTTTTTTTTCTTGATTGTGCTAGGGTAGAATATACATAGAAAACCTTTCCTCTCTTTTGAGTTATAGAACCTTTACTTACAAAGTTCCCTTTGTCCTCTCCCATTTATAATTATTATATGTATATCATCTATGTATGTTGCAAATGCCACATTTTTGTCGTAATTTTGTCATACGTAAAGAGCAAAAAAGGAGAACAATATTGTGTTTACTCAGATGTACTCTATTACAGAATATTGCTATGTTTCAATTAAATTGAGAATTACCATTTTGGTTATAAATATTCCTTTTCCTCAACCATATTTAATACATGTTTTTAATCAGTGAAGTAAGGACTTATTAAGTAAAAGTCAGCAGTTTACTGTGTTAATTAAAATGGAAAATAGAGCTATATTCTTATTATGTTAATGGGGCTCTTTAATTGAAGTACCAAATAAAGACTTTTATTTCTGACACATTTAAGCCATATTTACAACTAGAGGTTTTCTTAGTTTATGTTTACAATTAGAATTTCCATTTTTAGAAAAATAATGTTTTAATAAGCCATTTATAATTTTTATGATGATATAGTTTCTCAGTGTTTTGAAAATTCTGAAATACTATTTGTGTAGTTTTTTACTTTTTGATTCACTGTTTTTCCACATAAACAATGTTTATACTTTTCATTAAACACATATTAAAAAATAGATGTTGGCATGTGTTTGTTAGGCATAGTAAACAATGGGTTTGTCTTTACTTCCTTGCTTAGGATTCTGATCTAAAGCATGTAAGAAGATCCCTCTCCTGATACTAGCAGGTCTATAAAACTAGATCATTCTAGTCAGGACCTCTACTAAAACTAGCTATTTTGAAGAAATAGTTTACTTCTTTGGTAAGTTTTTTAAATGGTGAATTTAAAAGCCAATAGATATATAAAAACTTGGTTATTTAGAAATATGGAGGGTCTTTTTAAGTTAAAGAAAATTTTGACCATATTTCTAGAAATTGCAACGTGAATTTTATGAGCTAAAATTAAGTGATGTTCAAAGCACCAATAAAAAAAATAGTTTAGAGTTTCTGTTTCTAGCTGGCACAAATCATTCCCAAGTAACACAAATGATTATTGACATTTGTCATTCAGTAAATGCTTATGTAGCATCTACTATACATTAGGCTTTGCTTTTGGTTGTGGAAAAGATAAAGCCCCTAATCTCAGGGAGCACATGGAGATGGAAAATTAAAGAGAAACTAAATATTATAATTTCAAATAATGATGAATTGTATTAATGCAGTTAAGTAGGGTAATAGGATAGACTGTGTGTGTGTGTGTGTGTTGTAGGCTAGAGGGGAGGTATACTTAAGTGGAGATTCCAAGGAGCTCCCCTGAGAAGGTGACATTTGAATTGCGACCTTAATGACCAGTGAGAACCCACCATAGAGAATGGTGACAAAGAGCATTCTAGATAGAAGGATATCAGATGCAAAGCTCCTGGACCAATAATGAACTGGTCCTCTTGGAAGAAAAGAGGGAAGCCAGTGGAACTGGAACCTAGTGAATGCTGAGGGAAGGGCAGAGAGGAAGACGGGAGCCAGATTGATATCATAAAGGTTATGAATGACCTTTTGATTTTATGACTTTAGAGGAACACACATCAGAACAAAACTTGGTTTTAAGTTCAATGACTTTTTATTTTTAAGTAACCTTGAACATTTTATTCTAGCTTAATACTTTACCAATGTGTAATGGGCTGATTGATTGATTGATTTAGGAGCCACACAGATGTTCTTTGCCAAGCATATTTATTTATTGTGGTAATGTCTGAGTTGTTTTATACCAGCTAATAAAATGATTTATTTGAGAAGGAAGGTGAATGAATATAACATATGTGCCAGTATTTTTTTTAGCTGTTTAAAAACAATCTTTCCTACTTTATTTAAAGATTATTCTTACATCTTAGGAGACATGTATTCTTGATTACATTTTCTTACCAAAAATTTCTAAATTAATCTTAATCTAATTACATTTTTCTAATTATTCTCTTTGAAAAGAAAGCTTTAATTTTCTTTGAGACATGAGAGAACAAAAAGCTACCAGATTAGTAAAATACTTGGTTGGGATTCTACCACCATGGAGCATCTCTTAATTAATTAAAGCATTGTCAAAGGGAAGAAAGTTAAGTAAATGTCACTTTTTTCCATTAATGGCTGAGTTCCCAGAATGATTCACATTTTAGCCTATGATATCATCCTTATTTAAGTGCCTAGACAGACAAATAAACACTTAGAGAAATAGCAGAGTAAAATGAAAATGGAAGTAGAAATAATTCAAAGGGTAGTCTTATTTGAACTTTAGAATGAGTGTTGTGTATTGCATTTTTGATTTAGAACTTCACTGTGGTTTTAGTGACAATTTGAATACAATTTGAGATTTTATTTTGTCTAATAATGACTATGTAGGAAGCACCTGCTTTCATTTTTAGAGTATTTTCAGAGAGTTAGAGAATAGTTTAAGGTTTCTTGGAGAAGGAAGGCTTGAATGCTTTTTGCCTTTGCTCTCCTAAATCCAGTTGATCCACCTCTCTTGACCCAAACAGCTTTTGGAGTCAGAAAGCGTATAGGAATGAAGGAGAATTTAGACTGTGTAGGAGTCCTAATCAAGGCTGGTGCAGACTTTTATCCCCTTACACCAAGTGAGAGCTTGAATGAAGAGCAGTGCAGAAGAAGCCCTGGGAGGTCAGCCTGCAAAAATCTGCCTTCCCCTCAAGTTTTTCTCAAAAATGTTAATTCTTGTAATACCAGTAGCTCAGGAGGCTGAGGCAGGAAGATCACTAGTTCAAAGCCAGCCTCAGCAAAAGCGAGGCACTAAGCAACTCAGTGAGACCCTGTCTCTACACAAAATACAAAAAAGGACTGAGGATGTGACTCAGTGATCAAGTGCCCCTGCATTCAATCTCCAGTACCGCCCCCCACAAAATGTTAATTCTCAGACAGGAATGCAGCATTAATTAGAATTCCAAAAGGATATTTAAAGAGAATTATTTGAGAATATTTTAGAGATAACTAAACATTTGATTAATTTCTTGGATAAACAAAGAACAATGAGTGCCTGATGATAGATAGGACAAGTGAACAGGCCAATGTGATAGTAGGAGGAGAGGGGCTCATCTCATGACCACTGTAGTGTGGTCATTATGGTACTAACTGATGAATAGATTAGTGCAACAGAACAAAGCCTTTCTCAGAGTTCTTCATGAGTCACAGAACAGGGCTTAATTCTGTCAAAGAACCCATGTTGAAAGAGACTAGATAACCCAGAGTAAAATTAAATATATGGCGATGGCAGAATTTCACCTTCGTGTGAGAAGGGTGACTTACTGGCCGTCCGACTAGCTTCCTGTAAAATGAATATGAGCCTTTAGGTCACTCCATGTATAAAATAAAATTCTCAAAATTTAAGACTTAAAAAATGCAAACAGGGCTGGGATTGTGGCTCAGTGGTAGAGCACTTGCTTCACACATGTGAGACACTGGGTTCGATTCTTAGCACCACATAAAGATAAATAAAGTTAAAATATTGTGTTCATCTTTTAAAAAATCTTTTAAAAATGCAAACAAAAATCTTAGAAGAATATCTGGAATTCTGTATGTACAAATCTGTAGACTGGAAAAAAGTATCAGGAAAACAATACATTTAGTTTTTAAATAAGACATTATATCAAATGCCAAAATCTTTTGTCAGATAAAAAAGATACCTTAAATGCAGTTCAATATTCCGGAAAAGATTTGCATTGAAGGTAGATCACTAAATGAAAGCGATCAGGGGAAGGAGAGGAGAGAAAGAGAAAAACCTGGAGAATGATACTGACCAAATTATATTGTTACATTGTGTACATGTATAAATATGTAAACAAATCCCACCTTGATGTACAACTATAATGCACCAATAAAAATATGGAAAAAATAGATTTGAAAATTAATTCTTAAAAAGAGATGACAGATGTTTATCAATAATAGACAAAGTAATCTTCTAAATTAACAGCAAAAATATTAAAAGTCCAGTAGAAGAAATAGCAAATAATATGAGTCAGCATTTGCATTTTTGTGGAGTTTTGGAATAGGCAGAACTAATCAGTATTGATGGAAACACTCAAAGGTGGCCTGGGAAGTATACGGGAATTGCCTGCAAAGGGGTATGATGGAATTTTTCTGAGAAATGAGAATATCCTGTATCATTGGAAAGATGATGGTTGCATTGTCAAAAGTGTTTGGACTATATTCTTAAAAAATACATTGTGAGTGTGTGTGCGTGTGTGTTTATATATATGTTAGTTATTCCTTAATAAAGTTGATTTTAAAATTCTAGTTAATATCCTTCAATGATAACATTTTAAAATTTGTTAGTACCTGTTGCTGTTAGTATTGTGAACAAAAGGATATCCTCCTGCCTTTGCTGTAGAAAGGTATTCTTGCAGTCTTTATGATCAACTTTGAAACCTCTATTAAGATAAAAATTATACTTTTCAACCCAGCAGTCCTCTTTCCCGGTTCATGTTCCATAGGAATAAAAGTCCTAGTACATAAAAGCATGTATACACACGTGTTTAATACAGTATTGTTCTTAGTGCGTGGAACCTGGGCACCAAATGAATGCCTGTTAGTAGGAGACAGGCTAATTAAATTGAAAAACATTTTTATTTTAGAGTATAACTATTTGAAAAGATGGGTGAGAACTTACCCATCTATACACTATTTGTATCAGATGGGAGGATTTCCATGAGATATTGTTAAAGGAGAAGAGCGTGTTGGAATGTATATATTAAAACAAAATTGAAGGTGTCAGCTCAGTGGCACACACTTGGAACCCCAGTTCCTTGGGAGGTTAAGACAGGAGGATCACAAGTTTGAAGCCAACCTGGTAAATTTAGCAAAACCCTGTCTCAAAATAAATAAAAAGGGTTGGAGGTGTAACTCAGTGATAGAGTGCTCCTGAGTTCTGGGTACAAAAATAACTATATACATGCATACATACATTGCTTGATTGAGGAACATATTTTCAGATCATTAACATGATTTATCTGGTTTAGAGGATAAGATATGTGAGGGAGAGGAGGGAAAAGGTGGAAAGATCAGTGAAAAATAATAACATTTGTATGAAAAACATTAAAATAACATGACAAAATTTTTAAATATTGCATATTTATAATTTTCTAGAGCAACAGTTTAAGGAAAATGTTAGGGTTTTATGTACTGATTTACAGGAATTTGCTTCATAAACATTCAACTGTAGAAATGTAAAGTTTTCTAAAACTTTACAAAGTAGCACGTATGATATGATTCTGTTTGAATAAATAAACAGAAGATCCCATGTGTATGAGTTTTTCTTAAATCTGAGTCAGAGTACCTTTCTTCGATTCAGGTTTCTTTCAGTTTATCTGGGAAATCTTTTTAAATCCAGTCCTCTTGACTCAGGCCCCTCACATGTCTGTCCATGTACTTTAAAGTGGCATGATCAGTAGGAAAGAAGAATGGAGTAGTCCTGTTCCCTTCATCACCACCCATTGGTCCTACAGATTTTGGCAATGAGAATCAGCTGTTCCTAGCCCCATGGGAGGGTTTGCTGCTCTTTCTCATGGGCTTTTCCCCAGAGAAGACACAGGAAAGCATGTTCAGGTCTTCCAGCCTTAAGCTTTGTTTTCTTAGCTTCATATGTCATGCTTTTACTTCACTGCCTTTGTAGAATGAGAGAATACAACTAAAACTGAGATGGCAAAGTAGAAAAGGTATTGGTGTAAGAGGAATCCTATAGCTCTAGTCACTAATGGGAAAAGTTACTTGTCATTTAGATTTGTTTCAGTCGTGATGGATCTTTTGTCACTGACTGAGTTTTCTGTGGCAGTCACCCAGTTATTCTCCATGAAGTAAGGAAAAAATTAGGGCTTGCCCAGTGATAAACAGCATCTTTTGTCAAATTTCCCTGTCCTTTATCTTTGACAAACCTTTGTTCTCCATGTTTATCAAATATATCCCCCTATATCTCTCTGTGTTTGCCTACAAGATTGTTTTGTTCCCTTTTCATTTACTTTTACCAATATAGAATTTGAATCCAGAAGCCCTTAATTCCATTACAGTTGATTAAGACAGTATTTGAAATGCTCGATTTTATATGTGTGTGTGTATATTAAATGTATGTATGTACATTTAATAGTGCAGTCCAGTATAACTTAATATGAATTCTTTAGCATAGTTATTTGGAGCACTAAACTTTTAAAATTAAAGCAACTGTTTTATTTCTTTCTGTTTGTTCGTTCATTTGTTTTAACCAGGCCTTATACTCCTTTGATGGGAGGAATCTCCAATGTGTGGTTTGACAGATTTAAAATATCTAATGACTGCCCAGAACATCTTGAATCAATTGATGCAATGTGTCAAGTGCTTACTGGCTTGATTGATGATGAAGTAAAAAGTGGTATCAGGAAGAACAGAATATTAGTAGGTAAGAACTTTAAGTGTTGGTTATTTATATTTTTTCACTTTTGTCTAATTCCATACATTGAATTTTACTTGTAACATTGTTTGGAAGCATTTGTATTATCATTTGTCCCTTCATAGATTTAGATAACCTATACATTGAAGCTTGAATTGAATATTAGAATCATGAATAACATTTCATGAAACTTGAATTGATTACCTTTTTGAAAAAGAGTATATTTTGCTCTGTTTTAGAAATTATTATTATTTTTGTATTGCATGTGGTCTGCCATCTTTTCTAGATAGTATGACCTTATTTAGTCAGCTCTAAGATAATACTTCTCATACTAAATTTTATCTCCAAATTATTGATAAAAATTAGGCACTGAAGCACAAAAAAAATTCTCAGAAGAACTATAGTCTAATGAAATAGATAATGAAGTCAGGTGTTCTAATGCAATGCACATATTATTGTAAAGTATGTAAAAGGTACAGTGTGAGCAGCAGTAAAAAAAGAATAAATAAATCTTTCTGGTAATTACGAGTTGTTTTGTAGAAGAGTTGACCCTCCAGCTGAATCATAAAGAATGAATAAGAATTTCCCTGGTAAATAAAAAGAGAAATACATTCATGAAGAAAGCAGAGGCACTTCAGTTTCTCCCAGGTAATAATAGCTTGGTATGCACCCCAACCAAACTAATGTGTTGGAACGTACGTTTCAAAAGGATTGTGCCAACTGTGCTGTGGGGGATGACTAGTCTGTAGTTCAGGAAAACAGCAAGAAGGCAAATGCAATAGATACAGTAGAATGATGAAAGAGTAAACTAACACATACTGTTTTAAGATTTTGAGAATACAAGGAGGAGTAAGTAAGATTATACTGAAGCAAATTATAGTCAACTAAAGGGTTTGGCTATAAATATTTTTTCTAGGGTTTATACAAAGGATATGAATATAGAAAAATGAATAAACTTTTGTTAAGATAGGAAGAACTGGGCAGAAACTTCACTTCCCACCTCAGATCGGATATAAAGGAGATGTTCAATGAAAGGGTGTTCCTTAGAGATATTCATGAATACTACTTTGTACATTAGGAATATGAGAAAAATGGTCATTGGTTAATTTTTGTATACTTACGTCTCAAGATTCTATCGTGGTTATGATAAAATTTAGGAGAAACACATAAAATAGCAACTTTTAAATTGCTATCTGAAAGTTGGCGACGTAGTCAATGACAGAACTAGGGTTCAAATCTTATAAGAAAATTATCAATAGTATTAGATTATCCAATCTTCTTCTGACTTTGTTAACACTGAAAGTATCCAATGTGCAGAATGTAAGCATATTTCACTGGGTATGTTCTCCCTGTTAAAGTCTGCCTTGAAACTTACTTTCTTTCTAGTCCGTTCTTGGTAATGTGAGAAATGAAAATGGAGAAAGGCAAATGACTTTTCCCTTGGGTCCTGTTGTGCTTAAAAGTATATATGATGCTAATACTCTTAAATTAGTTGACATTTATAATAAACTTGACAGTTTTTAAGTTGCCATTATATATCATAATGTTTTGTATTTAGATAGTGTTTAAATTATAAAGTCGTTTTTATATTGAGCCTTGCAACAGATAAAATAGAATATAACCATTCTCATTCCAGAGATGAACAAACTGAAATTCAAAAAGATTACTGGCTAATAATAGAGTTAGGACTAGAACCCAGTTCCCTCCATTTAGTCAAGAACTTCATGCCATGATCAGATTCCATTTGTGACCACTAGGTGGTGATAATTTGTTGTTAAGAGAAAATATAATTTAGGTTTAATTTTGATTTAGGATGTATAGAACATGACAAATGACATAAACAGATTTCAATTTTGATAATATTGGGAATATTATCAGAATTTTGAGGCAGGGAGAAGTAAGTATTTCTAGGACCATATGAGTCAGTTACATGGATGATCTAAATACTCAGCATAAGGGGAATTGCCAAAGGCATTATGGTCCATTCATTTAAATTAAATATTATGTAGTTTTTAAATGCTGTATACTCACATAAATACACCCAATGAGTAAGTGTTCAACTACAAAAAAATTTGCAATTTAAAAGTTTTTGTAACTCTGGAAATTCTTTTCAAATCAATATTACATGAAAGAGAAAGCAAAATATAAAATGGTACATGAAGAGTGCATTTAGTTGCTAAACTGAATTTTTAAAAAATGTATCAAAATTATATATGAATATTAAGATTTTGGATGACCCATTTTCTTATTTGTTTGTATCTATATGGTAGAAACACTTCACAGTGTAGGTGAATGTTAATATATTAATTTTATAATAAGATTTAAAATAAATATAAAATGAAGGAATTGTATGGAATTCCCATGATAAAAACCTAACACCAAAATTTTCAGGCTACCTTTTCCTGAACTTATGGAAGTTTCTTCTGAAGCCCTGCTGGAAGCAGAAACTTGGAATGATAGCATTCTTTTCCTTTCTTTAAATATATATGCACTTCAGTTTATTAAACAACTTAACAATAACTTCTTTAATAACAATTAATAGGTAATTAAAAGCTTGGAACTATCATTCTAACAGTTTTCCATAGAGGAAAATATTTTGTTTATCCTACAAATTTTGCATGAGAGGAAATATATAAATAAATATAACCATAATTTGTGTATCCCCAGTCTTTTGAGACTTCATCACAATATGAAGAAATTACAATAGTATATAAATGGAAAAACTGAAATTTGCGATAATGGTGGATTTTATTACATTTTTAGAATCCTATCAGGTGATAGCAAACTGTTTTTTTCCTTAGGCTTTTGCTTTCAGATAGAGGATCTTAATTTTCCCAGTATAGTTGTTTTATAGATTGTTTATGTTTTATTTTATAAAAAGGAGTTCATAAAGCCAAGTTTATTATTTTTAACATGTTTTATTCAGCTTGTTAATCTTAAGTATATGTTGAAATGTTAACTCAACATTTTAAATACTTCACCAGCAGCTATAAATATCCATTATAACCATTACCTACAATGAATTTACTATTTGCTGTTTACTCATTGAACAGTGTATTTTATATTAGATCTTAGATTCTTAGATGGAAAATTGAATTCAAGTGACTATAGTCCTTTGTGTAAAATTTTCTTGTTAGAAAAATACACAAAGTCCCTTTTCATAGTAGCGTCCCATGTTAAAGGTGATTATTTGTCAAAGGCAGTGAGGAATTGCAGATTACCTCACAAGATTATGAATGGGTAAGGGACTTACATTGAACCTTTAAATAAAAAGATTTCAGTAAGTACATTTTTCTTCATTGTAATTTATGAAAATTGAACATGAATTTAACACATGCAGTGATTAGGTTCCCTGATCAATAAAAATAAGAAGTGTTCAGAGGCATTTAATATTTGCAATTTTTAATTATAGGCATGCTTTTTAAATCATTTTAATATATTTTTACTTATCTATTTTTATGTTGTATCTTTTAATGATATTTATCTTAGCCTAAGAATTATATTTTTATGAAATACTAATTTTATTTTTGTTCCATTTATGAATTTTGATGTTCTTTTAAATCACTGGTATATCTTAGATGCTTTAGAATTTCACTGTCCAATATGGTAGCCACCAGTTGCACATGGTTCTTTCAATTGAAACTTAAACTTTTTAAAAATTAAATAAAATTTAAAATTTAGTTTCTCATGCCATATTTCAAATAGTTATGAGCTAATTTGGCAAAAACATTTAAAACTCTTGAGTCTTTCAGAAAAATTACTTTGCTCCTGCCACCTTGGTATTTATAGATATGGATTTCTTTTAAATTATGACCATATTTTCACTTTTTTGTTTTTACCCATTATATCTAGTTTTGTTTACTTGCTACATATATATGATTCTTAAGCATATGATTTATGGCATAAAAGCTTTTAAAATTTAGACATGTGTGAGATTTTGTTAGTCTGGGATTGAGTCTAAAATCTTTATTTTTAAGAAGTAAGTTTAGGAATGATTATCCCAAAGCACACTAATCTTTCGTTTCTAGATTTTCTAAGCTTTACTGTTATATCAAATCACCCATGACAGTTCCTGATGACAAATTTGTTTCCTTACAGAAATATCTTTATTAAAACTTAATTTATTTAAGTTCATTTATTCCATGATATATATTTAATAAACTCCTTCTGTATGCCAGACACTGTTCAGATGCATAGGGGGACCTTTATTTTCTAGTGGATGTTAAGTGTTCGTGTCCTGTCAGTTGGAGAAGAGCTTTTTGTGGAATGTTGAATGTCTTGACTTTCAGTTTTATATTTTAAAAGAATCTGCTTAATAAATTCCATCAAGGAATTCAGTGCTAGGACAAGTTTCTAGTATGATGTGTTATGGTTCCTTCTTTTAGAGAAGATCTCTTTGCCATAGAAAAACTTTCTCTTCCACTCTGTATCTCACATTTCTCCCCCAAATCCCATCTCTCCCCTATATTTTCCCATTTCCCCCCTATTTTTAGAGAAAGGTGGAATTGTATTCTGAGAGAGAGAATTCTTACTCCCAAACTGAAAATGGATTTCTATATTTATAAAAATTCTGTAAATTTTGAAAGCCTTTGCAGTTTCAATTTTTATAACAGATTATTAAGCATTTGTATTTAAAAGCTTGATGGAAATCATAGGATTATCTATTCTAACAATCTATGCTAGAAATGAAATACTATGTTATACAAACACATTCAGCTAAGGAGTGTCACTGGCAGAACTAGAAGTTAGATTCTCTTATTTTCAGCCTAATACTCCTCTTTCTATGAAATTTTAAGTTAGAAAATGCTTCGTGTTTTTATAATAAGTTTCAGAGATATTTACACATTTTTTATTATTTTCATCCTATAATATGTCATTCTAAAAATTCAGTTAAACAGATTTTTATTGACCTGTCACTATGTGCCTGGTACCACCAGGAATATAAAGATAAAGCCTACTCATGAGCACATGTGTGAGAAGAGGCAGAGACACTTTGTTCAGCCAATCATAGCATTCCATCAAAATTTGTGATTGAAGAAAGAATGTTTCTTACATTAAGGAACTTCAGAATGTATTTACTTTATAATCAGCATAATGTTACTACATAGAAATACTTAAGAAGCAAAAAGAAGTCTATAACTAGAGGCAAAAACAATAAAGCTCAGAATTCTTTCTGCATACTTACGATGAATGTTTACCAAAAATGCTAATCTTTACTATGAATTGCACTTCATCTCCCAATGGGACATATCAAAGATTTATCACAATAATTCATGGATAATATAGCCCTCATGGTTTCTAACCTTTTGGGAAATATGATGTACAAATGCACACAGTGCATACAGTTTTAAGATTTCTTTTTTCCTTCTTCCCCCATTGAGCTTATTCTTGAACCTTTTTTAGATGTACTGGAGCTGGGGGTCTTGAGGATGTTATTTCAAGAGATATTCAGGTGATGTGCATTCATATTGGACTACTGTTACTGAGGAGACCCTATTATTTCTTTCTGGAATGTTGAAAACTACAGATATATTACTTAGCATGTGTGATTATAATTTATATATTATACCTTTTTTAAAAATATAAACTTGGCAAACTGATGGTCTTCTTTCATATATTTGTGTCCTGGGTCCAAAATAGTAATATCTTCCTGCCCCAAAGAAATTGATCCTATTTTAATAAATATCAGATGATGACAAAAAGTATATTCAACTGTGTTACAAGAGATCTAGATTCTGAAAGTCCTACTTTTACACCTAAAATTTAAGCAGATCACCTAATCTCCATGGGCCTCCGTTACCTTTATATATAAAAGAAAGATATTATAAATTCAAATTTGTGGTCCCTCAGGGCTCAGCTTTACACTTTGCTAAGTGAAATAAAATAGTAGGCTGGAAATTAGGAGATTACCAAATACACTAAGGTATATTTTTGTATTTCTAGAAGTATGTAACTACATGATTTACTTTCCATATTTATTTTCTCATGAAAAATAAATGAGATGTCTTTTAGCTTTGACTCAAGTTTGGGAATATCATACCAAGTGTCTGGCCTGTAGGCAGGCTTGGATCCACCAGCCTCTCTGCTCCTGTCGCACCATGCTCCGATCCATACTCTGTGATACATATGTTTGCTAAGGGTCCATATATTTTAAGCTGCATATTTCTAGTAACTCAGAATTTGGCACATAAAAGACAATAAAAATTTGTCATCTAAATAAATGATTTTCCATATAGATAAATATGTTTTACTTGTGTTATGTCATCCTGTCAATTTCCAAAGTAGTACTGTGATACAAAATTTACCTAGCTCATCAAAGTTTTAACTCTCCTTCCTAATGCAAAGATCACTAAGTACCTACTTATATGATATCTAGTAGAAACTTAACTTTTCATGGAGCTCACAGTTTGGCAAGCAAAATAAAAAGGTACATGGTATTAATTGTACTTGCAATGTAAAGATTCATGTAAATATAAACAAAATGTATTTAAAGAAAAATAAATAATAATTGTACTATGGCTCATATTTTGAATTATGATAAATACTTGGTGAACATGAGTTCCTTGTTTATTTCTAGCTCCTTTTATTCCATGAATCTCTTTACCTGTGATGACATGGATGGAACATTGTTATTTCTTAAGCAGGTCTTGCAAAAGTAGACTAAATTTATTTTTAGCTCTATAGGCTTCTGGATATTTTAAAAATATTTTTGAAATATTAGCATAGATATACTTTGTTCTAGATTGCTGTATATATTCTACTTTCTCTGTTAAGTGTATTTCTTGCTTCTTTCAGGAGGATTTTCTATGGGAGGATGCATGGCAATGCATTTAGCATATAGAAATCATCAAGATGTGGCAGGAGTATTTGTTTTGTCTAGTTTTTTGAATAAAGCATCTGCTGTTTACCAGGTAACTTCCAGATTTAAAAAACAAAGCCAAACCAAAAAAAAAATCACCATGAAACATAAACATGTGGAAACTAAAATAAAGTTGATAAGCAATAAAAATGAATGTACAATTAATGTAAATTGAGCATTCTTAGGAATTCATGGCCAAATAATTCATATTGATTAGTTCCAGTTGATCATTAATGTTAAGGAAATGCCCTGCACAAAGGACATTGTTAAGCAGAGTGTTAAGGAAGACAGAATTAATGTGTGTGTTTGTGTATATAATATAGTACATTTGTATCCTTTATGCATATTGAAAATATAGATGATTATAGCAAGTTTTGCCTTTTATGTCATGAGTACACTCAAGATGAAAATCAGTTATAAAACTGATGTATTACAACAATATCGTAATTTATGAATAATATACATTAATTGTTGCATCTTCATTACCAAAAGTAGATGTGATAAAGCAGATATCAAAGTGAAGTAGAATATAATTTTCCCCTTGATTTTACTTTAGCTCTATACCTCTCCTTTCATGTGAAGAGGTTTGTCTTCCCAGGTCACTCAGTTTCTTTAGCAAACAACATTAGCCATTTTTGAGGGAGTCCTCTGTAGAGGTAATGCAGGGTACATAGAACCACAGTTCTGGTGGTGCCAGCAACTGGTTAAGCTTCCAGGCCTGCCTGCAATGTATACCTTAGATAGTACCACCTCCACCTCCTTTTCCCCTTTAGTTACAAAAGCTTTGGTAAAACTCTAATTTTGTCCTCTGTCTTTAATTTCTAAGAATGATCTTCTTAAATGGAATTTCTTAAACTTTTCCATGTTTACATGTTTTTTTTCTAGACTCTTCAGAAAAGTGATGGTGTACTTCCTGAATTATTTCAGTGTCATGGTACTGCAGATGAATTAGTTCTTCATTCTTGGGGTGAAGAGACAAATTCAATGTTAAAATTTCTAGGAGTGAACACAAAATTTTATAGTTTTCCAAATCTTTACCATGAGCTAAGCAAATCTGAGTTAGAAAAACTGAAGTCATGGATTCTTACCAAGCTTCCTAGAGAAATGGAAGGCCAAAATGAATGAATCAAGGTTTATTAATATAAATATGTTTTTGAGAAAAGTGATTTTTATTGCCAAATGATAATGATAAATAAAGTATTAATAATTTATTGACTTGTGTATTTATTATTTTTATGTAGCTTTTGACAGAATAGCATTATTTCGAATTTATGAAGTCCCATATTACTCACTTGACCTGCACAAAAGCTGTGTAAAATAGGTTAAATAGTTACTGGTATTTGGTACTAGAGATATAAATGTGCATTACCTTTGTAAAACTATAATGAAATACCTGATACAGGCTACTTTTATTTTAGTTCATGGTTCTGGAGGTTCAAGTTCAAGATTGGGCAGTGCCAATTGTCTGCACCTTTGGTGAGGGTGGGGCTCATCATGGCAAGAGTGCATAGCAGAGCCTGTGTTTATGTCATTAGTGCAAAATCATAGAAAAAGAGACAGAGTCCCATAATCCTTTTTAAGGACATGCTCCCAGGGACCTAAGAATGTACCCATAGCCCCTAGCTCCCAATATCACCATCCTAGGGAGCAAACCATAACAGAATGTTAGTCTTCCATAGCTTCAATGGCAAGACTAGAGTCCATGGCTTCCAATTCTCAGTGGAATTTTCTTTCTATTAGACCAATGTGCTATTTTATTCTAGGTCTTGGTTTCATCTATAAAATTCGAGTAATAGTACCTATCCCAAGGTTGAAGTTTAAAAAAACAAATAGCCAAAAATAGCATGTAATAAGCACTCAATAAATATTAGCTATAAGGATGGTCATGATGTGGTTCCAAGAATACTTTTTCAGATATTGACTGAAAATGAAATTACATTACTTCATTGAAAATGCTCTCAGTAGCAACTTACATCAATAATCTCTCATGTGGGCTGGGGCTATTAACTCAGTGGTAGAGTGCTTGCCTAGCAAGCGTGAGGCACTGGGTTCAATCCTCAGCACCACATATAAAAATAATAAATGAATAAAGATTCATCAACAACTAAAAAAACATTATAAATAAAAAATCTCATGCATATGTTATCTAATGTTTTGTTTTTTGATTATTACAACATTTTAAGTTAGGCAAAATGAAACATCAACCCTATTTTTGTAAATGGAAACATGGGATCTGCCAACTTTCATTGAACAAAATTATTTTGAGAGTTATCCGTGTTATATATATATATATATACACACACACATACACACACACACACACGCACATATATATATCAATAGTTGGTTTATTTTATTACTGCATATCTCCATTGTATTAATATACCAAAATTTGTTTATTCATTCACCATTGAAAATATTTAAGTTATTTATAGTAGTGAGCTATCATAAACAAGGCTGCATAAAAGTCTCTGCATGTACTTACATATTTTTTCTTTGGTAGATAAGTAGATGTGGAATGGTTGGGTTATATTATAGATGCATGTGTAACTTTACCAGATACTGCCCAGCTGTTTACCAAAGCAGTTTTGCCATTTCACATTCCAGTCAGCAGTATATGGCTGTTAGAATCCCTTCAGTTCTTTACCAACACTATTATGGTTTTGATATGGGGAATATTTGGAGGTGAAAAGATTGACTTGTGAGAGCTGTAACCTAATCAGTGCATACCACTTTGAATGGGCAAACTGGTGGAACTGTAGGCAGGTGCTGTGTAGCTATAAGAGGTGGGTCACTGGTGTGTGCCCTGGAAAGATTCATCTTCCTTGTGGCCCCTTACCCCACTCCCGTGCTTTGTTGCTGCCATGAGGGGTATAGCTTCCCTCCACCACAATCTTTACTCATGATGTGCTTCCTCACCTTGGGCCCAAAACAATGGAATTGGCTATCTATGGACTGAGAACTATAAAGCCATGAACCACAAATAAACCTTTCCTTCTCTAAGTTGTTCTTGGGCATTTGGATCACAGTAAAAAAAAGGCTGACTAAACCAAAAAATTGGTACTAAGAGTGGGATCATTTCTGTGACTAACCTGACCATGTGGTTCAGGAGACTTTGGAGCTGGGTTGTAAGAAAAATTTTAAAAATCTTGGAGATACAAGCTGGAAAAGCTCTAGAATTTTCTAATCAGAGCTTAATGGGCAGTTCTGGGAGGAGCTCAGAAGACCAGAATGCAGACAGTTAAAGACCATGCTCATGAGGTTTCAGAAAGAACTCAGTTGAAAATTGGAATACTGGCCATTCATGTTACAGCCTGGAAAAAAAAAAAATCATCTACATTTTGCCCATGTCTTGATACTGAGGCTAAATTCAGAAGTGATAGACTAATTAATCTGGCAGAGGAAATTTCAAGGTAACACAGCCTTCAGTCAGTGGCACGTATATTGCTGGCAGCTTTTAGCTAGGTTTATCATGAGAGGAGTAGAAAACAACTAAAGGATTTTACAAACTTGCAGTTTGCTCAGAAAAGTGCATGTATAGCTGGGGCCAAGGAAGTCATATTGAAGAGATTACAGTCCCTTTTAAAGAAATGGTAAGTACTTCGAACACAGACAGTAAGAAAGATGACTCTAGTGCACCTCAGGAATTTTCAAGACCACACCCATTGCAGGCTCCAGGATGTAAAATGTAAAACTCCTTTGAGAAAAGCTCATGGGGGTTCCCTGGTTGCACGTGGGGCCTGGGAACTTGTTTCACAATACTGGGGCACTCAGAGGAAACTGCAGCTATGATCCCAGGGAGCTCAGCTACTGCATGAGCAGGCAGCAGACCTAAGCATCATCCACATGGTCCCAGTTCTACATGAATGCAGTATTCTCTAGTTAAGGGGTCATGGTGGCTTCCACCAAGATTTCAAAGGAAGTCCTGGGAGACCCTATGGGCTGCCTCTGAGGGTGATGCCTGAAATGTTGAAGGTGAAGGTGAAGCTGAAGCTGAAGCTGGGAGAAACTGGAGGAATTAAAAGATGCCAATAATGTGGACTGTCCACTAAACAAAGCTGCTGGTCACAGAGGAAACCACACCAAAAGAGAGGCCATATGTGCTACAACCAACAATTACAAAAGGCGAGGTTGCCTATGCTCTTTGAAGAACATATCTCACAGATACAGAACATAGATGCTGTATAAGTAGTTACAGGACCTGTTTTCCCAGCTGGGTTTTGGTCTTGCTTTGGCCCCATTCCTTCCTATGCCCCTATTCCTCCCTTTTGGAATGGGAATGCTTATGTCACAGTACATTGGATATATGTAACTTGCTCTTGATATTTTACAGGGACTAATAGCCAAGAGTTTGACTTAAGTCTTAGAAGAGACTTTGGATTTTAACTTTGGGGCAGTGCTGAAATTGTTAAGGATATGGTAATCTTAGAGATTAACTAAATACATTTTTTCATTGTGAGTTAGACATGAGTTTTGGGGGGTTCAGAGGCAGAATGTTATGGTTTTGATATGAGGTGTCCCCTCAAAGCTTCTGTGTTTCTGCAGGAATATTGAGAGATGAAATGATTGAATTGTGAAAACTATAACCTAATCATCTGTGACCTTCATCTTAGTTTGATGGACTGACTGAGTGGTAACTGTAAGCAGGAGGTGTGTGTGGCTAGAGGAGGTGAGTCACTGGGTATATGCCCTAAAAGGATTCATCTTCCCTGTGGCCCTTTTCCTCCTTCCTTCCCTCTCAGCTTCCTGGCCACCATGAGAGATGCAGCCTCCTTCTGCCCTAATCTGCCCTCATGATGTTCTACATTATCTTGGGCTCAGAGCAATGGAGTGGGCTGTCTATGGATTGAGACCTCTGAAACTGTGAGCCGCAAATAGTCTTCATCTAAGTTGTTCTGCTTGAGTATATGATGAAAAGCTGACTAAAACAAACACTCAATGTGATTAATCTTTATTATCCATTTTATTAGGTATATAGTGGTATTGAATTATGATTTAATTTTCATTTCTTAATCCACAATGATGTTAATCAATTTTTAGATGCTGTTAATACTACCCCAGCACTATTTGATAGGGAACTCCTTCCTACACAGGATTATTTTTGTGTCTTTATCAAAAATCATCTGACTCTTACTTGTGTGGGTCTCTTCTTGGGCTCACTATTCTGTTCCATTCATCAGCGTGTAAATCCTTCAATCAATACCACATAGACTTAATTACCATAATTAGATAAGTCTTGAAGCTAAGATAATCCTCCCAATGTATTCTTTTTTCAAAACTGTTTTATCTATTTTTGTTTAGCATCCACACACCTCACCCCACAAAAATGAAAAAGAGAAAAAAAAGTTTGCTGGGATTTTGATAGGAATTGCATTAAGTTTGTATATCAATTTGGAGGAAATTGACATTTTTACTATTTTGAGCTTTCCAACTCACTAACAACCAATATATTACTTCAATTGTTTAGATCTTTGATTTTTTAAATCAAGGTTTTGTAGCTTTCTACATACAAAATTTGTACATGTTTTGTTAGATATAGTATTTCATTTTTTGAGTGGTTGTAAATGATATTCTATTATATTCAGTTTTCAGTGTTCATTGCTAGCATAGTGAAATATAATATTGTATATTGGTCTTGATCTCATTAAACTCATTTGTTAATTTTAGGAGAGTTTTGGTAAGTTCCTTAGGATTTTCTAGAAAGACTATCATGCCCTCTGCTAATTGGAACAACTTTATTTTTCTTTTCCAGATATATGGCTTGATTTTGCTTTATTTTTTACACTGGCTAGAACTTCTAGTCCTGAACTACATATAAGTGGTAAGAGCAAACATCCTTGCCTTGTTCCCAGTATCAGGGGGAAGCATTCAATCTTCACCATTAAACGTGATTTAGCATCAGTTTTTATACAGATGTCCTTTATCAAGTTGATGAAGTTTTTCTGTTTCTAGTTTCTGAGACTTTTTATCATGAATGCTGGCCGAATTTTGCCAAATGACTTTTCTACAACAATTGATATAATCATGAGATTTTTCTTCTTTAGCTAGTTACTCTGTGCATCAGTTTTAAAATATTGAACTAGTTTTGCACTCCTGGGTTGAACTCCCTTGGTCATACTGTGTAATTCTTTTTAATATTGCTGAATTGTATTCACTAACATTTTGTTAAGAATATTTTCATCTATATTCATAAAGAGTATTTTCCTTATTTTTGTACTGTTTGTATAGTTTTTGTATTAGGATAATAGTGGCTTCATAAAATGAATTGGATATTATTGGTATTAGTTTTTCTTTAAATATCAATTTCATATCCAGGATTTTTCAGTGAAAAATTTCTTTATAGTATACCTTTTTATCTCCTCACAATGTACCTTCAAACAGCATTATGCCACTTCACTTTTAATATAAGAAATTTTCTTTTTTTTTTCTTTACAGGCCTTGATGCTGTTTTCGTCATTTAATTTATAAATATAAGAAGCATGTGCCATTAGTCATATACTGTTCCTTTAAAAGTTTTAAATTAGAAAAAAAACACATATCTACTCATGAAGTTAACTTATGTTGCTTCTTAATTTTTCATGTGGCATTTTCTGCAATATTTTTTCTACACTCCTGGTATCATTTTCATTGTGCTGAAGGACATACTTCAACATTTCCTGTAGTGCACATCTGCTGTTGATGAATTTTAGTTTTGTATGACTGATAAAGTCTGTAGTTTTCATTTATTTTTGAAAGATACTTTTCACTGAGGGTAGAATTCTGAACATTCTTTTCTTCCAACATTTTAAACATGTTCTACTATCTTGCTTGAATTATTTAAGACAGTAAGACTTCTGTCATTTTTATCTTTGTTCTTTCTTGTCTGTTGTGTACTCTTGCTGTTTTTAATAGTTTGTGTGTATCACTGATTTTGAGCAATTTGATTATGATGTATCCTAATATAGTGTTTCATGTTTCTTATTCTTAAGGCCCTTTGTTAGTCAGTTTTCCCTGACTATAGTAAATACCCAACATAAGCAACCTTTAAAGACAGAGATTTTATTTTGCTCACAGTTTTGAGGTTCCAATCCCTGACTAGTTGGCCCCATTGTTCTTAGGCCTTTGGCAAGACAGCACATCATGGAGGGAGTACCAACCTTATATCTACAAAGTGGAAGAATAAAGGGACCTGGAGTCCCACCATCATCTTCTAGTTCATGCCCCTCAATGACCCAACAATATCCCAGTAGACTGCACTTCCTAAAGTTTCCATCACCTCCCACTAGAGCCAAATTGAGAACCAAACCTTTAACACATGGATCTTTGGGGAACATTCCATATTCAAATTATAGCAGGGTCCTTCTAGTATTTTGCGGTGATTTTTCTCCCCAGCCTCAGAGATTTACTCATATACATGTAGTTTCCAGCACTCTGTTGAATTCTCAGGGTACACCATCCCAAGATCTTTGGAGGTCTCTCCTTGTACAGCACACTCTAGTTAACTTGATTTACTTAAACCAGACTTTTTTCCTTGCTTCTCAAATCAGGGAGTCAACCAGACATTGCATGATTTCCCCTTCCTGTTCCATGGACTGGGAAATCCCAAGGCACTTAGCTGAGAGGTTGTGGGTCATAAAGCTCACCTCATGTTTCCTCTCAGAAATCACTTTCCTTCATTGCTTAGTGTCTAGTTCTTCCACAAAACAAAGCATTGTTTCTACTATTGTGCTTTTTCTTTATTGGATTTCTTTTTCCATGTAAAAAAGAAATGTAGTCTCCCTTACATATGGCTAGAAGCGAAACTAAATTATCTTTTAAAGAGGTTTTTTTTAAATTTAAAAATGCATATTAACCCTTATATTTACATTTTCCAATGTTCTTCATTCCTTAATATAGTTTCAGATTTCTATCTTATGTTATTTCCCTTCTGCCTGAAATACTTTCACATTTATGATAGTACAGCTCTGCCACTAATAAATCTTTCAACTTTTGTATATCTGAAAAAGTCTTATTGTGCCTTAACTCTTAAAAGATATGTAGAATTTTAAATTGACAATTCTTTTTCTATTAATACTTTAAAGATTTTATCCCATTGTCTCCTCATCTTTTTTCCACTGGCTGCTTTTATGTCTTTATTATTAGATTTAAGCAATTTGATGATGGTGTGCTTTGGTGTTATTTTCTCCACTCTCCTTATTCTTGGAATTTGTTGAGCTTCTGCTTCTTGCATCTGTGTGTTTATAAGTTTTCATAAAATATGCAGGCATTTGGCTATTATATTTACAAAGTGTTTGCTTCTCTCCTTCCCTTTTTTGTGGCACTGTTTGAAGTTGTCTTATAGCATACTGGTGCTTTGTTTTGTTTTGTTTTTTTCTTTTCCTTTTTATTCTTTTTCACTCTGCATTTCATTTTGGGTGATTTTTATTCTGTAGTGTTGTCAGGTTCATTGATCTTTTCTTTGGCAGTGTTTATTATTAATACTATCTATTTTTCATATTTGGTGGTGTGCATCTCTAGGAGTTTTTTATTTTTTGCACTTTTATATACTATACTTAATCTTTACCATCTTAAATATATGAAATGTGGTTATAATAGCAACTTTAATACTCTTATTTTCTTAATCTATTATTTCTTGTTATTTTTGAGTTTTGTATATTGATTAGTTTTTCTTCTCTTTAAGGGTAATGTTTTCTTTCTTCCTTTTCATGCCTAGTAATTTCTGATTAGTTACCAGACACTGTGTGTTCTATTTTGTTCTGTAAGCTGGATAAATGTGCATTTCTATACATATTCACAAGCTTTGTCATGGAATATGGTTAAATTAATTTAAAGTAGTTGAAAATCATTCTTCCTTGGAAGTTTTCTCAGATGGTACCATAGCAGTGTTTACTGTAGGATTTAATTTTGCACCATTATTCAAGCAATATATTTTTTGAATCTTGTATCTCATCTGATACCCTCAGGTTATAAGAATTACTCTAGCTAGTGGGAACACAAAATTTTCACCATCTCCATGTGATCACCTATCATTGCTCCCCTGTTCCTCCCAGGCTAATAGTTTCCTTACCCACATCTGATGTTAGTACTCTACTAAAGAGTTGAGGGGAACTCTGTGCAGATCTGTAGGACAATTTGTGCAGCATACCCTACTTTATGAACTATATGCTCTCACCTTTTGTGGATTCCCAGCTCACTCTCTTCACTGGGCTCCAGCTGACTCTCTATCCCTATATTCAGATAGAAAATCTTCTTTGATGGGACATTTCTTGGTGCTCACCTCATTTTTTCCCCCTTCTTAAGGGATTATCATCCCATGCTGCCAGTGTCCAATACCTGAAAACATGTATTTGGTCCTGCTCTCTAGTTCTTTTGGGTTAAAGAATGACTCTAGTCAATGTTACTTCATCTTGGTCAAAAGGATAAGTCCCATCATTCCTCTTTACTTATAGTTATAAACTCTAAATTTGAAAAGAGAGAAAAAATTAAATCCAGAATCAGAAGACATAGTTCATGCAGTGTTTTAATTATCTTTAGCTTTTAATCACCTTCAGCTTCTTGAAATTAAATGTTTTGGCTGGAATATGTACCATATCCCTCCTGTTTAAAATCCTTTTGCTTTATTTTATCATAAGAGTAACACATATATGTGTCATAGACAAGGGTATTAGGCCTGTGAAGTGTTCAGTGCATATATACCAAATACAGTACAATTTAAGGGAAAACTAGGGGTTTTTTTCTTTATGAATGCTTGTCTGTCAATTAAAAGTCATGTTTTGGGGGATAAACCTTAACGTCTGGCATAGTACATTCTGGTGAAATTGCTGTGTAAGGATCTAGTTATATAGTTTACATGTATAGTATGTAAAAGCCTTTAAGAAAATGTAAAGTTAAACAAACTCAAGGTATTATTAGTATTGTTTGCCAGAAGTAGAGATGTGTTTGTAGTTAATGGTTATAAATCTTTGTTCACTGACTAATGCATGGAAGATATACCAAAATATTTTATATAACTATTCTTAATTCCAGTACCCTTTTCATTTGAGTAATAGGATAGCCAGTTGCAATAATGGGAGGTTTTTTACCTCATTCCAAATTTTGCAAGGTCTGGGCCCTATGCACAGGAAAATATATTCAATAGAGATCTTCCAGTATCTAGTCCTCATCTATTCATCTTGAGATGCCTATTGTCTGTATGAGTGTTTCCTCTCATAACAGGTACAAAAGCCTGAAAAATCTTCCCTAAGGCTGCAAACACTCAGCCATTCTCATGTCCCACTCTAATCGTTTCTGTTGCTTTGCCATAAAAACATTTGCTAAGGCAAGAAAGTTGAAATAGCCTTGATACTTTTGTACACATATGAGGAGATAGTGAAGAAACATAAGTCAGTAAGAAGAAAACATAAGTCAATATCACCATGAATTTTGTATGTTTATATTTTGTGATAACTGGAAGTTTGCAAAGAAGAGAGATGAAGTTTAGATGTGAACAGCAGGAGACTTTCACTTTTTGCTCTACATTTATTACGTTTGAATTTTTATAACAAGATTTATAATCTTGAAATCCTCAAAGAGAATATGTTTATATACTTTTTTCTTAATTAATGATCAAATAGGAGATAATGCTCATTACTAATAAAAAAATTAAATGTATTCTCTGTAGGAAATTGAGCATTTCAATTGAAGTATAGAAAAATAAACAGAACAAATTGTGAAGCAGGCTTGTTATAATTGAGAACTTTCAGTACTTTGATATGTAAAAGAAAATGTTCACATATTATATTTAAACATTGTCTTTATTCTAAAAAATAATTCTTAACCAAGGCACACAAACATTTGATTTTCAAGCATATAAATATTTCAAGAAAATTCAGATTATATTATCAATAAGACCACAGTTTTCACAGATTTTGAGTAATTATAACACAAGGAACAAATATGCTGTTATCTACTTTTTGATCCTACTTTCTAACGTACCCTTTAGAAATGCACATAAGTAAACTCTTCTGAAGCACATGTGTAGCCTTAGTGTATTCCTATAATAAGGGTAAGATGTAGGACTGTGCATATGATAGTTCTTTTATTTTTAAACTCTGCCATGTAGCTGAAATCAAATCAATTTGTTTCATGCAGCATTAAATTAAGATTACTACAAATAAGTCTTCAAATACCGGAAGCCAAGATATTATCACTGATCATTTTAATCAAAGATAGGCACAGACTTCAAACTAACTTTTTAATGAAATGATTTTCATTGTAGAGATCTTGAGTTATTTGGATGTATTTCCCCAGAAAGCCTTCCTGAGTAACCAAAGGAAGCCTTATTTTTGAGAGATTCCCTGTAGTTGCCTGAAGTCTACATGAGCTATTTGTGGTATTTCCCTAAACAGAAGTCTCATATAAAAGTCTCATATATATTATACTTGCTAAGCCCCATCAAGTAGCCCCTCAAATAGTCAAGGGAACAGGTGACAATATACTCTATATGGTCTCCTGGCCAGCTGGTAAGCCTCAGATTTCCAAGTTTAGGTCAGACGAGGAAGTCTAGTCCTTCATTTTTGCAGGGAAAGCCCAGAGAAAGTCAGCCCAGGGACACCAACTGGATTGCATTTGTCCATACCAAGAATGAGTAAGTGTGAATAAATGATGTCTATGGGAATAGACATGGGAAAGATTATCAGAGAGCATCAATTCATGAGTTTGAATGTATGTGCACATGTGTGTATGGGTGCACTCACATGTGTGCATGTATGTCCCTGAGGGGAGGGCACAGGAGATAGAGACATCATTTTCTGTTTTTACAGACTTTTCAGGCAAGTTAAAGAGAATGGTGACCAAATATTTAATCATCTGTTGAGGTTTGGCAGACCCAACAGTCAAATTTATGATGCTTTGGCTTAAATTTAAGGTACTCATTCACATCCCAATCTAGGGATGGGTACAAGAAAGGTTGGGTACAAGAGAGGTAAGGGAATTTTTATAAAATCTAGAGACCCATTATGCCACCCCCACCTTGGCCCACATGGACCACTGTAGGGAGATGTGACAAACAATGTGTTCAGTCAGTTTGCCATTATCTTCTTGATCTATGACCATGTTAGTGCAACAAGTAAATTCATATGGGTAAACCAGGGTTAAGTTTGAATAGCCTTCCTGCTTTTGGCTCAGCAGCCTCCCAGAAGCTATATCAACCAGATCAACCTGGGGTTGGCACTGGGGAAAGAAATATGCCTAGGAATAGTCAGATGGAATCTTAAATTTTCAAAATAGTTGTATATAATCTCCCAATACTTTTATTCTGATCTTTACCCAAATAATAGCTAAAAGGAGATTATTCCTTTCTGGGGACAGCTGCCTTCATTAGCCAATCTGCCTTACTAAGGTACATAGAGCAGAAGTGAGACAGGTAGAGCCAGACATCTTTTGAATCATTTTTTGAAGGGAATGTGCCAGTACTCACTAATATCAGATACATGTGAGTTACAGGGAACAGGACAGGCCTATGAAATACCTGACTACTAGCTCATTGTTGAGTTGTTCTGAAGACATACCATTGTTAGACTATAAGTGGCTCAGAAAATAAAAAATACAATAGATTAGCTTCATGGAAAACAACAGTGGTTAAAGTAAGATTATCAAACTGTAATAGCAACACATAACCTACTAGTGTTCATTCCTGTGAGGCAGCTCATAACCCTTAGAAGTCAAAGGACAGATGCAGTTAATGTGTCAGGAACAGGTACAGGCAATGCTCCATATTTTGTGACTGCCTTACTGTAAGAAAAGCCGATTTTTGGTAGGAGTCAAATATCTGGCATGCAGTAATAGTAGCCTATGTATCAAAAAGACAGGCTCTTTTATTTTGTGTCCAATATGATGGTCAATGTGTTGCCATCTGTAGTACAAGAGAAGTTCAGCTGAGCGATGGTGGTAATGTGGGAAGTGCAATCTCCATCAGCATCTTGATTCCAGTCAGTTTCAACAAAGAATGGGTCCTTCTGTGTGAGTGACCCAGATGGCTCAATCTGCAGTTAACTATGAGTTTCCTTAGTTTGTAATGCAAAAGAGGAATGTCTTTAAATCTGCCAGTCTATAGTTTTCTATGTGACAATACAAATAATCAGGTCATGGCCACAAACCAAACATCAATAAAACCATAGCAATTGGTAATATTTGGTTTAGCATTGGTAATATTTGACATTACTACGAGAATGGCCTTAGTTCTGTCTATTCAGTGGAGTGACTATGTCCTTTCTCAGCCCCAAATTGTTGACCATGAGCCACCCAGGGCATACCATCAGATTTCAGCTTAACCAAGCTATCACTGAGTCAGGCCCATGCATTATAGGTAACCTCTGTGAATCAGGAATCCCATTGAGCCACCAGATTTTGTATGCATGGCCAAGCTGCCATTTTGTCATGTAGCACCAACATGCCACTGAGGTAAAGCTGGCTGTGTCCTTGAATTTACTATTTGCATTTGACTGATGAGCATTTTTGAACTCTTTTCACATTGTTAGTCATTGAATCTGAATTGATCCCTTCAAAATGGGATCATCAGTCAAGAAAGCCACAGTTCCTCTGGGGGAAGGTGCTCAGTTTCAGCAAAAATCCAATAGTAAATAAACAATTGCTTTTCAAAAGAAGTGTAACTGAGGCTACATCAAAAAGGCAGAATCCAATCATGAGAGAATCCTCCAAGTGGAGACCACCTCCGAATGCTAAAGTCTTCAATGAGTAATCTTATCCGTCACAGAGATTTATAACTCAAAGAGATCTCTAAAGAAGTAGAGCCCCAAGTGTATTAGAGTCTCTCTATATCTGGCTCTTCCCAATCAATGAAATACCTTTTGATATTTATAAGCATTCACAGTATAGGCATGTAAAATATCCATACCATTTATGCTTTCCACAGTGGACATCAAAACAACAAAACATTGAATAAACAGAGAGAGCACAACCCTTATTCCCTTACCCCTGTGAACTCTGCCCATACCCCATCAGTTAAATTTGGGCATACCATAACCTTTTGGGACCCAGTTGGATGGTAACTCAGGTTCCAGTACCCAGGAGAGTCACAAAAGTTGGAATTCCTTCCCTTCCTGACATTTCTCAAAATATTTGAGAGATGTATGACCTTTATTCTGCCATGAGAGGAGGAAGATGTCAGCCTATCCCTAGTTATCTTTCTCTTTTACCCAGTTAATGTCTGTGAGAGAAAGAGGGATGGATCAGCATCATGGCATTTGGGGAGCAGGGACCTCTATGCAGTGAACATGTTTCCATCTTGAGCTTCATGGCAGCTTCTTATAAGAATTAGTTCAGAATTTCCAGGGTCAGTTTCTCACTCTTTAGAAGATCAACATCACCAGCATCAGAAACACAATCTAGGACAATGTAAGACTGAATCAAAGTCAATGTCCTACCCATAGTTTCCCATGGAAAACTGTCTGTCTCAGGGAGATCCCCTGAGAAAGGATGGAAGCTCCCTGAGAACAGGAAGGACACACTGTAAAGAAAACAGCACAAAGCAAAATAAAGCTCTGAGGCCTTTTACTGCCATCTTCCAATGGCTTTTAGGTTGGCATGATAGATGACAGGAGGGCCCAGCGGCTGCTTTTCTTCACTAAGTGGTATCATGTACATGTCATCTCTGATCTTTCCAGTGAACCTGCCAAACTTTTAATGATTTGCCTGTTCTCTGATAACAGGAATTGTGAATTTCTCTTCATTTACACTCAATACAGATGCATGTGAAGCTTTCTTAGTCCATTTCTGCTGCTGTAATAAATACCATAGACTAGATAGATTATAAACAACAGAAATTCACTTCTCACACTTCTGGAGACCAAGAAGTCCAAGATCAAGGGCCCAGCAGATTCAGCATCTGCTGAAGGTTTGCTCTTTGCTTCAAGGTCATGCCTTGTTCCATCTCACATGCTAGAAGAGGGAGGACAAAGGGTACCAGTGGACTTCATTCAACCTCTTTTTTGTTCATCAGAGCCCTTATAACAATCATTTTCCAGAAAGCCCACCTCTGAATACCATCACCTCAGGATTTAAGTTCCAATATAGGAATTTTGGAAGAACACATGCACTCAAACCATAGCAGTAAAGATTACATGCTACCCATTCAGAGAGTGTTAATACTAGAAAGGAAAAGGTAGGTCCAAGACTGAGGCGGACCAAGTTCTTCTCTCCTACAAGAGAATTAGCAACAAACTGGACACCAGTTGGATAGCTGTTTGACCTCTTCCCCCAACCTACAATCACCTCTTTAATTCTTCCTCATTAAGAAGAAATGAGGTGAAAAACCATTTGTGGCCCCAAGACTATACAATTTAGTCAACATGCTCAGTACCATTTTCCTTCAAATCCTATTAATCCCCCTGCAAAACCTTTATTCTTTCCTTTCTAATTTCTCAATGTTTTAGAATATAGCTGAAAATTTTCCTTTGAAAAATGAAGTGGACTTTTTAAAAATGTAAAGGATTATTTTAAAATATTTTTTCTTTGTGCCATCCTCTAATTATGTGCATTACTTTGTGATATTATTTAGACCTTTTGTTTTGGATTGGTTGTGAAACCGTATGTGATGTCTATATTGGGAATAGAATTAATAGCTCTATGAAGCATAGTGGACATCCTGTTTTGAAGCAGTCATAGTTTGGGCTAAATGCCCATAAGAGACTTATGTTTTTGCCAATAATTTTAGTTCAGAGCCTCTGGGACTTTTTTTTTTTTTCATTTAGGAAGTTGTGAGAAAATCTGATGCTTTTGCATTTTATTTTAAATTTGTTTTAAGTATCATTTCAAAATAGTTTGTTACTTCACTCTTTTTTATTGTGACTGATTTACAATTGGCATTTTGTTTTGTTGGTTGTTTCACTGTGTACTCTTAAGGGCCTGGTATTATGTTAGTTTAAAATTCACCATTTTCATTTTCTGTCTCCCTCTATATTCCTACCCCAATTCTTTTCTACATAGCTATTGGTTTGTCCAATAGAAACTAAAGATACACTTGACATATTAGTTACATGTTAATTTTGGCAACTTCTGGTATGCTTTCTTTTGCCAACGAAATTATTGAAATTGAAAAATTGAGTGGAGGTGTCCATGAAAGGTAGGAGCCTTTCCCTGGGGCATTGGGTATTAAGCCAGTTTCTCTATCATTTAAGAAGAAAGAGAGAAGTGTTCAAAATGAAAGTTTCCAGTAGAAAACTAGCTGGTAGGAGCAAATAAATGGTTCTCTTCAAAAATTTCACTTCAAGAGCAATAAATCTGTAGGTAAGTCAAAAAAGTCTTTAAATTGGCAAATGAAAACTATATTCATTGAAAATAGTAGCTAAAAGACATTTTTTTCAGGCTACCTAATTATCTTGTGAAATGTCAACTGTTCTTTAGGGCAGCCGATTAACATTGTCTTACTTCTGTAATGGAATCAAAACTTTATTGCTGGAAGGGATTTCAGAGATTACCATCTTACACATGTGGAAACTGAAACCAAAGAATTGCAGTGATGTATTCATCCACCTGAATGCTCAAGACTGAAACGTAGTTCTCCTTCCTGATGCTATTAACCCTGTGCCACACTACCACAATGGTAGTGTTCAGAAAGTTTAGCTGAATCTTCTTATAAAATTTGAATGTTCTAGATTCAGAGCTATTGCTGTTTCTTTACAGACATTTTATAGTCAGGGTGGTTTTGGCTCCATTTTGACTATTTTATTAAAGGAATGTGTTGGATTGGTCTCTTCTCCTGCCTCAACACTTTTATAGTCATGGTATAGATGTGTATATTTAAGATTTCTTAAATATTATTTATCAATTCTTTCAGAGTTCTAATTTCCAAATTCTATAACCTGCTTCTAATTTCTAAATGTCATATTCTTATTTTATTCCATATTTTTATAGCATTTGACAACTGGTTCAACCCTTGATTCTAGAATGTGGACCTTCCAATCTGAGTTTTTCTGGTCTCTCTAAGCAATTACTTCTGTTCCTTTCAATGACTTTTTCATTGTTGGTCCTCTAATGTGAAGGCTCCTTTTGGTTTTCCCCGCCCCCCCGGATGATCTCCCACTTCTATGAGTTTAGATTCAGACTGGGGATTCCATACCTGTATCTCTGGCCCCAAGCTGTCATTCTAGCTTCAGATCCACATTTCTAACTTCCTTATAGGCTTCTCCACCTGCTTGCCTGACAGCATGACACATTTAATATGTTCAAAACATTGTAAAATATTCACACTTACAAATTTATGATTTGGAGTAAAGGAAACTCAACTCTCTCGTTTCCATTCCCTCAGGTGTAAAATGGGTTTGATAGTGAGACTGAATTGAGATTGAATTTAAAGAGCCTAGCACAGTAGTTGAGAGTCATGGCTTTTGTGGATCAACTCTTAACCTACTTATTCTTTTTGTGATCCATTTTAAATTACTTCCCCTCTAGATAATGTCTTTGTGTCATTCTCTACTCTTCCTCTTTTATGTTTTTATTATGTCAATTAACACATAATTTTCTTTTCTTTTCTTTTTTTGAATTTTATTTAGAGACAGGGTCTCACCAAGTTGCTTAGCACCTCGCTTTTCCTGAGGCTGGTTTTGAACTCACCATCCTCCTGCCTCAGCCTCTCGAGTCACTGGGATTACAGCCATGTGCTACCATGCTGAGCTAACATATACTTTTGATCTTCAGTGAAACCTCTTCTCATTGTGGTCTCTAAACCATCCTCATTGTCGCTGTCTTGGTTCTGGCCTCCTTGTGCATTGAGACAGTCCTACTTCTGGCCTCTCCTCTCTTCTATCTAATTGTTCTTCAGTGTACATCAAGATATTGGCTTTTTCTAGCACTTAGAATAACATAGGAGCCTACATGTTTATTAGAGACCATGTTATTCTGTCTTCAGAATAGCATTACAAAATTTTTTAACTTGGCAGTAAACCCCTTCACATTCTAGTCCATACCTAGTTTAACTTCTTGCCTCTTTTACCTCCTGCATCAGAGTTGTTGCTACACACTTCGTTCCCCCCATTCTTTCTCTCACACACACACTGCTTCTGACATAACAAAAATGCCCGAACATGCTAGATATTTTCATGACTTTGCCTATAGCATATGATTCCCTCTATTTCAGATGCTGTCTTCTCCTTCAATAGACAAATTCCACATTTCAGGAAAAGGTTGAGTGACTCAATGCCTTGTCCCATTGTCTTTGACAAGAAGTGCCCATGTTTACTCTGTTCTGTGTGGTTTGTCAGTCTTTTGCATATGGCTCCTATATCTACTCTACATTGTGAATTCACGGACAAGGGTTATAGGAATATTTTCCTCCTTTGTTTCTAATATTGTGATTGGCAGACAATAAACATGCAATAATAGAGGGTAATATTATATTTCTTACAAGCTTCTTTAAGTGCTAGATTTATTTGGCTGTTCTTTGAGTTGATTTCATAGGAATCCAGGGATGTGGTCCTAACACTATCTTTTGCCTTAGTTTAGATTTCCCTTGAGGTTAGATTTAATTTTTAAGAAAGCAACATTTTGTAGTCAAATTCAAAATGCAGGCATTTTTCTCCCACCTAAACTCTCACAGTTTTGGATTATAAGACAAGACATTTTTCCCCAAGAAGCTTCCCAGGCTCTTTATCCCTACTAACAATACACTCATAGGCAGTCACTATCAATGGAATGCAGTTAGTAGCTGATGTGGAACCTGTTTGGGATAACAAGTAGTCAAAACACAAGATGAATATTGAATGGAATCAAATTCTTGTTCAGTATTGATGCTTACAACTCTGAGATGCATATTAAACAGTTATATATATATGGAGAGACAGAGTTAATGTTCATTTCTAAACTATTTTTGACCAATTTCATCTAGGGACAGGTGAGCTGATTTTCATTCTACTTTTGATGGTTGGTGTAAGAATAACTATAATGAGGAAGGTAAATTAATTAAGGAAAACCTAAAATGTTATTTAAAGAAGAGTATCAGTAAGTTAAATTACTATGTACAATGAAATAGTTAACTTGCCAAATAATTTAGTATCTTATGATTACATTATAAAAACTAGATGTATAAAGTACCAATGAGTATTTTAAAATAATTTCCAGTGTATAAGAAAAGAAATATAGTTGCAAATAAAATACAGGAGAAAAACATTTTTTTCTGAATTGCTTGAGAGAATGCTAACAGAATGCTCCATTATCTCCAGATAATTTTGTGTATATTTACAATAAAGGATAGTCTAACGTTATAAATATATTCATAATAATCAAGAAATTCAAACAGATATAGTACTACTGTCTAATCATCAATTCTCATCCATTTTTTGCCAACTGTTTCATTGGTCTTTTATAGCAAAAGAATCCAGACCAAAATCACATATTACATTTACTAGTTATGTCTCATTAGTTACCTTTGGTAACAATTTTCCCTGACTTTTATGCCCTTTACAATCATAAAACTTTCAAGCCAGCTAATTTTGCAAATCAAATTTGCATTCTTTTTTTCCACATTTTTATTGGCTTATTATAGTTGTATATAATGGTGGGATTTGTTGTTACATATTAGTACATACACACAATATAACAATATAGTTTGGCCAATTTTGTTCCACAGGTAAGTTATGTTTTCTTGACATTGCCTTATAATTGTGTTTAGGTTAATTCCTCTTTTACAGAAATATTATAATATATATTATCCTATCAAGTGGTTCATGTTTTCAATTTCTACCACTACTAAAGATACTCATTTTCTCCATTTTATCAACAGTGTTACCTCAAGATTATTTACAGTGAAGTTAGCTTTTTGTTATTTATATTTCATAAGTATTTTTCTTGAAACTATGGTAAAATCTCCCCCTTCTTATTGATTGATTGATTGATTGATTGATATCAGAATCAACTCCTACCTCCCTATTTTATTCAGTGGGTTGCAATATGCTACTGTCATTTTGGAGAATGTTGAAATTGTCCCACAATTGGGTAAGTGGAGCCTCTTTCAATTGGCTTCAGGGGCTTTTTCACATATCCCCTTAATCCTTTAGACATTGCTTTATTTTATAGCTCAAAAAAATTTAACAGACGCATCTTGTTCATTCTTTGGCCCAAGCTCCTGAATCAAACATCTGCCAAAGAATTGCTGGTTCCTTTGAGTGTAATGTGGAATTGAGAAACCAACATCTGAACAAAAAATAGACTCATCTTATTGGGATGTTGTGTTAGCAGGCCCACTCAATGTAAACAACCAGGGAGTACAACCAGATACATACACACAGATATTTACAAACATACATATTTACAACACATTTATAACATTTATAAATATATAAATTTATACATAAACATATATCTATCTATATAAATGCATTTACATATTTACAAACACATATATATTCTTATAGATGAGTTCACAAAGTTATTTTAAATTCTAATCATAATTATTCTTTCCCCAAGTTGTTTTGAGTCAACTTTTACCAGATCCCAAATATAATATTTTCAGGAATTTTGAAAGTTCATTGTCCAAGTACTGGCAGTTTGAAACTGGCCATGGTGAAATTCTCTACACCATGAAAATCATCAAATACTTCTCTCCTAATGTCTGAGTCACATGAGCACAACCCAAACACTCATCCTGCTTCTGAACACCAGACCAACATTTTCAATAACTGGCTGGATATCTGTATTCTCACCAATTCATTCCATGAATATGTAAACATTCCTTTAAATATTTAATCCCTTGTAAATATTCCAGTGGTAAATATCTTTTCCACTAATCCTGTTTCTATTCTTAATTGTCCATCTTATTATAGCTGAGAGGGCAGTTTTGCTCCTAGTCCCACAAAGAGTGATGAATCATCTTTTATTTACCCTTTCCTCTTACCTTCCTAAACCTAACCATGAATGGACTAAATGAAAAAAAAGTAGCTACTTATTATGATGCAAGATTTCAAAATATGATCAATGATTGTGAAGGGCAACCAGTAATTAGAGACTACTTTCATGTAATTGCCCATAATTTATCTGTATAACACTCTTTCATATGCCATTTTCTTTTTAGTTTTTATATTTTGTTTTATCAAATTTATTTCTACAATTTTAAATTATCAGCACTATTTTTGCAATGATATGTATTTTTATTATGATATGTATTTCATCATTGAATCATTTTCAATACTGGAGTTATAAATTGTGTAAACTTTTAGAGAATTCCAATTTGTTTTATGTATTTTTTTGCAAATTTTACCTCACAATAGTGCCTTACTGACTTTGTGTGAAAACATTATGGGTGTACTCAAAACATTAAAATTTCCTTGATAAATGAAAGATATTTTTTGAACATCTGCATTTGTGAAAGATAAAAATTTCTCGAGATCTGAGCTCTTTGACTATAAATATGTAATTGACACACGGTGGTTTTTTGATTGATCTCATAAAAAGGCTTACATTATTCATCACAGTATTTCAGATGACCACAGATATAAACTTGAGTGCATATAATCAGCAGAGTAATGTACATTTACATATTTTGTTTTTAAACCCTTTTCTAAATGGATGCAGTTTATCTACTCATAACTGTTCTATCTGGGTGACTATGGTTAGAATACTGAGGTATTTGTGCTTACAAAAATATCCCAGATTATTGTTGTGAATATGAAAAGAATTATGTTTTAGTCAGCTTGTTCACCTCTGTGACCATAAAACATTTCAGAGAAGTAAAATTTACTTGGCTCACATTTTCAGAGATCTCAGTCCATAATCCGCCAACTCCATTGCTCTGGGCCCAAAGTGAAGCAGAACATCAAGGTGGAAGAGTTTGGAGGAAAGCAGCTCAAGACATGGATACAAGGAAGCAGAAAGAGCTTGGGGATGAAATGCACGCCCCAAAGGCACGCCCCCAGTGATCTACCATGCCCAGCTACATCCTGCCTACTTACTGTTACCACCCAGTTAATCCATTCCAGTAGATTAATGCACTGATTAGATGAAGGCTCTTATAACCAAATCATTTCACCTCTAAATTTTCTTGCATTGTCTCACACATGAGCTTTTGGGGGACACCTCAGATCTAAACTGTAACAAGTTACTATAGCGAAAGTGCTTATTAAATATATGTGAAGAAAATTTAGTACCAGATAACTAGTTAACATAGAGAAACACTGAACCTGTAGGCATGTGTCCTATTCTTGGGAGGCAAGGGAATATACATGTAGCTATAGTAAAAAATACATATATATAAATTAAATTATGTGGAAAAAGAAATCATACGTCTCTTAGGTGATAAAATACAGTTATATTCCTTAAGAAGGAAATATTTTACTGTTAGAAATTGTGGCAGAAATTCTGGTTGCCTACTTCACATCCCTTGCTTTTCAACTTCTTTCCTAGCAGAATCCTATTTTGTCCAGATATCTGCACTCCACAAAGGGATGTGCTTTATGAGAAGGTGATCCTATTTCTAGCATATCACAATAGTCTCTCTTTGCTTCTCTTAGTAGTGATGGGTTTGGAAGAGGACATGGGAACCAAATGTGACCAGTAACATGTGAGAGTGAGTCTCATGGGAAACTTTAGGAAAGATGTCTTACTCCTAAGAAAGAACCAGAAAAGGGATGTTTTCTCTTCTTCCTCTTGATGGTGTTGCATCTGAATGTGATGTCTGGAACTGCTCAGGCCATCATTCTACCACAACAGAGTCATTCTGAAAGCAAAACTGGCCCAACTAAGATGGCAGTGACAGAGGAGGGAATAAACCTTGGATTCCTGACAGAATTGAGCCATAATCCAAAATGATGTAATCCCGGACTCTCTGAACTTTAATGCTGAAAATCCTGAAAGATCAAAATCTCTAAACTCCCGAATCTCAAAACACCAAAATTGTGAAAATATAATTCTGGAAAAACATAATTTAAAATATTTTTAAAGATATTTATCTACATTTTTAAAAGAATATTTCTTTCAGAAACATAAAAACATGACAGAATACTTCATAGATCACTTTACACAATAAAATATACAAAAAAGTATTCCCATTTTATATTTGAGTAAAAGAAACATAGAAGGCTGAGTAATTTACCCTAGGTCACCCAACTAATAAACATGTTTAGCCATTTAGAATAAGAGAAAACAGAAGTATTCACATATGGCTTAAACCTTTTTCCCCAACACAAATAGTATCAGAACTCTCTAACTATACAAACTGAAATTTTTTGAAGACAATATTTTCTTTCAAAAATTAAAAATATCACTTGTCATTTAAAAGAGTAAGACTTAAACTTATCTTAAGAACAAAGGCCATACAGATAGCCCTTTAGCCATGTAAATAAAAATTGAAAAATGTTTCTCTGAAATAGAGGCTTTCTAATCAATATTGTTTTAAGGAATGACAATACTATTGTTTTAGTAAGCTTTTTCGCAGCTGTGACTAAAGGACTTGACCAGAACAATTCAAGAAGAGGAAAAAGTTTATTTAGGGTTCACTGTTTCAGAGGTCTTAGTCCATAGAAGACCAATTCCATTCCTCAAGATTCAGGGTGGTCAAAGAGTGTAGCTGAAGGAAGCAGCTCACATCATGATCAAGAAGCAGAGAGAGATCTCATTGGCCAGTTACAAATATATACTCCAAAGCCACACCCTAATTCCCACCCCCTCCAGCCACACCTTATCACTTCTGTTACCACTCAGTTAATCCCAATCAGGGGAACAATTCACTGATTGGGTTAAGACTCTTATAACCCAATCATTTCTCCTCTGAATCTTCTTGCATTGTCTCACACATGAGCTTTTGGGGGACACCTCACATCCAAATCATAACAACTATGTATTTGTTTCATCATCTGCCATAAATATTTGCTGAATGAATCCTCTGGACCTGGGACCACATTAGGTCCAGGGGATAGAGGGCTGAACAACCAAGACATGGTTTCTGCCCTGATAGAGCTGATAGCCTAGTGGGAGAGACACAAAATAAGCAATCCAATAAATGTTAACAATACATTCAATGGGACTTTTCTGTTATCTAGGCATTTTTTCCAGAAATTCTAATTCTAAGAAAATGCAATAAAAAAACACATATTCTAAAAAAGGAACAAATTTTTTTCCAGTATGCATTCAATATATTGAGAAAGGTGTGCACAAGTTAGAGAGACCTCAGGGTTTGAACTAGTGATGAGAACATATAATAGCAAGTCATAGTAGTTAATAAGGTATTCATTAACTACAGGGAATATGAATTATACAGGGGAGGAAATGCACTACAGAATACAAGGTATCTCATCACCAACTAGAATTTACATAATCATAGTTAAAACAGACATCACTGAAAAAAATTAAAGATTGTATGCAAATACTCCTTGACTTGTGATGAGGTTATATACCAATAAACTCAGCATAAATTGAAAATATAACTGAAAATACACTTAATAAACCTAACCTGCCAAATATCATGGCTTAGCAACACAGTATACCATAGAATTTGTGGTTTCCCTGATGATTGTGTAGCTGACTGGGAGCTGCAGTTGGACTGTACAGTCCAACATCACAAGACAAGGTCGTACCTCATTGCTAGTCTGGGAAGAGACTTGGAAGCACAGAGAGAAGAGAATTGCATGTGTGTAGTTGGGACAGGTAAAAGATAATGTAACAGGTAAAAGAAAACGAACATGCTCTTCCTTACTGAGAAGATGAGAAAGCCTATAACTGAAAAATTAAGAAATAATAATTAAAAACTGTTGTTTAGAGTATTGTAGGCAAATTCCAAAATAATTAACAGAAGAATTAAAATGCAGAGGAAGAGTATTTTATATAATGTCTTACAATGCTAACTTTAAAGGGTTAATAAAAATGAAAATAAAGCAAAGTAAATGTGAAAGTGTTCTATGGTTGCTAAGATATTTGAATCACATTAATATTTTAAAACTCATTGGATGTCACAAGAGAAGTTGTTTTTCATTGTTCAGAAGAATCTTCTCTATGGTTTTTTACTTCTGGTGAATATCTTAATCAGTTTGTTTCTAGCTAACTTTCCAAGTTTGTTCTTATGAATTTTTATGAACCATTTTGTATGAAGATCATTTTGAATTAAGAATGAAGACCCCAAGTTACTGTCACTATTCAACCACTTAATAACTACATAGGAAATTTACATTGGTATTTGCTTGACTCAGCAAAGCCAATTCATTGGTCAAAGAAATTTAGTTTAGCTAGGTTTGTATTCTTCTGACTCATAATGTTTGCCATGGTGTCTAAAAGCAAGCCACGAGTAAAATATGTGTAAAGCTAATCTCTTGACATTAAAATTATAATTGTAACTAAAATTTAGATAACATCCAATCCCCAAATATAATAATCTGCCTCAATTTGTGTCTTCTTTAACCCTGTTCAGTGACCTCAGTTGGGTCTTAATGTCTAAAATGTTAGCTAAGTGCTCACCTGAGATGCACTGTTGTTCAGTTTAAATCCATATGCATTGGTGCAAAGAAGCTTTTTAGACTGGTAGTGGAAAGGTGTTTTCACTATCTGAAGTTCTAATTGAAGAGCTGAATTCTCTAGAAGAACTGTGCCAGGGTACATTTTCATTCAACCTGAAGCCTGACACAGAATTCTGTATGGCCACCCACCCAAATTCAGATGTGATTTTTAGAGACCTTTTTAAAAATTTCTTATCAAAATATAATTAAATAAATCTTTGCAAATAGTTAATAAAACCAGTAACAATGATAACTAACTTGTATAAGCCATTTTTAAGGAAATATAATTCTACTTTTAAGTTAATCCCTCTTGTGGGTATATTGAAATGCTTGGAATTTTAAGTCAATCATCCTTAAGACCCCTTACCAATTTTGTACAGATGGGAAGCCATGTGGGTGAGTTTATTGCACACTTGGACATGAGATCCAGATGACAAGAATGAAGAAAAAATCATTTGAAACATATTAGAGGAGAACATTGAAAACATCAAAAACTGGTTGTAAGCAATACAAATAACTATCCTAAATTCTAAAACAATACAAGAATATGAAGATGTCAAAACTCAGGGTATGTTCATTTAATCTTTCTCTGGATTAAATACATTTGTATTTTCTATCAAGAGTTAGCTCGAATATATATTCATACAAACATGCATATGAATAAATGTGTTATATATTACACATACTGCATATGTATGTATGTGTGTGTGTGTGTTTGTATACATATAGGTTTTTAAGAGGACAAATGTAATCGGGAAATTATAGAAAATGCTCGTTAAGATTTTATTTTCTAATTTTCTTAACAACAATCTCAAAACTAGAAACTACAGAAATAAAATCATTGGTTTTTAAACATATGGGAAATCCAACAAGATTGATGTTTTGTCTGAACCAATTTCCTTGTGGACCATCACCATGCCTTGATAAGCTTGGCATGCTTCCTTACACGTTGGGCATCAATTTCTATAGGCAACTAGGTATGTGTTCTCATGAGGGTAAAGGCTATGTCAAACTATGAATATGTGTATATAATCATTTTCTATGTGGATATGCTAACTATCTGATGTTTACTGAATTCTAAGATATTTTAGAAGTAAGGATAATTTTTTATTTTTCCTATGTTTTCTATGACACATACCTTGAGAATACTTATTATATAGTGATGTTTCATGGCACTGTAGAATCTTTTCACAGGTATATAATGTAAATTGTTCCCATAAAACTAGGTGTCAGGTTTTAGAAGAAAAGTCTTCTCTTGAAATTATATACTTTAATTTCTTAGCTGTCATATATGTTTCAGAAAGCGTACTTATACTACCTACATCACCTGAAGTCTGTGAGTTTTTAGAGAGGTACTTATTGCACAGATTTGAGATAGTCAGAATGGTAATCTTCACCTCAGACATATTAGCTCTTCTACAAGTTAACAGTAATATCCAAGCTCAGATAACCTTACTAGAACTATTTTAAAATACCACACACACACACACACACGCACACACACGCATGTATACAAACATGTGGATTTTTAAAACCATAATGTGTAGTTAGTCTCTTACCTTAAACCATATACAAAAATTAACCTGAGATGGATAAAAGACCTAAGCATAAGATCTAAATTAAAAATCTGTGAAAGAATATAGTGGGAAAGTTTTGGGATTGGCTGATTTTGCTTAGCATGATATTCTCCAGCTCCATCTACTTACAGGCAAATGCCATAATTTTATTCTTTTCTAATGCTGAGTAATATTTCATTGTGTATAAATAGTACAGTTTCTTTATCCATTCGTCTGTTGAAGAGCATCTAGGTTAGTTCCACAGTTCAGCTATTGTGAATTAAACTCCTATGAACATTGATGTGGCTGTGTCACTATAGTATGCTGATTTTAAGTCCTTTGGGTACAGACTAGGGAGTATGATAGCTAGGTCAAATGGTGGTTCCATTCAAAGTTTTTTTTTTTTTTTTTTTTTGGTACTGAAGATTGAACTCAGGGGTTCTTGGCCACTGAGCCACATCCCAGCCCTATTTTGTGTTTTATGTAGAGACAGGGTCTCATTGAGTTGCTTAGCGCCTCGCCAATGCTGAGGCTGGCTTTGAACTCGCGATTCTCCTGTCTCAGCCTCCCTAAGTGCTGGGATTACAGGCTTGCGCCACCGTGCCCAGCTCCATTCCAAGTTTTCTAAGGAATCTCCATACTGCTTTCCATAGTGGTTGCACCAATTTGCAGTCCCACTAGCCATGTATGAATGTACCTTTTTTCTCACATCCTCGCTAACACTTATTATTGCTTGTATTCTTGATAATTACCATTCTGATTGGAGTGAGATAAAATCTTAGAGTAGTTTTAATTTGCATTTCTATAATTACTAAAGAAGTTGAACATATTTTCATATATTTATTGATTGATTGTATGTTTCCTTCTGAGAAGTGTCTGTACATTTCCTTAGGAGCTACTATTTTTAAAAAGAAGAAAAAATAGCAAGTGTTTGTGAGGATGTGAGGATTGGAACCTTTTAGTAATGTTGATGAGGATGTACAATAATTCATCTATTATGGAAAACTATCACAGTTCCTTCTGGATAAAAAAATCAAAAACAGAGCCGGGCGCGGTGGCTCAAGCCTGTAATCCCAGCACTTAGGGAGGCTGAGACAGAAGAATTGCGAGTTCAAAGCCAGCCTCAGCAAGGGCGAGGCGCTGAGCAACTCAGTGAGACCCTGTTTCTACATAAAACACAAAATAGGGCTGGGGATGTGGCTCGGTGGTCAAGTGCCCCTGAGTTCAATCCCCAGTACCCAAAAAAAAAAAAAAAAAATCAAAAACAGGATCTCAAAGAGATGTCTGTATACCCAAGTTAATATCAGCAGTATACATAATAGCCAAAAGGAGAATCAACCAAAATTTTCATCTATAGATGAATTAAGTAAGCAAAAAGCCATATACATACAAAAAACATTATTTAGCCTTCGAAAGGAAGGAAATTCTGACACAAGCTACATGAATGAAACTTGAAGATATTATATTATGTGAAATAAGCCAATCACAAAGGGGATAATCACTTAAGTGAGGTATCTAGCGTAATCACACATAGTAACAAAAAATAGAATGGTAGGTGCCCAGGGATAATGGAAGGAGTACTTAGGAGTTATTTCATGAGCATGCAGTTTCAATTTTGCAGCATGAAAAAGCTCTGGAGATTGCTTGCACACTGAGGAAAATATATTTAGCAATATTGTACTGTAAATTCAAAAGTGGTTAAGATGGTGAATTTTATATTGTGTGTATTTTAGCACAAGTTTTTTTAAAAAACACAGTGTAGAAAAATGCAGTCAGATATCAATAATGGAGAAATGCTTTCCAAAGGAGTAATGACCTCTGCCTGTAAATCCTGCCATTCATAGGAGAAAAGAGGCCAGGACAGACATCCTGAAAGAGAGATGGTGGTGAGGGAGCAGTAATGAACAGTGAAAAGACTATCGCCTCTTGGGTCACTTGCTCTAGAACTTGAAGCATACTATGTCTTGCCACATTGGACCAAGTTCACTAAATGCTCTGGTGCCTCAGTTCTCCATTTTAAGTGGAGGCTACAATATAAACATTGTGAGATTGTTCTGAGGATGAATTAACATATATGTGTTTGGTAAGTATCTGACACTCAGCTGGAAACAAAGAATATACTCATGTATCATTACTAATACTGTAATTATTATTTTTCTTCAATAAAAATGTGCTTTTACTTCAAATCAAAATTGTCTATACTCTGAAAAATAAAGCAACATTTTGTTAGGGATTTTATTTAATAGATATAATTTTTGTGCATAAACTTTTGAATAAATAAATTTTTATCTAAAAAGGAATGCATTTGTCTCTGTAAATAACTTAAATAATAGTATTTCCCCAAGCAAATAAAAATACTCATTGAATTCTATGTAAAGAGTCTCACATTTACTTATGCACAAACTATAATCTAATGCTAATCAGAAATATTATCAATTTTGTATTTAGAGAAAGAGTGTTAAATGTGATATACAATAATAATGAAAGTAAACAAGTTAAACTGGAATAAAGTTATTGTTCCTATGTTAGTAATTTTCCAGAACTCCAAGGACTTTTGTTTCTATGTAGTGCTATAAAACACAAGGCATTAGTGGTCTCCTTCTTATAGAGTGCTAATTTTTGAAATAACTTTTATTTGCCTTCTTTGTAAAACATAATGTTTAATGACTGAACTGGTATTTTTATCACTTATAAACATTTATTGAGTATACCTTGACCAGTCCCTAAGACAAGTGGTACTTGTAGACAATAGATAATGTATGTGCATTCTCTAGTTTGGAGGTCAATTGAGTTTTATCTTTAAACGTTTAAAATCACTCATCTCTTTATCCCTATATTTTCTGAATATATTAATGTAACAAAACTCAGTCACTTAAAATGATTTAAAGTTAACTTCTCAAACTTCCAGCATATGTTACATACTATAACACAAAATCTCTCATTTATATACATCATAATTCACATCAACTAAGATGTTCTCAAGAAAATATTAAGTTAATTAAAATATTATTGGTGCTTGACTGCAGAGCATATGGTTTTAGATGGTTGACAAGACACTTTGCAAAGGCCAAAATAACCATACCATTAAATCTCACACCAACCAATGTATCTGCTCATGACTACATCCATAAGCAAAAATGTAAACATCTGAAACATAAAGGTGACATTATGGAAACAGAAAATTTTTTTTCACTTGGAACATAAACTTTCTATAGTTAATACTGAGGCATCTTTGATTGCTACCAGACCCTTCTAAATGCAAAAGTGAGGTTGTCAAACCAAGCCTTTGTTTACAGAACATAATCTAATTACCTATGGATTGGTGTGGGAAAATAGTCCAGGATCTGACTTGACATCAATGTGCTTTCAATATTTCAGACAATCTATTTTATGTTCAGCCTTGGAGTTTGTACCATGACCAAAAATGTTTTTTTCAGTACCATGACTTAAAAATGTAGAGAAATCAAGATTTCTTTTACTATATGGTATACAAATATAATGTATTCAAAAATAAAATTGCTTACTTCCTACATGGTTTTCTAAGACACATTCACTATGTATATGAGCCCCCAAATTCAAGTACAGTTTTGGCATCAAGATGCCTTCTCAACGCCAATATGGAGATTAACCACACTATGTTTGCTTTATATATGAATTCCCAGCATTTAATAAAGTTCTTGTCTACCTTCAGCACATTTGAGAAAGGAGCCAAGAGAATAGGTTGACATTGTGGAGTTACATTATTGGGGAAGGGACCAAACACAGGGCTCTAACATTTGTTTGGAGTTCCAACAATATTGTTTTCATTATAGTGAGCTTAAATAGGCATTAGCAGCCTTTCTATCAAAGAAATTAGTCCTTATATGAATGCCCTATAAATAAAATTGCTATACAGTGGAATAATAGGAACATGTAATGAAACTTGATTTTGAGCCAAACAAACATATGGACATTAAAAATAAAAAAGGAAAATGTGCATTATATGGGTCCCATGTGGGATGATTGAAGTCATCCACTAACATGTGTATCTGGATTCTATCCATTTAGGAGCACAAGATTCTTTCAGGCAGGGGACTGCTCTTATGGTCTAGGGGTGTTAGATGTGAGAAGATGTGGTTTCCTGTGGGGTGGAGGAAAAGGTGAGACAAAGTTTTCAACAGTTACCAGGATTTTGTTCAACACATTTTATTGGATAGTGTGATACTAAGCTCCGTGTCATGGTACTGGTAATTATAACATTCATTATTATCTCCAAACAAGTAAGGAAGTCTCTGCTTTGTATAAAATTTTGCATGACTTAGTTGTCTATGTCAGACCTCATGTTAATTTCAGACATTCATTTATTCAAGACCTGTATTGAACATCTACCAATAAGATATTTTTTAATAAATAGGAGAATCATTTTATCTCCCTTTGTTAAAACAGTCCATTCATTCACATTATCCAAGTGACAACATTTTTCGCATATTTCAAGATACCAATAGTCTTCTATGGTAGTGTGAAGTACCAAAATAAGCAATGAATCTACCTGAACAATGCACTTGAAACTTTCATGAATTTCAAAATCAGTGAATAGAAGGGAAAGCACTTTTCAAGGGTTTGGTTGTAGACCCTAAAACTGCACAGGTCTAAGGACTTAAATGCTTAATAGAATGTAATACTATCAACCAGTAAAAATGCTTAATCCAAAATGCTTAATAGAATGTAATACTATCAACCAGTAATTTCCAAATGAATATATGATCATAAGAAATTAATGGTTAAGACAACATAAAAAGGCAGGTCAGCACAAACATTTATACTCCTTGCAAATTCCCTACTATACCTTTGAGGTTGAGAAAATTTTGAGTGAATTATTTTCTAAATAAATCACCATCTGAATAACATACAGATTATTACAAGTTTCAAATTTCATTGTTTAAATATTTTGTTTTCTTTTAAGTATCACAGAAAAAAATTTTTTTCAAATAACATATTTACCAAGCTCTGAGGCTTTTAATAAAGACTTAGACCCTTTGTGTGGGAGAAATAAGTGGTGAGGAGATGTTTTCAACAGTTACGAACAATTTTGTCAACACATTTTATTGGATAATGTGCTACTAAGACTCCTGACACAGGTGGTATTAGTAATTACAGCATATGGTATGATCTCAGAGTGGTAATGATGACTCTGTTTTGTATAAAGAGTTACATTATTTATCTCATTGCTGGGTCCAGTTTCATCATGAAGTTTCCACTGTTCCCATCTTTCCCCCTAAGTCTGTCCACCCTCCTCCCATTTCATTTAGGCTAGATTTCATTTTAGAAGCTTTCTGGGAATTATTTCCTCCGAATTATTTTTTTCATAGCACTCAAGGTGTCCTCTTTGGTGGAACCTATATTACAATTCTTTGTTTTATATTTTCTCCACCTGTCCAGATGCTACTTCCTGATATATGTTCCACAAAGGCAGAATTGTATTATTTGCCACTTTCCTCAACATCTAACCCAATCCCTGAATAAAATTATGAGTGAATGAATGGGAAATATGTAGATCAGGTTTACTGTTAATTGCGTAGCTTTTGGCAAATTACTTCCTCAATCTCAAAATGAGAGATGTGGGCAAGATGATTTCTAAAATCTTTAAAAACCTAAATTTTTAATGTTTTGTGATAACTGAAGACTTCAGAGGAGTCTTTCCTTCAAAACTGCTATTTCTGCTGGGCATGGTGACACATGCCTATAATTCCAGCAGCTCGGGAGGCTGAGGAAGGAGATAGAAACCAGCCTCAGCACATTAGTGAGGCCATAAGCAACTTAGTTGAGGCCCTAAGCAACTTAGTGAGATGTCTCCAAATGAAATATAAAAAGGGCTGAAGATGTGGCTCAGTGGTTAAGCACTCCTGGGTTCAATCCCCAGTACCAAAAGAAAAAAAGAAAAGAAAAGCTATTTCCTTTGCCTGAAGAATGTTTTGTTGTTGTTATTGTTGGTATTGTTTTAATTTCATACGACATGTTAAGGGAGAATTGGCTTCCAAAAGCAAATTGGTAGCTAATAGCCAGATGTAGAGCATTTGTTTAGCTTCTGAGGCAATATCCTAAGTTATGACAGATTTTGAACAGAAACTCTCAGAGAAAATTAAGTGATAAACAATAAATTAAAGTAGGGCCCTGTTTTACCTGTAACTGCACAGAAAAATAATAATATCTAATATAATACTCACCTGATTTAAAATTAGTATTAGCTATTTCAAAAAATAAGCTTAAATAAAATAAGAACCTTGAAGTATAAAAAGAAAAATATAATCTGATTGCATTAATTCAGATTAATATATTTTGGCTATGTGACTTCAACCAAAAATTAATTAAAGAAGATTTTAATAGAAAAATAAAGAAGATATTGACTATATAATGAATGACCTTGAGAAAGTATTCAAAAGTGTGTGAACTATGTATAGAGGAAGTTTTGCCCAAGGAAATCCATCAATTAAGATAAATTATTTTAAATATTTTAACCTCTTTGCTTTGATCCAGTCAATGAGACTATCAAATTATTATGGGCTGGGATTGTGGCTCAGTGGTAGAGTGCTTGTCTCAAATGTGAGAGGCACTGGGTTCGATCCTCAGCACTGCATATAAATAAATGAATAAATAAAGGTCAATTAACAACAAAAAAATTTTTTTAAAAATTATTATAGCTAACTCATTCAGAGTTTATGATGATTCAAACACATTGTTATTTCTGGTATGCAGATTAGGGAATTATGAAATCAGTGGGAGAGCTGGAATTTGAAAATAGGCTATCTGAGCCAATTTTAAGTGTAGTTGAGCTTTGCTACCTGCTATCTCTTATTGAATATCCAGCATCCAATATTTTTCCTGGCATATAGTAGAGGCTCGGTTTATGCTCATTGAATTAATATACAGATGAACAAATAGGATTCCAGAATTAAATGGGGGGAGGCCAGAAATGTGAAGACAGTTCATGGAGCTGGACAAAATGACAATGAAATTCCTTTTGTGAAGAGAATATCCACAGGGAAAGTATTTTATCATAGAAGTGTGTTTTTGATTCATTTTGTGTGTTTGTGTGTGTGTTTTCTTGTATTGGCATGTATAATAGTTTAAATGTAATAAAGTCTAATCTTCAAAGTGAGATTTAGGTATTATTTTCCAATTCATATACAAACTAAATGTGACAGAATATAAACTCTTGACAAATAAGAATTATAATGGAAATTTTGACAGGTCCTCAATTCTGCTACCAGAACACATCACAACATTTTAACTCTCTCCATATTTAGACCTGAAATAAAGTTAAATTAGAGGATTTCCCCTCTAGGCATTTAATCCAGTAAGTCTGTTCAGTTGCTGATTTTTTATGTGATCATTGGACCTTTCCCTATTTGTTAGATAATTATCAATGGATATGAAAAAGTTTTATTAAGATGAAATAGTTTTAGCTTTGGGACAAATAAAGGGTCATGACATTTCCATTACCATTAAACTTTGTAGAATAATGATGCCAAATGGTAAAGGATGATATGATGCAGTCTGAAATCTTGAGGTACTGTTTATGAGACATACAAAGAAATATTAATTGATTTCATAGCATACTACACTGCAGTTGTGTGTCTCTGTAGTTTTTATAATGCAATTGGAAAAGAACAATGACTGGAACATTTCAAAATCAATTTTTTCTTTGAGCATCTTTCTGGACCTAATGATGACAATATAAGTAAATTAGTGAATTGTGCCATGTAAATAGTTGACTAGAATACAATTTACAAATATCTGTATACTGAAAACACTTTTAAGCAATCTTGGAAAGATGCTTGGACTTCTCAAGAGTGTACCTTTAAAGTGAAACTGACTTGACTCTGTGATATACTTGTAAGAATAATTTTACAAGATCTTATGCAAACAGCATTGAACTAAAATTGCACTGCAAAATTGCACAGCTATGGGCCACAAATGCTTAAATTGAGAACTGTGTAGACCCTTAAGTCTATTGGTATATAAGTTAATTATCTCTTTCCCTATAGGGTTATTTGAAAACATTGTGAAAATGTAATTGGGATTATAATATTAAGAGGAAAATATAAGTGAAAATGAATTTCTGCTTTAATTTCAAATGATGAAATCCAAATTTTTCAAACAGTATTTCAGAGGTAAATTCTCATGTTTCATTGTTTTTCAATGAAATTGTTTTCAATTAATTCAAGAAATATTTATCACATATAGAGAGAAAACTGTGAGTTGACCTCCAGGAACTTAGAAAATTGAGTAGTATTCTTACATGTTTGAGACTGCCTAAATATTTTCCACTTCCTTTGCTTATTCCTGTGCTTACAGGGAGACCACATTATTATACTCTTTGTGAATGGAATATGGGCACAAATGATGTATACCACTTGTACATCTGATCCTTAAAATGCTGCATGACTCTTCCATGATGCTTCCGCTGTTAACATAGCTAAAAGAAAAGATATCAAAAATGGTGAAGCCACTAGCTAGAAAGATCGTGGATCTGAGTTACCATGTGGAGGAGATGACACAAAGTAAAGCCATTTGACCTACAAAATACAATGACATGAATTAGAAATAAAATTTTATTATATCCATTGTATTTGGTATATGGTTGTATATAATAGCTATTTTTAATTATCCTAACATATACAGGAAAGATTATATCATAAAGAATTGATGGCAAAACCAAAATCTAAATAATATAACATTGACCTAGATGTTGAACCTCAAATTTGAAGAAACGAGGCAGGCTGGATGGTTAGAAATCCTTGCCTTCTAGAATTATAAAATCCAATTATCTCTATATTTCAAAGAATAAGAGAACTTTTGGGAAATTTGGTTCAATGGACTTCTCCATTTAATAAAGTGACTGAAGGCTATCAGTAGAAGACACTATTACTCACTACATGAAACAAACACAAATCTGAATCTATTACTCACTGAAAAAGGAGAGCTGTACTTGTAAGATGATCTATGACTAAAACAGAGACCTGACCTTGGGTATATAGGGCTTGAGGAAAGATGAACTTCAGGAATTGACAGATTTTCAGAAACAGAATTTGGAAATTTATCTCTAGCTATAAAGTGAAGTAGACTGTTATTGACTGGCTATCTTTCCAAAGGGTGTTGACTGAAGTGAAGATATTGAGTTAGTTGATATTCAAAGTGTCAATGTTGTCATTGGTTAAGTAGGATGTATTTAAAACAAATTCAAGCTGTTATTCTTCTGATTGCCAATAAATAGTCCATCCTTTCAATAGATTGATAGATTTTAAAACATACTTTTGGAAGGACATTACAATGAGGACAAAAAGACAAACCAGAGTAAAGAACCATGTCTGAAAAAACAATTTGGTGTATAGTTTTTGGCTACTGCTATGCACATAGAACTGACTGGAAGCAATAGATCAGAAGTCTACTAAGTTTTTGAATTAACTCTATTACCAGATAATCCATGAATATGAACTTAAACATAGGCCTCCAACCTTCCAAAATACAAGTTTCCATACTAACCAATGTCTACCTTCAAAGAATCCAAGGAGAAAAACACAAGGAAGAACCCACTCAAGAGCAGATCAGGGGCTCAAGGAGAAAAAGGGATAAAGGAGTCCCTCCTGAGAACAGGAATTGGCCTGTTCAGAGCATGGTGAGGACTCCTACAATGTGTAGCCTATCTTGCTGGATGTCATCACTGCCACGGAACAGGAACTTCTATGTGCCTTTCACTCTTTCTTTTTCTAAAAGAGATATTTAATTATGGCTTATCCTGTCCCTGATACATCATTGTATATTGGTTGAGGGAATGTAGGACCCACAAAACCAACCACAGTGAGTCTTCAATTAAAAACTATCAGAGTTTAGCAAAATAAACCAGACTCAGAAAGTCAAAAATTGTATATTTTTTTCATATTTGGAAGTTAGGGAGAAAAGAAGGAAAAGGAGATCTCATGAAAATCAAAGGAGACCAGTAGAGCAGGAGAAGGAATAAGTGAGAAGAAAGGCAAAGGGAAGGTACAGGAGAATTAAATTGATCAAATTATATTATGTGTATGTATGAATATGTCACAATGAATATCATTATTATGTATAATTACAATGTACCAATAAAATTTTTAAATAAAAAAACTAAATAAAATTTATTAGAGTTTTGTATTGTTTGAATTTGGAATGTTCCCTAGAGGCCCATGTGTTAAAGACTTGGTTTCACCACTTCCCAAGAACTGGTGGAAACTTTGAGTGCTGGGAACTTGTGGAAGGAAGATCCTTAGGTCATTGTGGGCATACCCTTGAAAGATATTGTGGGACCCCAGCTCCCTTTTCTCTCTCTCTTCCTCTCTTTCTCTCTGTCTCTTGCTTCCTGGCCATGAGGTGAGTGGTTTTGCTCCATTGGATACTTCTGCTATGGTAGGCCAATTAATCATGGACTGAAACCTAAAACTGTCAGCCCAAATAAATTTTTTAGGTGTTTGCTATGGTGATAAAGAGCTCACGAAAGAATGCACATTAGGGGGGAAAAACTATATGTATCCATGAATAGACACACAAAAATAAATGTGGAGAAAATAATTCAGTTAGGATTTACTGTTAAAACTATATAAGTATATTTGTCACAACAAATTAATGTATAGAACTAAAATCTAAGATGACATTCATAAACTTTTGGAGACAGATGGGTTTCCATGGAAATTAAAAGAGAATTTGACATCAGAATCTTATGCTACATTGTTCACAGTTTTAATCAGTCAAGTCTACGGACTGGGGCTTAAAACTACCAAAGCACCATGGTCCCATTTGGACTAAGAAACACGAGTCTGTATCAAGCCAGGCATCTGCAAGTTGTGCTAGATCAGTTGCTTCACTTTTGAGACTGCTTCATGACTGCAGTCACAAATGGGAGAGAAATGGTGGGAAAGAGTGCTACTCTCTTGGATCTATGCAAAACAAAAACACTAAAGGAAAACCAGGCAGGGCAATGATTAAGAGAATCCATCTGGGCTGGATGTTGATAAGATGGAAGAACACCTCCTGTGTAGAATTACAAACTCCCACCACTGAGACTGGACCAGCTGTTGAAGACATGGAAAATTCTGAAATGTAAAGGAATTCTGCCTTGTGGAATTCATGGTAGAGGGATGAGTCCTAACAGGAGAGACAGATCTCAGAAGCATCGAGTTTGTTCAGTGGGGAATGTGTGGAAGGTAAGTATCCAGGTGATACACACTTAGGGACCAGGAAAAAGTATTCCTATGGTAGAAACCACAATATAAGTCATAGGAGGACTATATGACATAGATTCTTCCATTTTTTCTTTCTTTCCCTTCCTTCCTCCTTTCTTTCCCTCGTTCACTTCATTTTTCTCTTTACCTCCTTCTTTTTTTTTTTAAATGGGTTAGCTTCTTAAAAAGTGATCATTTTTTTGATCACATTACCAATTCAGAATTACAGGGTAAAAAAAAGGAGAAATTAAGCTATAACTTAAAAGCATTTAAAGACACTTCGGGAAGATGAAGGATGAAGGAAGTTTGCTCAATGACTACAATTCTCCAGAATATCATCCATTTCTCCACTGCAGTTGCTGAAGGAAGCCCTGCTCTATCCAGTCTTTGGAGTGAAAATGACAAATAGGGAAAGGGGTTTTCGGATTTTAAAAATTGTGAACATACATTTAATGTTATTTTGAATTATAAGAAAGCAAGTGATTTTTTTACCTTATATCCTGAAGATTTGATAATGAAAAGATTTTATCATCAAATTGGAAGCACTTCTACCCATGTAAGTGGAAGGTCTGTATTGTGTCAGGTTATTTTATGCATTATCTCTGGTAAACCAGATTGAATTAAATATGTCAATATAATTTGATATAGGAAATAGAGTAATGAGAGAATTTTCATTCTGATATAGAAACTGGCCCAGAGTTCATCTGATTAATTTAACATTTAACTCATTTCAGCACCTATTTCAATAACCATACACTGTGGACCAAGGTGGATAAACAAGAGACTCATGGCCTTTGTGTGTTGGAAGAGGGAGTGAGTGCTTGGGGGAAGGGATGGCCATAACTCTAGTTCATTTTAGGTTTAATGGTTAAGAAATTAAAAAGCTTCAGAACATTGTGAGGGAACCTCTTTTCCCTTCACCTCCTGGTTCTCTGTAAACCTGCTCACAGAGCTGTCCTGGATTCTTGCCATCTCTTACTTCCTCCAAGAAGGAAATGGATTATCTGATTGGTAGATGGTATCAATGATCCATGTTTCTCAATCTAGTAAAATTGATTCACTAAATGGTGTAAGCCTCAAACCGAGGAGAGGAAGAAATCCTATTCTCTAGTTCCAAAGATCCTGTAGGCATGCTGGCCCAAGGTCTAAACTTGAAATGGGGTAGTATAGCCCTTACATTGACACAGCTAAATTCATATTATCCCTAATAAAGCTGTCGTGTTCTTCTCCATCTGGGTCTGATTTTCAAATATATCTGCAGATGATGAGGAAGAAAGGGTAGTATTCTCCTCTTCCCTTCTGTGCATCCTGTGTTGTCACCTAGCCTAGGGTGACTGACACTGAAGCTCTCTCCTTTTATGATGAAGTCCTCATTTACAAGTAGATTTAAATCTAATTAATATTTTCCAAAAATAAAAGTAGAAGTCCAGAACCTTATAGTGAGGAACTCTGGATGTATCCTGATGTGACTACAGGCACATCAATCATCTTCCTTGAATTTATTTTCTCATTTGAAAAGTGAAGATAATATCTCTCTAGCAGAACTATTTTGAATATTAAATTAAACATGTCAAAAGGCATCCAGTGCTGTGCCCAGAACAGCAATAAGTGTTCAAAAATAGAGTATTCTTATTGATAAGTGCATAACTGGTTAAACAAACACAAACTTTGATGATAATGTCTGTCAATTTCTAGTGCATTATAGACATGTTAATTCCTTTTAGTCCAGACTTTGCTGAAGAATGAGGAATAGAATCCAAACTAAAGAAATTTTATTTATTTGTTAAATTAAAAACTGTAATGCAAAAATCTAATAAAGAAACATCTGTCAAGTGAAATTCATAAGTCTTTACTTGGGAAAGTTCGAGTTTTTGCTCATAAATAAATAATGAAATTTATGGTACAGGTTTAAGATCATGTTGGGTGGCCCAGCTGTTTCTCCTGTGCATTAGGAATGCCGGGCACTGCATACTTTTCAAATCCAAAAGCAATAGCTCTTTCCCTTATGATCCAACTCAAAATGTAGTCAGAGTTAGCTGGACCAAAAGCTGAGTAGGACCAGAGCTAGGGTCTGCTTCCCCCAGTTTACATGCTTTCTGTGGTTTATAATGCGATTGGTAACCAGGAACGCTCAATATAACCACCTGGGTTCAAATGTATGCAAAATTATAAACACTGCCAACTATCTCAGCTTAGAGGAGGCACTGTGTTTATTTAAGAATATGGCATGATAGAAATCGGCTGCTGGCATATGATTTCTTTCTTAAGGCAAAAAATCAAATGACCCATGTTAGGAGTCTTTTATTAAAGCCTTATGCTTGTGGTGCTCATTTGATTTTTAGAAGAAGTCAACGAGAAATGTAGGTGAGTTAAAGAGTACAGAGGGTTAAAAAAATTCATGAAAACATGAGATCGACTTTAGGGATTCTTTTTTATCCTTGAAAGAATAATATTACGGGACCAAATGATAGTCCCTCTATAAAGAAAACACTATACCATTTCTCAAAGTATTTCTTAATATGCATCTAAAGTTTCATTGTTAAAGACTCAAATTTTCCAAATCAGAGAAAAGTATTACTTCATGGTTCCCAAGTTTCCAATCACTTAACATATGAAACACTGAAGTTCAGAGTCAAATGCTCCAAGTTAAAAGCATCTGTTTGATGTCGGCGAGGTCCCTGACAAATTCAGTGTTAAAAGACTCTTTGTGCTGCTTTTTGAAAATACATCACTTTATAATAAATCTCTGGGCTCTGACACTCTCAGTGATGAGGTTTACTTTATAGACTTATGCAAGAGGATGTTTGCCACACCTGGCTCTTTGTGAGATGAGAGTGGCAACTGTGAAATCAAATTGACATAGGGCTTCAGGTCTAGATGCTGACCTAGGTACCTTTATTTTCTTAACACTCAGCACACGCATTCTCAGAAGAGAATGCCCTATCTGGCTTTCTTTTTCTTCTCCATTTCTAGAACAACAACAACAACAACAAAATCCAAAAAACAAAAACAAAAAAAAAACCTGTTATCAAGTTAGAAAAGATCCAAAGGATTAAAGCTGTCGAAATAGTCATTATAAAAGTTGCTAAGGCTGTATGAATATGGCACAAAGTGGATTTCAGATGATTGGTAGTTACTTCATTCTTTCTGGGGACCACTGATTTGCACAGAGAATGCATTCACTATGGAACATTCTATTTTGTGTTTGCTTCAGGGCATGAAGGTATCGTAAAAATGAATAGCTTTTTGAACATTAAAAACTCCTGATATGAGGACTGGGGCTGTAGCTCAGTGGTAGAGCGCTTGCCTGGCATGCGTGAGTCAATGGGTTCGATCCTCAGCACCACATAAAAAAAATGAATAAAATAAAGATGTTGCATCCATCTACAACTAAAAAAATATTTAAAAAAAAAATCCTGAAATGAGCCTGACATGGTGGTATGCACCCATAGTTCCAGTTACGCAGGAGACTGAGGCAATAGGATCACTTGAGCCCAGGAGTTCAAAAACAGCCTTGGGAACACATAGTAAGATCCTGTCCTCACTCCCACCCTAAACACCTTCAAAAAGAAGAAAAGAAAGAAAAACAAAAAAATTGCAATGATGAAATGATGATTTACGTATCTAAAAGCATACTTCTTTAAGAAATTGTACTACATGTTTACTATAAAGCTTTTATATACCAGAGATAAATGCAAAGGAAATAAATCCCACCCCCTAGATATAGCCATTTAGATATATACTGATTTCTCCTAACATACACAAAATCACAAATGTGCAGATATATATATGTCTTTAAAAAAATAACCTGACCCCTTCACATATATTTGAGATTTTGTTTTCACATAATAGGTTGGGAACCTCCCTCCATTCTTTTCTCTTTCTCTGTGGACTCATGATGTTTCATTATGTGGATCTCTCAATGAAACCATCACCTAACCCAAAACTAGACAGTCACCAACGTCCTATGTGTCCCTCAAGCTCCCCACCTACTTCATTCTCTTTTCCTCCATTATTACAAGTCTCTTGGCTTCTGTCTCTCATTCTCTTTTTAAAGAATAAACTACACACACACAAACTTGCACATGCATACAATATGTGGCTTTTTCTCTCTGGTATTTGGTCTTTGTAAATATGGTATCATCTTGTTTGTGACCTTTTTTATTTTATCTCTGAACATTATGAATGTTTTTAAGACTGAACCATATTTTTAATATATAATATTCCACAGTATTAAAATACCACTACATATCCATTCTGCTATTGACAAACTTTTGTTAGAAATTTGTGTGTTTGTCTGTGTATGTGCAAAATATTGTGAATACTTTATCATGTGAAAGTTTTTTTCTTATGTTCCTACGAAAAGTCCTTATAATGAATGAGTATTGAATTTTACCAAAATATTTTTAATATAAAAATAACAAAGGTGAAAGAAAATCCACTTGATTTTGCATCTCTTTT
>CM053410.1:48649743-48696272 GCA_028644305.1 Xerus rutilus | reverse complement strand
CTGCTGTACATTGAAATGCATTGGAAAAATTAAAATTTTGTCAACGAAAAGACTGGACATTTAATTGAGAAATATAAAGTTGATTAGCTAACATTCACCTTTAATATTTTATAAAACTGAAAGGCTACTACCTTTCTTCCTTCCTAGACTTATGCTTCAGATTCACTGGCCAAATATCTGACCACTTTTCCAGCGTGGTGACATATGGTCACCTGCTTAGGACTAATACCCGGTACCACAGATAAATAAAAATCTGTTGAAAAAGGCATGCCTCTACTATCTGGAAAGAGGTAAAACTTTGGCTATGAATGAATGTGGTGATCAGTAAATCCTCTCCCCCTTTAAACAACTATAAAGATGGGAAAATTTGACAAAAATTATCCCAGCCACCTAGAAATCTTTGAAGACAGTCTGAATACCAGCAGTTTTGCTGCTGCTGGAGGCTAACTTTAATTGAGGGAGGATAATCTATACCCAGCAGCCATCTAGGAAGGTCTGGAACCCTCCTCGCCCAACTTCTGCAATGCCTATTGGGGTGAGTGGAATACCAGAGCACTAGACTAGAAAGATCCTGGGAATGTGATCACCACTGAGGACCTTGATAAATATTCCATGCTTCCTGGCTGTCTAGAGCTTGTACACTCATGCAGCAGAGACCCGAGAGGGCCCATTCAAAATAAGAACTAAGGCACACTGGAAAGATGCCCAGGCTTAGAACACACTCACCAAACCAAACACAGATCCGTGCATGGAAGCCTTAGAGACAAGAGGTGCTGAAGCAAAAACTGTGACTAATCATTGGCTGATCATCCTTAAGAAAGCAAGCTGAAAAATGAAAATAAGAATTTTTTAAAAAAATCTGAGCAAAGACATTAGCAGCTACACACAGCAGGGATGCGTGGATCTGCTGATTAAGTCTAAGCTAGCTAATTTTGAAAAAAAAAGAAAAAAGGAAGTAAATAAGAAAAAAACATTAACTGAAACCCTCAGGAAGAAAAATGCTAACAGTACAACCAGGGTTGCTATATCATTTAAAATGTTCAGTGTTCAATTAAAAACAATTGGAGACATGCTACAAAGCAGAAGCCATGTGACCCATCCTCCCAGGGGGATAAAGCAATCAGTGGCTATTATCCTGATAGGTCATGTAAATTGGATTTAGTGAACATTTCAAAGCAGCTACTGTTAATATAGTCAAAGAATGTATTAAAGAACAGAAAATGATGATCATGACTCAATATATAGGGAATATCAATAAAGAAATCAAAGCTATTTAAAACTAACAGATGGAAATTCTGATTTTTAATACCATGTGTTAAGATTATTTACTATATTTTGGTCTCCACATGAGCTCACTTTCTGGATAATTGCAAAGTTAAGTAATTGCCTGGAGAAGGTAAACATTTTTAAAGTCTCTAAGAGGAGGCTTGACTTATTTGATACAACTGCAATAAAATAGTAGTTTGAATCAACATAAAATCCTTCTTGTATCTATTATATGATGTCATGTGGAACTGCCAACACACACTTTTTGATGTAAGACTTTTTCAATATACTTCATTCATAATCAGAACCCTCATTGTGATATCATTTTTTCCCAAATCTCTGAATAAATAAATAAAAGTGTGTTGACTTTGATTTAATTGTGTTTTCCTTAGGCACCTGATGACGACAACTCAGGAAGATTCGATTTACTAGTGTGATAGAATTAAATGGCTAATGACTGGAGGTGGGACATTTTTAATTCTAAACTAACAAGCTTAATTTCTTCAGCATTTATGCTGTGACTTGGGGCTCCTGATGTGGCTCTAAACTTGTGTTCCAGAGTAGTTGTTCCCTTAATATGTTCTTTCTTCTCAAACAGAATTGTTTCTATGTGAGCAAGAACCATAGTGTTTTGTTGTTGTTTTTGTTGTTGTGTGTTTTATTAGTTTTGCTGATACAGTAGCTGAAAGGGGATAGAAAAGGACCTGGGTATAGAATTTGATCCAAATCTTAAAAATATGAAGGATTTTAAACAACAATGTCATATGTGTGTGTTCCACTTATGAATTCAGGCACTGTGAACAGTATGCCCTAATTCATAAGAGGAATGCACACAGTTTGTGGAGAAGACCAGCAGCCTGACTAGATTCTCAGAGCTAAGAACAGGGTGCAGAAGGAGGCCCAGAAATGATAAGATGAAAAATGTCAAATTTATCATTTACCTGAGGAAAATCTGAAGTATGGAAAACTTAGTTTTGTGGCTTTTAGGATCCTCAAAAGATAACTCTCCTTTTGTATCACCCAACCAGTACCAGTTATTTTTCCTAAGTTGATCCTATTGTCCCCTCAATGTCAAGAAAATCTTTACATAAGTATAAAAAGAGAAAAAAGGACCTATAATTTTCAAACATGGTTTTCAACCTATGTTCTCTATTCTTTCCTCTTCTTCTCTCTACTTGAGATCCAAACTCCATTCCTGGCTTCTACTCAATCTTCTCTTCTTCATTTTGGAAAACTTCTTAGGGAAAGAAATGCAAGCCGGCATGGTGGAGCATGTCTGTAATCCCAGTGGCTCGAGAGGCTGAGACAGGAAGATCAAAGCCAGCCTTAGCAAAAGTGAGGTGCTAAGAAACTCAGTGAGACCATCTCTAAATAAAATATAAAATAGAACTGGGGTTGTGGCTCAGTGGTTGAGTGCCCCTGAGTTCAATCTCTGGTAAAAGAAAGGAAGGGAAGGAGGAAGGAAGGAAAGAAGGAAGGAAGGAAGGAAGGAAGGAAGGGAGGAAGAGAGGGAGGAAGATTGGGAGGGAGGGAGGGAGGAAAAGGAAAGGAAAGGAAGAAAAAGAAATGCAAAACTTTCTGGACTAATGTCACCTCATTTTCCTCATTCCCTCTATCCTTGACTCCAATGTCTATAACCACCACACTGGCTCAGATTCCCCTTGGGCTGCTTGGTAATTACTCTGCACAGTTTCAGGCTTATTCCTCTAGTCTGCTCACAGATTTCTCAAGTTCCTCCATGGAAGACTATGCTCTCTACCTCTTCTGCATGTCCACTGTAACCTTGTGTGGCAGAGACATGGTTATTAACTAAATGCACAAACAAGGGGAAAGCATTCATAATTTTCTATATATTCAGAAATGTGAACTATATTCTATTAACTCTAACCTATATTCTTCTCATTACCTTTTAAGTACATTTTTCAATATCATATGCAAAGATCAATACTTTTAGAGCATTTTTCCCCTAAAACCATCTTATGCATTGTTATGATTTGGATCCTGATTATCCCCCAAAGGCCTATGTGTTAAAGGTTTGGTGTCCAAGGTGGTGCACAGGGGAGGTTGTAGAACCTCTAAGAAGAGAGATAGAGTGGAAAGTCTTAGGTCATTTCGGGTGTGCCCTCAAGGGGATAGTGAGATCCCCATCTCTTCCTCCTTTTCTTTTGCTCCCTGGCTCATAAAGAAGTGAGTTGTTTGGCCTCACCCAGATTCCTGCCATGATGTGCTGTCCCACCATAGGCTCAAAGTCATGGGACCAACTGAGAATAGACTAGAATCTCCAAAACTGTGAACTAAAATAAATCTTTTATCTTTCTGTATTACTTAGGTATTTAATTATAGGGACAGAAAGCTGATGAATATGTCTATCTAAAATATTAAAGATATGGCTATAGTGTAGGTCAAGAACATACTATTCATTAAGGTGAGCTATAGGCAAATAAAATTAGTATGTTTCTTCTAAAATTATTAATATCTTAAATATAAAAACAGCACAGAATTAAATATATGTGAAAATATTATAAAGTTTAATGTATGTATAAAACAATATTCCAAATACTAATCCTAAAGCTCAGAATTCTAGACTCTAGCTTTACACTTCCCCTGAGATATTACTCCAACTAAAACAGATCTTGCATGCTCAAACTTTATCTTTCTGCTGCTATTTATAACTACTTGTTAAAGTGCAATTTAAGTGTTTCCTTCCAGAGAACTGGGGCAAAGTTTTCATCTATGATCTTTCACCTTGAGTAGTGGAAAAAGGCAATCTTTATATAATTTTTGAAACATTTATGATATGGAATATATAAAATAAAATAATGTTGACTATATCTCTTTCCCTGCCCCCTCCTGGTCTTTGAAACCCTGTAATTTCTGACCTAATTTTCCTTTTATTCAGTCAATTCATCTTTCATCTGGACTCTCCTGAAGAAACAAGACATTAATTGGAGCTGCCATTGTGTCTTGGACTATTTTGGTGACAATTTTCTGTGACAGGGAAAAGGAGTTTCTAATTCATTGCTTCAGGAAATGAAGGCCTAATAGCCTCACATCTGGTAAATTATGGCCTTCCTGCTCCTTGCGGCAGCAACAGTACACACGACATTATTTGGAATTAAGAAAAAACAGCGAAGGAAATCAATTTTTACATTTGCTGTGGACTCTTTAAAAAAAAAAAGCATAAAGATTTACAAGCCAAGAGCATTTTCTTTATAAAAGCATCCATTGTCTAAGACATAGAATTGAGTCAGCCAAAGGATAAATTAAGCAAAAACCCTTCCAGTATCTTAATGGAAACTCTGAAAGGTCACACTAGAGTTAGATCATGTGGCTTTGCTTCTTGCCCCTTGGGGTGGGGCCATGTGTAAATTGTACAACTGTAATGGTATAGTCCTTCAGACCTCTGGGGGAAATGACAAATAAAGACTGATTTTACTTTGAGTGGGGATCACATTGCATAATGGATGGGAAATTCAATTTGGCCCCTTTTACGTGACACATGGACAAATCAGTGTACCATAGAAGTATGGACAAGCCTAGATTCGGGGGGTATTCCTCAAAGGACACACATAGGACAGGGTAGCCCTCATCCTAAAAAATTACAAGGTATCTGGCATAGAAATTCAGACATCTCTCCCCAACTTGTCCCCATGGTAGAATTGCTTGTGAATGGCTTTTATCACATCAATACCAATTTGCATCATGGGCTTTTCAAATCACCCCCATAACTCCCATATTTGTTGCTAACTAGTTCACAAGTAAAAATAAACTATGATGACCAAATAGGCAAACTGGAGAATTTCAGCAGTGGAAATAAGAGGTCTGGCAAAAACAAATTAATATCCAAGAAGGGCACTGGTCCTTACAGGTGAAGGTGCTTTTTATCCTAGCAGAGCAGTGACAAGCACAGTCATAGTGTAGGAATTACTCCCACTTAATCCTCTGTAATTCCCAGTTGGAACAATTAATTTTACAAAGGGTCATGCTTCCTTTCTCTGGTATTTCTATTGAGAGCTTTATGACATTGACACGTGTCCATTATGATTCATTTTGACAGCTCCTTTCACCTAAAGCTGGGAACATTCATTGACTTTGGTCAGTGATTTTGGTGCTGTCACTGAGGTGTAGCTGCAATGTTTCCTTGATCACAGATCACAGAAAACAATATGCGCTCACATAGGGAGAAAGAAAGGGAGAGAGAGTCTGTGGATTTAGAAATCATTCTGCTTATCTAACCCTGGGCTTTGTTACATACCAATGAACTTTAGGAAGTGAGGTTATGGACATAGCTAGTGGTCACTAAGATCAGTAATTCCAATGAAAACTAAGAGATACAGCAATACATTGCATTATAGCATTAGAAGCTGGGAAAACAAAAGGGTAGAGTCTGTCTGAGGGCCTCACACATGACTTGTGTCTGCTCTTATTCTTTTCATTTACTGCTATGATTGGGATCTTAATTATCCCCTAAAGGCCTAAGTATGAAACCCCTGATCCTCAGTGTGGCCCTACTAGGAAGTGGTGGAACCATTAAGAGGTAGAGCCTAATGGGAAGTCCTTGGGTCATTGGGGACATACTCATAAATGGAATTGTATGACTCTGGTCCCTTACCCCCACTTTGCTTTCACTTCCTGGACCTGAGATAAGCGCTGCCTCACCACAGTCCCTAAAGCAACAGGGCAAACCAATTATGGGCTGAAACATCCACAACTGTGAACCAAAATAAACCTTTTCTCTTTATAGGTTGATTATCTCAGGTATTTGTTGTTGTGACAGAAAACTGATAGAATCAATATTTGTGCCATGTTCAGTATCTGCTTACCTGAAGGCATTTTTAATTGGCTTACATGATTGACATATTTTCTCTAACTTCCCTCCAACTCTTAAAACCAGACAACTGTCATTGTGATATTTTTTTAAGTACCCAAACAAAACTTTGATAATTCAATGTCCTATATCCAAAATCAAATCTTGAGACTTACATCAAGGAAACATTCCTAGTTCCACTGTTTCCAAAGGAAATGAATAATTTTTACTGTTGCTGTTTAAGTTTTGGAGGAGATGTAGGAATGCAGGAAGATATAAAATACATAACATAGTGTCTGCAAAGCTCAAATCTATGATCATTTTTCAAATTGTTATCTCATTTTGTTTTCCCATTCATCTTGTGGTATGGCAAGTGCCAATAGCCCCTTTTTGTACATATGGAAATAGAGACCTGAATTGTTTAAGTCATTTTTTCCAAGGCTCCTAACAAAGTCAGAAATAGAACATTATAAAATAACCTGACCATGGACTTTTCCATACCAGGACTTCCTTTTGTATGGTAGCTAGGCCTCTTGTTGTCTGAGGGCCCAGAAAGTGTCCTAGTCATATTTAGGAGTAGGGAGAGGGAGACAATAAGAGAGACAGGGAAAAGGGAGGGAGAGAAAACTTAGTGCTTAATATATGACAATCCTATTCAATGCCCTGATACACCATAATTATTCAATCATAACCCTAAGTTCATAATGCAGGTACTATTTGTGGAGTATTGTATAGATGAGACAATGATACCCAAAGAAATATGAGGCTTGCTCAAATTGATACACCTCTGAAGTGATAAAGCTGGGATTTGAACCCAGGAATTATGGCTCTTGAATCATTGCTCTTACCCACTATACTTTATTCTCTATCTAAATTCAATAAAATTTCCTTTTATCTCCCTCAATATTGAGCACAACCTTGGCTACATAAAAGCACTAGTAATTTATGGATTGGGAAACTAGGGATTATACCTTGCCATCATGTCTTCTCACTTCCAAGTCTGGAACTGGGTTTTTCAATCTCTTCACTATTGATCTCTGGGTCTGGATAATTTTTTGTGCATCAAAGGATGTAGCCTCTACCCACTAGATGCCAGTAGTGTCCTCCAATTATGATAATCAAAAATTTCTCAATCCCAGCACTTTGGGAGGCTGATACAGGAGAATCTCAAGTTCAAAGCCAGCCTCAGCAACAGCGAGGCACTAAGAAACTCAATGAGACCCTGTCTCTCCATAAAACACAAAATGGGGCTGGGATGTGGCTCAGTGGTTGAGCCACTGAGTTCAATCCCTGGTACCAAAAAAAAAATTTCTCTACATATTACCAAATATTCATGGAGGTAGAGACAGAAGGATGGAAAAATCAGCCCTGGGTTGAGAACTCCTGGCCTAGAGCATAGACAAGGAGGTATAGCCTTGAAGGTGATATGGCTGGTAGAACCGTTCTAGGAATCCAGGATCAAGAATGCTCTCCTCTGACTTCCATTTCCTAATATAACCTGGAACAGGGAATGAAGGGCTATTGTCTTTGCCTCCTCCCCCAACACCTAACACTTGTTGGGATATGTCTTTGCAACCAGGTGATGTTCTGATTGTGTGGGGAAAGGTCTGCATAGGTAGGGAATTCCTGAAAGGAAGAGGGTCATATAGTAGGTTCTGATGCTCCCAGATGGCTATATAGTGGTACTTGTAGTATATTCCTGAAAATGAGAGAGAGAGAGAGAGAGAGAAATCAAGCTTACCATGAGGTAATGGACCTGATGTCTAGATGAACTGAGACACAGGAATTTTCCCATCAGGACCTGACTTCAAGATGATGTTACTTTGGCACATAGCTGTAAGGATACTGGATGGAGAAATTCCAGAAAAAGCTTATCTTTCAGCATGGGAGGCCTATGTGTATATTCTGAGTCATCTGAAACACCAAGTGTAGGACTTTCCTGATGGATAAGGAAACCTGATGTACTCATTTATTATAACAATGAGGTCATTGGAAGACCCATAAAACTGAAGCTTGCTATCCAAGTTCAGATCTAGTTTGTTATTCAGATAATGGTTCCAAGCTTATTTAACAAGCCAGTTTTGACAAGTTGAATTTCTTTATAGGATGTTTGTTTAATTGTAGCAAAGCCACCCTATCATAAAAGTGTTTTCAACTGTGTAGAGAAAACTGAAGTCTAAAGGATTTTTCACAGTGAGATTTATACATCCTTCAAATGAAGACTTTCTGAGCCAGATTTTCATTAGGTATCTATGAAGACATTCCAAAACCTCTGCTGGACTTTCTAAAAATCAGAAAAAGAAAAAATAGAGTAGAATAAATTACAGATAGGCTTACACTTTTAAGAGAGCTTGAGATGACTGAAAATGACAGATATACCATACACCTTAACTTCTCTCCCTAAAGTGAGACAGCAGAATAAAATTAACACTATATGGACAGATGACTTTCAATGGGCATCTCCAATAATTTTTTTAAAAGTTTACTAATGAATGTCTTTTCATCACTCCCAGCAGCAGTATGAAATACTTGGGCTTTAGAGACATTTGGAGTTGAGTCCAAATTTCTTATGGATCTTCACTGAGCCACAGAACTTTTTTTCACATGTAAGCACATAGATAATACCTATTATATAAGGCTGTAAATATCTTTCTAAAGAAGATATTTTTAAAACTTATTAAAATACTTGCTTTGGAATGGAAGCTAGTATTATAACCTTATTATCCCTATTATCTTTATGACATTTACTTAGACAATAGATACCTGCTTTTCCAGGATTTGAAGCTCCACTTTATTCTTCTAGTCAAACTACAATTTTTCCTATTTTACTGAGTTGTATACAAGTGGAGGAGGGAGGAAAGATGACTAACTTTTTCACTGATAATGGAATCTCATTAAAAAGTGACTTATTATCCTATTAAACATTCTGATTGATGTCTCTGTTTGGCTTAGGAAAAGCACATGTTAATTTTCATAGGCATCAAACCACAAATAATTGCTAAACACAATTCGCTCTCATGTGCATTGACTTTTGACAAATGGAGAAAATATCAGTCAGATATTTTAAGAACTCATTTCAAAGAGATGCTAATATTTCCTAAAAGGCAAATAGTTAATTTTTGCCTTTATGGAACTTCCTTAAATAGTTTTAGAGCACTACTCAGGTAACTGAGATGACATTCTGCTCTGTTCCCCATATCACATGGGCTGGACAGTTTGACTCATAGGATACTACACAGAAAGCAGCTTTTCTTTTGGCCTGGAACTGGTTAAACTGGCATCGTTTTGAACATCTCACTCTCCCTCCCTGTGCCATAAGAGTAAAAAGTAATTATTACCTCATAAAGACAAAGAGAACCAGAAACAAGACAACTGTGGGTAAAAGATTTTAATACATTTTTGAAAATTGAAAAACAGTAAATGCAAACAGTGGGATAAGGAAAAATCTAAGCACTTGTTATCAGGAAAATAATAAGAAATGAGCCAATTTACCCTGAAAACCCCAGAAAGGCTCAGAACTTGTAGGACCTAAATTCAGCAAAGGCAGAGTTTAGGGGAAGGTTTGGATCCAAATCTCTGCCCCATATACAGTCAGGCGTGTATTATAGTACCCCCTCCCTCCACACACACATACATGCTGAAGGATGGACATACAAGATAGAAGGAGGTCAATTCCCTAGAGAAACCAAACAGAAGAGGGCTGTTAAAGTGGGGCTCTAGGAAACATGGAAACTATCTCTCCTATTCCACTTTCTCCCTTTGCTACTAAGGTGACAGTCATCAACATTATGCTGTTCTATCAATCCATCCTCTAGCTCCATCTCTGAGATATGAGGGCGTTGTTGTTGTTGTTGTTGTTGTTGTCTTATTTCCATGAATGGCCACTTGACAAAAAGTCCACTAAACATTTGGGAATTTCCAATGGAAAGGGAAGTCCTCATCTGAGGACTGTACAGTGACCCCTGCTAGTCACTACCTATTATTTATATGCATAGCACCATAAGTGTTTTATCAACTCTATCTTAGATGGACATGAACATAGAAGAATCACATGATATTTGAGGAAAATGTGCAGTGCAGACACAGAAACCAAACCCAACAAAACAAAGGAGGACCTAGATAAATCTGAGGCCATGAGGAAATCAGAAAGAAACTTTTAAAAAATTATAATTGCCTCAAAGACACACAGGAACCATCTAATCCATACTATAGATAAAGGTTACTATGAGAAAGGATCAGAAATGAGAAAGAATCCTTGTCCAGTAAACATATAAAACTGAAATACAAACATTTAAATAGAAGGTTGTAAGATACGATCAAGGAATTCTCAAAGGTAGAAGAAAAGAATTTTAAAAAGGGAAATGGGGGGACAAGATAAAAAATTATAAATCAATCTCAAGAGTTCATCAGCTAACAATTAGGAGTTACAAAAGAAGAAAAGAACATGAAGAGGAGACATCAAAGAAGTAACTTTAAGTTCACAGAACTGAAAAACATGTATCTCCCTTTTGATAGGGCATGCAGAGCATCTACCCCAAAGAACAACTAAAGGCAAAATCCCAGGGAGGTTATGGTAAAATTGAGAATACGTGTAATCAGTAAGAGATCCTATAGGTTCCCAAGTGGGAGAGGACAACATGTTCAAGTATACATACAAGAATATAGAGTCTTGAATTTCTTAAAAGCAGCCGAATCAAAGTGGAAGTGGAACAAAGCCCAGAAAATTCCGAGTGACTGATTTCCAACTTAGATTTCTATATCCTTCTAAACTAACAATCAAATATAAAGCTAAAACATTTGCTCTTTAAAAGAATTTTGTCATGCATAAAAGTTCAAAATTCCTCCCCTTTAAATTCTTTTTTATTGAGCTACTGGAGAAAGTGCTTCCTCAAAACAATGGATTAAACCAAAAAAGAAAGTGCAGAAATTATTACCTAACATAGGAGAAGTGGAGAGAAGACCCATGATGACTGCAGAGTGGATCTAGACAATTATCCCCCATAATGGAAGGAGAATTATTATTCCAAGGAGAAATTATCCACCCTTTCTTGATGGGGCTCCAAGATAAGGATATGTGGAGAAGAAGGAATGAATGTATTTGCACCAATGGATTATTGATAGGCCTGTGGTAGAGATGTTGGTATGTTTGGTAAATAATTAATACCAGGTGGCACAGAATGTTGGAGTGACTTATGCAATGTCATGCATCTATCTGGTAAATAGCAAAGTTTGTGCTTACAACCCAGGCAGTCTGGCTCCAAAGTGAGCATTCTTAATTAGCATCCAATAGGACATTGTAAGGAAAGGATAACTGTTTTAGTCAGGTTTTTTTGCTGCTGCAACTAAAAGACCCAACCAGAACAATCATAGAGGAGGAAAAATTTATTTGAGGGCTTACAGTTCCAGAGGCCTTAGTCCACAGAAGGCCAGCTCCATTCCTTAGGACTCAAGGTGAGGTAGAACATCATGGCAGAAGAGTATGGCAGAGCACATGGCTCACAAGATGATCAGAAAGCAAAGAGTGACTCCACTCACCAGATACAAATCTATACCCCAAAGCCACACCCCCAATGCCCTACCTCCTTTGGCCACACCTTATGTGCCTTTAGCTACCACTTAATTCCATCAGGTCATTAATTCACTGATTAAGGTTTTCATAATGTAATCATTTCTTCTCTCAACTTTGTTGCATGGTCTCACAAGTGAGCTTGTGGAGGACACCTCACATCCAAACCATAACAGATGACCTGTGTGTTTTCTGCTATGTCATTTGTGATATAACTTTGACTACATGATAAAAATCCTGGCATCACTTGGTTGAGAGGTACTATTGGAGATTAAGGTAGGGATCTAAGTCCTCACCATCCATACCCCAAATTATCAGTGAATAAACAGGAATGCATGAATATAACTTGAAAAGCATGTAGCTAAATACAGAAGAGAAATAGGCCTCGAGGATGTTTGCTTCTGGGGATTATAACTTAGGTATGCAAGGAACTGAAAGTGGAAAATCCATTTTTTATTTAGTTGTTCAGTGATATTTGAATTTTAAATTCTACACCTATTACTCAGGTTAAAATAAAATTAATAATATCATATTTTAAAATCAAAGTACAGCTTTTCTAAGGAGTTTTTGTGATGACTGGTAACTGCCTATACAGCCTTTGGGCAAAGGAAAAGACAAAAATGTTTATTAAGAACCATGGAACAGTTCAACTGGCAGGTAACCTTATAGAGGCCTGTCCATTTTTAACCAAAATTTTACATTGCTGTATTTGCAGTCCGTAGGTAGTACTTTCCTCATTGAGTCAAGTTCTTGTCTACGCCATTTTGATCTTATTCACAATATCAGAAGGCAGACACAGTAGCTAAAGTGAATACTCTATTCTTTGACACTAATCAGGCAAGAGAGATTCAGAAGAAAAAAAAAATTGCTCTTGCTTAGTAAGAGGCCTCATCATTGAAACCAGTTACTAAACAACCAAAAGGACTTCTCTGCCTATTTCATCCTGTTCAAAGGAATCACTAATAAGAGCAAACTCTTAAAATATAGAGGCACTGTATCTATGCCAAGGATGGCTTTTTATATATTAACTTATTTAGTTTCACAACAATTATATGGGGTAAGAACTTCTTGTATTATCTCCATTTTACAGATGAGAAACTGATGTCAAAGAGACATGAAAACTTTGCCTTGGTTCACAAGGGAATGGGTGTTGGAATCCAGACAGCTTGGTTCCCAGACCAAGCATCTAACCCCTCCCTGCCTTGGTCTCTCTGCTCCCCTTAGTGCACTGCACTGGTTCTGAAAGGATGGCAGCAGAGAGTAAATTGGACTGAATCCTCTATGAAGATAACATGAGGCATTTGAACATAAATTTTACCCCAAGTCGTGGTCAACAAAGGGAAAAATTCAGCCCACTGAAAAAACTAACATGAAATTAATGGAAATAACATTTTAAAATTGCATAGTGGTAGTGTCTACACAGTTAAGATGGCAAGAAAGATCAAAATAATTAGGTAGGAAATTCAGATTTCAGAATCCACTTACCACAAAATGAACAGAAAATTTTACTGAAAAAGAAATTGGCATGAATAAGTCTTTAGTTGTAGGTTTTCCTTGAGAAAACAAATCAACTTTAAAAAGAAAGCACTTTTTATTTTCTTCATCTTAAATGTACACAAGAAATAAGAAATTAAATTTGTTTATTTGAAGAAAAATGTGAGTTTTTGAGTAATGAACATGTTCTTAGCAAAAGAGGTAGACATTTATATGTTTCTGTGGCAATTAAAAGCAGTGACAAGGCACTGTCAATTTGTAAATGAATGAATGGTGCTTTCCATGTGCCATATCACTAGACAGATACTAGCATAATATCTATCACACTATTCACAATAGATAAAAAGTAGAACCAGCACAAACATCTGTTGACACACAACAAATAAAATGTGTTGTATCTACACAATAGAATATTATGCAGCCACAAAAATGAATAAACTAAACTTGAAAACTTGCAATGGAACCACATTTGACCCAGCTATCCCACTTCTCAGTTTATACCCAAAGGACTTAAAATCAGCACATTACATTGATGCAGCCACATCAATGTTTATAGCAGCTCAATGCACATTAGCTAAACTATGAAACCAACCTAGGTGCCTTTCAACTGATAAATGGATAAAAAAATGTGACATGTGTGTGTGTGTGTGTGGGTGTACCTATATATTTTCTTAAAGAAGAATGACATTATGGCATTTGTCAGTAAATAGATGGAGCTGGAGAATATCATGCTAAGCAAAATAAGTCAATCCTAAAAAACCAAAAGCTGAATGTTTGCTATGATAGACAGATGATAATTCACAATGAGGGGGTGGGGCTAGGAAAGAATAGAGTTACTTTAGGTAGAGGGGAATGAAGGAAGGGGAGGAGGTATAGAGATAAGAAGGATAGTAGAATGATTCAGACATTATTACCCTATGTACATATATAACTATACAACCAGCCTGATTCTACATCATGTACAACCTGAAGGATGAGAAATTATACTCCACTATATATGATGTACCAAAGTGCATTCTACTGTTATGTATAACTAATTGAAACAAATAAAAAATTTAAATGAATGAACTACTGATATATTCTACCATATGGAAGAATCCCAAATGTGTTACGCTGAACACAAAGAATGATGGATAGGAGAGGCCCCATATTGTATAATTCCATTTATGCAAAATGGGAAAAATTAGTAAGACAGAAAGTAGATTAGAGATTGACCCAGTGTCTGGGGGTGGACAGAATGAGTGCTAACTGCTAATTGGAATGAGGTTTTCTTTGGGGACTGAAATTGTTTTGAAGCTTACTAGAGGAGGCACTGTACAATATTATGAGAGAATGTATAATATATCACAAAGCTGTGCACTTTAAAATGATCAACTATGTATTATGTAAACCTATCTCTTGATAGGTAGATAAACAGATATATCTATAGATGGAGGTGGAGGAAGAAGTGGGAGCAAGGAAGTGAGGGATAGAAGGAGGAGAAGGGAGAAAGAAATGCACACACACATATAGCAACTGGCACAATACATTTGGAAGGCAACAGGTCCTATATGTAGCCAGGGAACTGAGCCTGGTGGGGTTCAGATGACCACCAGTTATTTGCTCACTAGGATAGTAGAGGTGCAGTCTTTTCCACTAGGGAACAGGGAAGGAAGATTGGTGCTTGAGGACTGTGGTAGGCTTGGCTAGTGGCCTTCCCTGAAATGACAAACTGAGACTATTAGGACAGTCAGGAGCTATTTGCCTTCAGAAAGGAAACATTGCAATTTTTCAACAACAAAGATTAACACTAATAAATTTAAGCCCTGATTGGAATGAAACTCAGTTGAAATTTTCAAAGCAAAACAGCATACCCTCCTTGCTCATGTGATGCAAAAACTATCCCAGTTTCATAATGATAGCTGTCCTTGGCTCAGTGCAGTCAGTCAAGGTCACTAAGAAGAAAATAAAGATGCTTTGATTTAAAACACATCCTCTCTGAACTTTACAGCTCCCTCTGCACCATGTGTTGTAACTGAGGAATCTCCTTTTTTTCTGGATTAAAAACAGAAACTGCCAGTCCTACTGGGTAGGTAGAGTGGAATAGACCCCTTCTACTTCATTCTATTGGTCAGAACAAGTCACATGACATTCATCCCATCAAGAAATGGAGCTCCATTTATGAATTCTGAAAAACATACTTTATCATCTCTACTCAGCTAGCTCATCACTCTAGGAAAACACCTAATGTCTTTTGCTCCATAAAGCTTTGTCTGTCCTTTGTATGGTAACAGTTCGCTATATAGATTTTCATGGCCCACTTCCTCTGCTTTTTTACATCTTCTTATAGTGTATTTCTTCCATATTCTGCCTTCTTTCTTCTTCGTTAAATAAACCTACAATAGAATTGAGGTTAGGGAATGATAAGGAAGGAGGACATGAAATGATAGAAAACATACTCTATCATCTTTCCGGTTGAATGGTAGGATACTGCAGCAGTAATCTATTGTCAATGCATTCATTGAGTTAGATTTGTTCATCATTTGCCTTCCAAGGTACCAGATTTGGTTTTCTTGCCTCAGAATCTTTGTAGGATGACACTGGCCTTTCCTGTTGAACTTATGAGATCACAATAATCTTTTCTTTCTCTTAAATGCAGAGGAAGAGATGAAGAAGGATGCTAAGGACTGCTGCCCAGACATCTTAGTCTCCCCTTACATGAATAATCTTAACAGTGTGTGTAAAGGAGAGTTAACCAACCTATAGAAAATACTTTCTCGATGATTTCCTTTGCTATCCCACGCACTCCATTGGTCAGCACAGTTAGTTTCCAGATTCAGCTGAAAAATCACATTGGCCTCACTCAAGAATATATACAGATGGTAAACAAGCAAATGGAAAAGATGTTTCACAGAAAATTTTCAATGAAATAAAAATTAAAACAAAAAGTAGTAACTACTACATGCCTATTAAAATGGCTAAAATCCAGAACACTGAGAACACCAAATGTTGGCAAGGATATGTTTCTTACTGGTAGGAACTTTCATTCCTTACCAGTAGGAATCCATAATGGTACAGCCACTCTGTGAAACAGTTTGGCAATTTATTAGAAACTAAATATTCTTCTAGCACAAAACCCAGCAAACATACTCATTGGTGTTCATCCCAAACTGTTGACAATGTGTGCCCAAAAAATAAAATAAAATAAAATAACAGAGAATGGATGTTCGTACCAGTTTTTTCTATAATTGCCCAAACTTGGAAGTAACTAACACTAACATATAGGTGAATGAATAAAAAACAAACAAACAACAAAAAAAACCCAAATGTGGTACATCGAAACAAATGAGATATTATTCAGTACTAATAAGGAATGAAAAAATATATAGGAACTTTAAATGTGTATTAATAAGTAAAGAAGCCACTTTTAAAACCTATATACTGTGTGATTTTAACTACATGACATTCTAGAAACAGTGAAACTATGGAGATAGTAAAAACATCAGTAATTGCCAAGGGTTAAGGGAAGGGATAAATGGAATATAGAGGATTTTTAGAACAGTTAAAATATTCTGTGTGATTTTATAAGGATGAATACATGTCATTGTTCAAATCCAGACTGTACGAGACCAAGAGTGAATTCTAAGGTTAAACTATAGACTTTGAGTGACAATGATGTGTCAATATAGGTTCGTTGACGGTAAAAAGTGAACCAATCTGGTGGAGATATACAAATGGAGAAGTCTATGGATATGCATGCGGTGTAGGTGAAATTGTTATACTTTCCTCTCAATTTTGCTGTGAACCTAAAACTGCTCTAAAATAATTGTCTTAAATGTTTTAAAGATATCACCTTTACTTTAGTATGTGACTATTTGGGTAGAGTTAAACTTTAAAATCAAGGCATACATTTGTCATAAAATGGCACGGAGCATGTTTTCATTTAAATCATTTTGCTTGAACTGGGTCGGAAAATGTTAATGTCTTAATGAATCTGGATGATAAACGTATGCTGTTTTCCTTCAAGGAAGGGTGTGAAAATGGTACTGGCTCAAGTTGTCTCTTGGTTTTCTTTGGCTCTCGGAACCCTCTTAGAGGTACAGGACCCGAGGGTGTGTAATGGAGATACATTTCTGAGGGCACAAGGTTAGAGAGAAGAAGGAGGTGGCAAAGAAAAATTCAATAAGTATCAGAGTACATGCTTAATGCTGAAACCTGATCATTACTTAGTCCACCCACCACCCAATCATCGTGATCTGAGAACCAAGAAAGCCCAGGAGAGGCGTGGTGAGATCAAATGAGGTGATGCATGTAAAATTATTTGGTAAATTGTGAAGTGCTGCGTGGTGCTGGTATAGTGCTGTTAATTGTAAAGTGCAGTATATTTTTACTCTGATCACAGAATGTAGGCTCTGTGGAGGAACTATGGGAGGAGAACATAAAAGATATAGGATTCACAGTCCTTGTGCTCAAGGATCTTACAGATAAATAGGAGGCAAAACAGATCAGCAGGGTGTCAAGAGAGCTAGTTCAAGGGAAAAATACACCATCTGCAAACCCGCAGGCTGTAGAATGTAGGAATGGCTAGAGGAAGTGTGTTAAGTGAGGATTCTTTGGTCCAAGAAAAGTTCCTCTCAGCCTTGTCTCTCATGTTCTGTTTTAGCTGTTTTTCTTGAGCTCCTGGTATTGTCAAACTCTTTCAAGTGCATTGTTTTAGTTAATGCTCAAAATAATTTAAGTTGTCCTCATTTTATAAATAAACTGTACTTCAGAGAAGTTAAATAAACATTCCCGAGATGATGTAATTAAGTGACAAAACTCGGTTTAACTCTAAGCAAGTCTCTCTGATATAAAGCCACCAGGCCACCCCACTTTCTTTCTTTCTTTCTTTTTTTTTAAACAGGAAAACATGTCTATTCATCAACTCCTCCTGAATTTAATGAGAAATAGCACCAAAGAGGCAATCCCATTGATCCTAAATCCTCCATGCCATTGAACATGTAGTTTAGGAAGAGCTGCAGGTCAGCAGCAAGATCTCAGGGCCTTTCTGAGAAATATCACTCTTTTTTAAACAGTCACACTGGCATTATTACTAGGTGCTTTGGTTCTCATGATGTAGAAACAGTAACAACAATAATGATGGAACTTAACTGTGAATCTGTTGTGCTCTGTCATTCATAGGCACACTTGGTTGCTCTTGCTGGTGGACTTCTGGAACTGACCTGGCTATGACCAAACCTGCATGAGTAATCTATTCTACATAGATAGACACCTCATACAAGGTAGGTACTCACATTTCTGTTGAATTTGCTCTATTCATGGAGCAGCTTGGTGTAGGAGATAAGCATAGTCTATGGTAACAGAAAACCTGGAATCAAATCCCACATCTACTACTATTGGCTGTAAAATCTTAATCAAGTTGCTTAATGACACTCAGTTTTCTTTTCTGTAATAAAGGAACTTAATAGTAACTACTTTGTAGATTTGTTAATCATCTGAGTAAACTTGAGCAAAGTTCTTAGCATAGAGGAAGTGCTGAATAAACTGTATATTCTGTATTATTTAATACAGTGGTGTTTAGTGTCAGAAATAAAGGAAAACACTCAAAAAATCTTTATATATTTAATAAATTCTCAGTACCTTATGTAATAATACAAGATCAAAGAGCCTGTAATCCAGATATTGTCACTTTCTGTTTCAGTTTTCTGGGTGCTATTGGGTGTTTTTGCTTGTTCATTTGCATGATTTGGAAGTACAGAAAGTGAACAGCATGCAAAACTTTGAAAATAAGTGCCAGTTCTGAATATTCTCTAAATCTGCTGCCCCTTATTCTGTTGGGAGCATTTGTTTCTCTAGTGATTCTTCAAAGATGATGATGATGATGATGATAAAAAAACATACTATCTTTCCCCAATTAAGCACTAACCCACCTTTTCCCTAATACTCAGGTTGCATAAGTAGTTTTCTGGGCTCCTGTTGGGCCTGGAGATGATGATGATCACAATCATATGAAACCAATTCATCTCATTTCCACTTCAGAATAGGAGCTCTGCTCCGCCTTCAGCTCTCTATTTAGTTTCCAAGTTAAGCCAGTTCTTTTCCTTCTCTATAACCAGATCAGAAGCTAAAATAACCAATGTCTTCATGCTCCCTTCAAATGTGCAGAGAACAAGTAGCTTCTCTATTTTGTTGTAAGTTGTTCTCATTGCCATCCAAAGGCTCTACCCATGTATATCAGGGTTAGAAAATACAGACACCCCCCCCCCAATAAAAAGATTGCTTATATTTTTTCCAGGATTGGTGATTTAATACAATAATGGAAACAGCCTCCATATGTCAGGTAGTTATGAATATAGTCCATGGTATTCTCCTTTTTCTCTTTACAAGGTTGCCTGGGCATGTGTTGGGACCCACACTGGTGGGGATCCATATATAGGCTCTAGAAATGTCCCTTTGTTACCCGGTTCCACAGTGATGGCTTGTCTTTCCTGACACTACCTTGTGCAGCTGCTCTCTGATCCTCATGTCGGAACTAATCAGGGTCAGATGTCCTCCCTGCTGACGTCTCCACATCTCTCCTGGGAATGTGAAGCCCCTGAGGTCTCCATGTGACTCCAATTTGTTTCCAAGCCCAGAATGATTTATACCAACCAGGCACTTCCCTCTGGTACTTTCACATTCTCAGCAATGTCACATCCTCTATTGGGAACAAGTAGGAATTACTGAGTCGGGTCCACACAGCCTGGAAGCCAACCCCAGGATTTAGAAGAGTTAAACCCTAACACTCTCTGTGACTGAATAACTGTTTTGACACTGATGCATACTTCCCTGGCTGGTGCCCTGGGAGCCTGCAGGATGCTCTTCTCTCAGAACCCAAACCTGAAATTGAAGCTGAAGCCCCTCTGCCTTCATCATTTCTCCAACACAATTTATCTTTTGCCCTCCTCAACTATCTTCTAGCTGCATCCAGCTAGATTTAAAATCAGATTCCATCTTTAGGATATTCACAGAACACGAGTGCTGCATACTATGTCAGACACTGTGAGAACAGTGTTGAGTTAGATACATCCTGAGCTTCTAATCACATAGGGGGTTATTGTAAAAACATGTATTTTATACTTAGTAAGTGGGGAGGGGCAGAGACAGAGACAGAGGCAAACCACCCACAGAAGAGCCACTGACCTTGCCTAACAGATGGGGCTTCAGAGGTGGCTTCATGGAGTAGGAGACACCCAGTTTTCTTCTAGGGATAGCAATAACCTCTGAACCCACCCAGAGGGTGAAGATTGTTAATACCTTATTAATATCCTAGTGGACTTACTGCATGGGGACCATGAAGAGGTCTGCTACCCTGGACCTCTGACCCCAAATAATTCTGACCTTGGATTCAATGAAGAGGAAACTTCAAGACTAGCATCTCACCATCTCTTTCTCTGACTACAAAATCATCTCTTCATTTACATCTGGGGTGAGACAGCTCACAGGAGACGAGCTCCTTAAGGAAATTCCAAACACTTTCTCAGCAGATGAGCCAAAAAATGAGAACAGCTGTTCTCCATGGAGTTTTGACATTTCTAGTCTCTAAAAACTGGAAGGAAAAAATAAAAGGGAAGGGAGAGCTAGTAAAAATGGGAAGAGATGTAAGATATTTCCCCCAAATGAGGGGTTGATTCTGATATTATGTAAAAGATACCAGTCTAAAAGAACCCCATTACTCAAGTTTATCACTTTGACTTTTGTATCACAGCTCAAAATAGAGCCTCTCTTCTTCTCTTTCCCCACCCAAAATTTGGCAATTTAGTGCACTTGTATCCTTGGAGTCATTGTTTTCCTCATCTGTCACATTTTGTTATTTATTTAAATATGGAATCAGGAAATTCACATTGAAATTAAACATCTTGTTTCCTATGGATGGACGCCAGAAGGAATTTGTCTTTGGAAGGCTGATTACAAAATACAAAACAGTCTTTTGGGGTAATTTCTTTCCTACTTAATTACACCAAGTGATTAGTAACTGGTTATGACTGAGCCACCAGGGACACACATATATAGAAACAAATAACTTAAGTAACTTAATGTATTAGGGATAGAACCAATCAATATCTGTTGAAACAACTTGCATCTCAAGTATGGCCTTTAGGTTAAAAGAAACCCAAAGAAGATAAAAGATGCCCTTTGGTAAGAGAATGAAAATATGTCTTGTATACAGCAGGCATGACTTCTTTGCCTTGTCCCTCAAGCTCCTTCAAGTCTCCATGGGTTGCATACCTAGCACAGAGCCATGTGTCCATTGGCGCTGACTCCTAAGAAGATACCACAAGTGCAGATTATCCCCAAAGCAGCATACCTACCTTCTCATTGTCTTCTTAATGCCACCAGTGAAATGGAGCATTTATGGAGAAGGTTGATTAAGTAACATTTCATGAAAAATAACCATTTTGGTGAACAATTTGATAGAAAAAAAAGATGTCCTTGAATTTAGCCATATACATTCATATTAAATCTAACATGAAGAGGTCCCTGGAGGGTGCAAACATGCACTATCTCTCTGGAAGGATACCTGCCTTTCTCATAGCCATCAAGTCTCTATGACACCTACTTCTTGACTTCCCTTAACTAGTCAAGATCCTAATGGATTTTTAAGATCAAGTTTTACTCATTTCTGCCCTCTTTTCCATTCCATTTTGTCCACAGATGTCTGACTTCTTTTCTTAAACTATTGTTTGCATCATGTCAATCTTCTGATCTTCATAGAAAAGAAAATAAGGCATAAGCTCCTCACTCTGGCATCAAGAAGCAGCCTGATAGCAATCCTCTATTACTTATCTTTGATGACTGGATGAATCCTCTGTTCTTGCCAGAGTGACTCATCTAGTCATTTCTACCCCCCAATTTTTTTTTCCTTCTATTATTTCTGTGGCTGAAGCATTTACTTTTGTCTTTGAAAACTTACCCTTCCTTCAGGTCTTGTTCAAATACTTTGTGAACATTCTTCTACTGTATAGCTTAAGAGCTAAACATACAAATCTGAAGTCAAGCGTTTTCACAACTCAGGTTTGAGGGCACAGACTGTGGAGGAAAAGTAGCATGCAAGAGGTTTATTGGAAAGTGCTTTTAGAATCAATATCTTTGGGGAGGGAAGGAAGCACTATTATGCAGAGGGAGATGTGTAACTGCAAAGTGGTTGCCACAGAGACCTCAACCAGCCCTTCTGGGAGTTCTGGAGTTAGGATGACCTTTCTAGAGTTTTCAGTTAAGGCAATTGATCCCATCCCAACCCCCATCTAAACCTGGGGTAAAGCAGCTTCTTTCACCCACAACTTCTGGAGATACCTAGAGTTATGAGAAGTCAGCACCCTTTCTCTGGGGAAATGAATTCCTTCCTTGGTCCTGAAAGAAGATCTGAGCAACAAAACCTTGCACTCACTACAGACCTTGTGAGTTCATTCTGGCCCACTCACGTAGAGCCCTGTGATTTCAAGTAAGTTTCTTAACTTCTATACCCTGGTAGCTTATTTTGTAAGAGTGGAGGAAATATAAAACACTAAAAGTGTGTCATGAGGTCATGTTGACTTATATCCCTAAATTCCCTACCATGTTCCCTTTTCTTCAACTTCTCTTCACTGCCTTAATTCAAGAGACTTTAGATTGCCAGAGTCTTTCTACTGGCTTCTCTGTCCTTAATCTTTCCCTTCCTCAAGTTATCCTTCAAACAACAGCTAACATATTGCTTCACATCATAGATCTGATCGTAGGCTCCCCTAGTTCTCTTGAGCTTACAGAATCAAATGCAATATCCTCATCATGGCATTTGGGAAATCTTTGCAATAGACCTTTCCAGAGTCTTCCCTTATATCTCCCAGCTTTTCAATGCTCAATTGATTCCTTTCTCCCCCAATGAATGAATGCTACCCTTCAGCCACATTGACTTATTCATGTTCTGCAGTGTATTATGTAGCCTTTATTGCCTTTGCAATTTCTATTTTTTTTCTTTTGTTAGTGGGCCTTTTTCTTTATTCCTCTGGTTGGCATATAATTGATGTTAAATCAGTATCCAATATATTACAACAATAGCTTGATGCATACATGATGAAAATTTTCTCAATTCTAAAATAGCTCTATGTTCATAGGATGCAAAGGGGTAGAATCTGGCATTCTGTAAATACATGAATAAATAAGTGAACTGATCATAAAGAAATAGCTTCTAAGAATTCAGCCTGTACAAATAGTATTTCCAGAGGAAGTAAATTCCGGCATGAGGAGCCAGGAATATATCTTTTGTGGCTAGGGGACAGTCAAGTTTCTTGTCATGTCAAAGCTATTATTCTATGTAGGGTCCCTGGGTTTCTGGATCTGACTAAATGGTCATACCTTCACTCTTAATGTATCTGAACACCCAGTGTGTCAAGACTGAGGCAGAGGTTAAGGAAGGTGAGGACCTCAATGCACAGTGGTTAGTTTGCTTGGGCATTTAACCAAGGGGATATGTGGGGCCTTTGAGACACCTGCAGAGGGAATTATCCATCAACCAGGCATGTAAGTGGAGGGGACAAGCCCGGGAAAGAAAAACATCACTCTGAAGACGAGTAGCTAGGAGGGAGTTGAGGGAAGCTAACCAAACACCCTTCTTTATGAGTCACTCTTTAAAGGCCTTGCTTAAATTTTTTTGTTGTTGTTTTAAAAAATTATGATTTAAAAGGTTCAAACAGCCCAGGGAAGTAAATCCATGCATACTTCCAACATTAGTTAATATTTACTAAGAAATCATAGGTTACAACAAATTAAACTTTTTGGCTCTCCTGCTGAGCTTTTGGGGCCAACCATGTTAGTGACTGCTCCTACAGATAGTTTATAACTCTATTTTTCACCCCACTACAACAACTACAGTGCGAGTCAGAAGAACTCATGGACCATGTGGTTCTTTAGCCAGGGTCTTTGGAAAATGGATTTGAGGTTAGGGAATGGATCAATGTGAACAGGCAGACACTAGACATGCCCACTAATAACTGGGAAAAGTGAGTTAGAGTTCTCGTCTAAGGTGAAATTTTTTCATATAAACCTGGGCACCCTCAGAGAAATGCTTTCTAGTCCAAAGTTATGTTTATTTTGGACTCTATTTCTTTCAGCTTTCACTTGTGACCTTAGGAATGAGATCACAATTGGAAGCAAATCGGTCTTCTGTTTCTACTGTTAAATAATTACCTACCCACTGAAAAACCACATAGGACTAACAGTGGCCTTGTCCCAAATAGATGCTTTTTGGAGTTGTATAAATTGTATTTAGGATGCTAGTATATTTCTGTTCAACTGCTGAAATATTTCAATAAGGGTGATTGAATTCTCAGTAAATGGAATGCTTCCTCTCTTCTGTTTTTCTCTGTGATGTGCTGGAAGTTTGGTGAATCTGACCCATTACACATATCTGGGATGATAGAAAAGGCAGCTGTTTGTTTTTGATACTATGTATATGTTTAGCAGTAAGTGTCTCAGACTGAAATCCTTTGAATAAAAACTGGCCCTCAAGAGTTATTCTTAGCCTCCTAGGTATAGTCTCCTGCTCTTGGGAAATGGTTGGGCCTTCTGAATGCCTGATGGAGTCATCCAGAGCCTGATGTGGTGTATCCTTTGTGGAATTCAGTTGTTATTGATTCAAAAATATATGGAGGTTTCTATTTTCAGAATCATCAAAGAGAGGACTGGTACTTTTGCACTTCATTGGCTCTCTCCTTGAACAGACTCCAACTTACCCCCATTGGAGTTGACATCTCTGAAATTCTCTTGATAGGATGAAGAGAGTAGAAGGGACCAGTAGAAGGAACATGGGTATTTCTAATGAACTTTTATTTGGTACTAACGAAATGCTGAGCCAAAAGAACTACATATTAATAGTTTCTGACACCTCCTCACAACTCTATGAATCCCATTTTATAGGTAAAGAGACTGAGACTCAGAGAGGTTGAGTAACTTGTACATGGAAGAGCCAGTAAAGGGAGAGCCTGAGGTTTAAATTTAGGTCTGTCATTAAAAAATGGCCAAAGGTTTTCCATTAAGCGTTTCCCTTGTGAATGTGTCACGCTTTTGAAAACACAACCACAGCTAATGGGAGCAACCAATCCCTTTAGACACTAAGGGAATAAGAATATATTGCTGTACGAAAAACATCTTCCTCCTCGTAGGCCAGTTACTGAACCACTCTCTCCCCCATGTTTCCTCTCCTGTCCTCCTGTTTCCCACCACCCACGATGCGTCATGAACTCCCACAGCAGGCAAATTAGGGAACATCATTTTGAGAGTTCTCCTCAAGCATGACTCTGACATCCTCCTGCTTTGAAAATCCTCAAAACATTTCAAATGAGAGGATTTAAAAAGGAGGTTTAAAAAGAAGCAGACCTGGATTTGCACAGAGGCAGTAAAGACATCCTTGAGGTCATTCTTTCTTTTTTCTACTCTGATGTATTCTCTCCAGAGTGATAATAATCTTTTTTGAAATGCAGGTCTAAGACGGAAGGAATTTTTATCTGGAAGAGTAATATAAATTAGCTTTGACTGCCAGTTTCCACTGATTATTACTTTCCAGGCGGAATTCCTACAAATTCTTGAGGCATGACCTCCAGAGAAAAAATAAAACCCCTTTAAAACTTGTTGAGAAATTCCAGATAACTTTCACAAGAGACTTAATTTTAGAGCACTAACACAATCTTGGTTGGAAAGATAAAACTACAATGCAGTTATTTGGTAAAAGTCATTACTTCACAATGAAGTCATTGGAGATTATTTTACTATGCTTATCTGTCCCTCCCTCTCTCCTTCTCTCTCTTTGTCTCTCTCTCTCCCTCCCCCTACCTCTCTCTCTCTCTCTCTTAAACTCAGTTCCTTTCCTTTTTCCCAAAACTAATTTTATTATGCATTACTCAATGTTCTTTGGATTCACCCTTATAAAGGGATAAAGTGTTTCAACAGATAACCAGTTGGAGGCAGCCAACTTGAGTCTCAACCTACCAGTGTGAGCAAACAGTGTTATAGGTTATTACATCTTAGTAATATGCACTATGCATTATCACATAGATTCAATTTTGGAAACCATATAAGAAGCTTAAACAATACTGTATCACACCATCCCAAATAGCTAGAAGAGAGGATTTTGAATGTTCTCATCACAAAGAAATGATAAATGTTTGGGATGATGGATAGCCTAAATATCTTGATTTGATCATTATACATGTATAAACGTATGGAGATATCACACTGCATCCCTTAAAATGGACAATTATCTGTTAATTTGTTTAAAAAAGAAAGTAGCATGAAATAATAGATTTAAAGAGATTTCTGCTTATTTTTTAAGAAATTGAGGTATAGGGAAGTAACTGCATGCATACTAGTATTTACTGAAGGCCTAATAAGTAATGGTGTAGTGATGTGTCATCCCCATTGGACAAATGGGGAAAGTTGGAATCAGAAAGGTGAAGTGATTTGTCCAAGGACTCATGACTTTTAAATAGTGGAGAGGCAGCAATTCAAATCCAGGAATGTCTGACTGTATGTTGGTTCTTTTCCCACTGCAGAGCATTGCCCTTTCTTGAGTTGGCCTGAGATTAGATGGGAAAACATGAAGACTGAAGCCACATGTGCAAAATATATCAATGGTTCAGAATGACCCAAAGGGAAAAAGTTATCACTGCTTACCTCTTTTCCTGAAATATTCACTTACTTGAAGCTGATTAGTATTTTTCTTGAGGCTGATTTTTCTTGATAGTATTTACTTTTACCCTCTAGTATTTGTATATTAATATGATCACAGGGAGAAATATGGTAGAATTATTCTTATCTTTGGGGGCATTTGCATGGAGGAATATGATTATCATGTATGTATAATGGTTATTTTTAACATAAAATTTCCCTTGAACATTTAATTTAAAAAATACATATAATTGGGGCTGGGGCTGTAGCTCAGCAGTAGAGTGCTTGCCTCGCATGCGTGAGGCCCTGGGTTCGATCCTCAGCACCACATACAAAACAACAAAATAAAGACATTGTGTCCATCTACAACTAAAAAAATATTTTAAAAAAATACATATAATTCATGAGCAGATAGAAAATAAATTTGTAAAAGAAGAAAGAAAAGGGAGGCTGTGGAAGTGGCTCAGTGGTAGGGTGCATGTGTAACCCTGGATTCCATCCCCAGCAAAAGAAGAGGGAAAAGGGGTTTTGTGAATCCATGAGATTCTTTATTATAAAGTATTATAATTTCTAGAGGGCTCAAAAAAAGCCAGTGGTGAAAATTATATTTTAGATATTTAAAAGTTTATTTCCTGTTGTCAAAAATATTCAGATTTTACCAACTGGCACATAAGAAATCCACATGAGTAACCTTCAAGAGTAAATAATATTAATTCTGCAGCAATAAAATTCCATAGCATAAATTATATTATATAAATCATCCATTCATTACACTTACATAGTGAGCATCTTAGTTATTCAAAACACCAGGGATACAGAAATATATAAGCACATCCTCTCCCCTAAGGTATTCACACTAGTCTAGGCAGACAGGTAAAAAACATATAATTATGGTACAGAATACTGAGGATCATGTCTAACATATACAGAATCATAACTGGGCTTTCTAAATTCCCAGATGTCCAGAAATCAGAACTGTAGTAAATAAAAACTGTATTATAATATACAGAATTCATGATAATGGAGTGTGGGTTTATTTTTGTCCCATTTAGACCATGTTTATTTCTTTTAATATGTGATTCCATATATCTCCCTCAAAAAAAAAAAGCAATTTCACATGTGTTATGTAGTGTTTTACATAATAAAAGCAATTTCACATGTGTTATGTAGTGTTTTACATAATCTTGTAGTGTTTCACGGATGTGGAAAGAGACAGGTACTTACATATTTCTAATCTATGAATGAAAGTCTACCATAACTTCAGCTACTCCCATGTTCAGTAAAATTCCTCAAAGTTATGCAGCTCTCCAAAAAGAACCCTCTTCCATTTTAACTAACAGAACTCTTTTTTAAGTGTACAATTTAAGTCTTCTCACTTCCTATTCTGGATGTATTTTGAAAGAATTTCTTTCCTTTATTCCTTCGCAGAAAGTAGCCAGTAACTAGTTCCTCCTTTTTAAATTTCTTTTTCTGGGAGTGGGGAGTAACGGAGATTGAACTCAGGGGCACTGGACCTCTGAGCCACATCCCCAGTCCTATTTTGTATTTTTTGTTAGAGACAGGGTCTCACTGAGTTGCATAGTGCCTTATTGTTGCTGAGGCTGGCTTTGAACCCGTGATTCTCCTGCCTCAGTCTCCCAAGCCCCTGGGAGCAACTGGCTCCTTTTTACATTTCTTAATGTTTTACAATAATCCACATTTGTTTTGAATTTTTAAAAAGCTGTAAGATGCAGATAGAGAAAGAGAAAGAGTAAGAGTGAGAGTGTTTGGGGGTAAGTTGGGGGTATGGTTAAAGAGAATGAATGGCCAGTTGTATTAAGGCAGTACGTTCCTCCTGATTTTCTCCCTGTGATGACTGGATCATTTCCCCATTCTTAAATGCAGGCCCATGCATTATTCCTATTCCTTCTTCCCTCATTTGCATTTATCTAAGCGCTGGAGATACAATAATTTTAAATAATCTCCTTGCTTCTATTTTGCGCAATCCATTTGGGTTAAATTTCCTAAATTAACACTTTCAAGGAACCACTACACTTGTCTTCTAGTATAGAATACCACTGAAGGTCCTTAACGTATTCTAATCACACATCAATGTCAGCCTTATTGTTTACTATTCCTACACACACCTCTACTTTCCACATCTAGGAGGCTCCTGTCATTGCACAGGTGTTGGAGGAACATGGTCTTTAGAATCAACTGACCTAGGGCAAATCCTGGTTTTATCACTGTGGTTTGTAAATCTAGGCAAGTCTCCGTCCTTTTCTGAGTCTTGGTTTATTCATCTGTAGAACGGAGATAATATTTGCCTTGCTGGAATGTAGTGGAAAACAAATGAGAAAAGAATCTGAACATGCCTTGTCTAGAGCCTGGCATACTGCAATCTCCCAATAACAATAAGTTTCCTCCCTCTCTGATCAGATTGCCCTTTACTCTTTTTCATATCCAATCTTTGCCTGGAATTCCCACTTTCTTACCTACTTCTACTCTTGATTTTTTCTTCTTTGACATCTTCTAGGTCTCTCCAGTTCACAGGAATCCCTCCCCTTCCTCCAGCTGCCTAATGCATTTTATAATTCATGATTAACTACCATTAGCTAATGAAGTCTTTGTTATTATTTTTGTTTTTCTCCTATATGTGGTATTCCATGTATTTCTGCTTTGCTTCCAAAAAATACTAAAAATAAACTAAAAATTCACCAAGAATAGACACAATCACTCTGTATCCTCAGTGCCTCACACATGCCAGAAGTGTACAGTGCTCAATATGTTTTTACTGAATTGATTTTTACCTTTTATTACCTTCCCATCAGCCCCAAGATCTTTATATATGATATAGAATCAATCAATCAATCAATTATTTCATTTGCTTTCATCAAAATATTTTGGGTGTCTACTATGATCCTGTCACTGATCTGGTCACTGAAGATATAGCTATAAACAAGAGAGAAAAATTCTTTGCTTTCATGGATCATTTTACATTTTAGTGGGTAAAATGTACAATAGACAAATTATTTAAGATGAGTACTCTGGGAGAAACAAACAGGATGACCAGAGAGAGAGAGTGACAGATAAGCAGGGCTTTGCCTGGAGTCCTCAAGATTTTTTGGCTACAGGATAAATGACATGCAGCTGGCAATTGACTTTCTTGTTTCTCGGTGGCACTGGTGGCTTTTCTTCATCTACTGTGTGCACATCACACACTGTATGAGCTGCAAGGGAACTCTTCAATTATATAATGCAGCAATTCTCAGTTGTCATTTTATGGCCATTTATTTATTCAAGTGAAACTTCATAGGTTGGTCCGTAACCCTGAATATTTTCATAGTTCCACTGAAAACCTTTGATGTAGTTTTTCACTTTAAGGAAACAGAGATACACATGGAGCATAGAAATAAATGGTCAAAAGTTAGATATTAGACAAGTGTGAATTACATCATACATATCTTAAGATATGTGATTGGCTCAGTCCATTATCGCTTTCTTCTGCTTGAAGAAACAGTCCCTGTAAGATTGTTTCTGGCCTGGGAATATGATTTATTGCTCTGTTCCAATTTTTAAAAAATCCATCTAACTTATTTCCCAGTCTAAGTTGCAAATAGCTTTCAGTAGTTGCCTAAAATTAAACCAATTATAGGATAAAGATTTACAAAGATAGAGATTGAGGTTGTGCAATTCCCACCAGACTCGGCTGTAAATTACCTCTTCTCTTTCAGATCCCCATAATCCTTTGTACCTTCTCTGGAATTTGACACATATTGCCTTATAACATTGCTATTGCACCCTTGTTTTTTCCTCCACATAAGATTGCAAACTATAAGCAGGAATTATACCTTAATAAAAGTTATGGTTCGCACTGAAAACTGTCATTCATTGAAGAAGATGCTAAATACCAAAGATTAAATCAATGTCACAGATTCTGAGTTTAGTTCAAAGAGAGAGAGGGACATTGAAAAATTATTTCAAGCATTGATAACACCTTTAGAATGTGTGGATACCCTCCCCCCGTGGCAGCTTTGCCAAGGAAAGCATTCATTTGAATGTGTAAGATCTGGTGTGTTGTCAGAAGCAATTACTGTGATTTCCTTGTCATGGCACCCTTCAAGTGAGTGACTCTCACATTATTCCAAATAGCGTACAAAGTGGCTTGGGTGAGATTCAGACACATAAAATACAAACCATACCTTTAGAAAATTAGCAGTGTAGACTAAGAAGCAAGCATCCACAAATATAGAGTCATATATAATGAAGTTCTAAATGGTGTAGTGAAAGTAAGTGAGGCAGAAATCCAAGGAGCAGTCACCAGGTGGCAGCTGTGGAGGGTAGGGAGGCCACCAGGCCCTGGATTACCAGGAAAGCACAAGCACTGCAGGAAGCGCCAAGTCACCTACACAGAGTTCTGGCCGCGTGAAAGAACAGTCTGCACAAGGTCACAGGACAATCAACCCATCAGAAGAATGAAAAACAAAATTGGCTTTCATCTTTTTTATTTTTTTTAAATCAGGGAAGAGGCTTGGCTTGACACTGCACTGCAGGTTTCAGAAATTCCTGTGTCAGATGTCGTTCTTAAAGGAAAAAACATGCTGAGAACGCGTGAACATGCAAAATTGTCCTTGAGCAGGAGGAAGTCAGCCAAAGAGCTCCCAGACGTTACTCACTAGTTCAGCATATGCCACGACCTACAAGGCTGGCTTGTGACATATTGAAGAGGGGACTCTGACTCAACAAATAACGAACGGGAAGAGCCAGAATTTCTGATATGGAGATGAAAAGTGCATGCATTCTAAGGGAGATTACATATATATATCGTAAGAACACCAGGTGTTGAGATTTAGTATGCATCAAGGATAATTAGCCCATCGGGCGCTCTAGCTACAAATGTACTCCTTCCCTCCCTGGAGTAGCATACTCCCTAATTGGAACATGAAATATGTAAGGTATCATTCTCATGGGTCTTTAGCAAGGGAAGAGAGTTATGCAAGAATTAGAAAAGAGTTATCCTGATAAAACAAAATAGCTAAAGATGTCTTTCTACCAAGACTCTTCATTTATCTAGAAAAGATGTTGTCTAGGCACAAAATTGGATGGTACCTCCAAAGACTTGTCAAAATCATTGTGAAGGTCATAATTGATGCCATGAAATACTAAAATAACTGTGTATGTATTAAACTGATGCACACAACTGTGCAGAATAACAGCACAATGGTAGACTGTGGTATGCAGTGCATTATTTGTTGAGAAACTCATAGTTTACATACACACACTTATTGGTTACTTACAGGTACCATGGAAAGATGAAAGTACAAGACTGATTATTCAGCTAACAGTAATCTAAAATTGAGATAGAAATTAAGATCAATATTGGTTCTTATCTATAAAACTACCACCATAATCACCTCTATACCATAATAATTAAAATTAGCTTCTGTACTATTTTATGATATAGCCCAAGATTGTTAATAGCATCATTCCATTTCCAGATTAGAGATATTACACTGAGCCAGGTTGTTTCTGTACATGATACTCTGAGGGTTTAGCTAACATCAGTGCTTTCTAGAAGATAATGAACTCTATACACGTAACTGAATTTAGAACAGTCTTGAAAAACATATACACATGTACATAGGAATGTTATCTCCTTTACTGTAGACTTTGAGTTGTCAAAGTCCAATAGACTTTTGGAAAATGTCTTTGGAAATTGCCTTCAGCAAATACATTGGAATTTTTGCAGTTTTTCCATTTGGCAAAAATTTCTCTTAAAAAAAAAATTTTAAGTAGCCAGAAGTTGTTGGGGACTCAGTTAGTAGTATGTATACATTTGACGGAACTGTATGTATTCATTTGATTGCTCAGATATTTGGTAAGACATTTTTCTGGGTATGATGACTCTGAGAGTGTTTCTGGATGAGATCAACATCTTCATTTGTAGACAGAGGAAAAGAGATCAACCTCCTAATATAGGATGGGCCTCATCCAATCAGTTGGAGACTTTAATAGAACACAAAGTCTGAGAAAGATAGAATGCTTTATGACTTCCTGACAATCCACAAGCCAAAATATCAGTATTTTTTTTCCTTTCTTTCTATTTTTACTAAACCATCATCTCCTTCTGGATCTGCAGCCTATTGAACTAGAATTACACCATCAGTTCTCCTGGGTCTGCAGCTTACTGAGTGCAGATCTTGGGCTTGTCAACTGCCAAAATCATGTAAGTTGATTCCTTATAATAAATAAATAAACAAGCAAACAAACAATAGATAGATAAATAAATAAATAAATAAATCTTCCATCGGTTCTTTCTCTATGGAGAATTCTTACTCAGAATCCAAGCTTAATGAGCACATTATTTGATAGGCTGGAAATACAATTTTTTTGGTAAAACATGCTCCCCTAAAGCAGTGTATGTGTGGGCAGATAGATAGATTACTCTTTATTTTTCTTATAAGATCATAAGCTGGCTTTGAATGTAATTTTAAAATGACAATTCCAGAGAGGTCCTGTGTGATATAATTGTGTGGTGGAAACCACTAATCATCAAATCTGTTTCTTCTTTCTCCTAAGAATATAGCTTGGCTATATTTCCCAGTGGTCTTGTATGTGACAATTCTGATCTAGGCCACTTTCAGACACAGCCCATAAGAACTACTTCCCAAGAATAAGATTCTTCATGATCTTTTCTGTTCAATTAGTAACTTTGATCACATATTAAAGATAGTGGATTGTGACATGGAAGAAATCTGAGTTCTTTTATTAGCTGAAGGAGAGCTGATCAGTTAAACCAATTTTGGATTTCACATGAATAAAAATTAAACTTTTATTCTGTTAAGCCACTGAGATTTTGATGAGTGTGGCTATTCTATAACATTAGTTAGAAGCTAATATAACCTAATTCACATGCAGCATCATTGAAATAGGGAAGAGGTGAGAATGTCAGAGGATAAGATGTATGTGAATTTGTAAATTTGGGTACATTTGTTTAAAATGTTCATCTCAAATCATAGGAGTCATACCTTAGCTTATCAGAATCTAGCTACTCCCATGTGTTGCTTATCATGTAAATAAATTATTAGAAGTCTCAGCCCAACAAAAACAACTAATAGGTGATTGAATTCAGAATCATAGTTTTGATACTTAAGTTGCTCCACTAATACTAAACGAACTATGTCTCCTATTTAATTCAGACAACTTTTAATATTTAAAAAGTAGTGGTAGTGTGCTGTCCTGTCTGGGAAAGACCACTGTTTGGAGTCAGAAGATCTGAATTTGAGCCCCACCCAGTTTTGCCATTTAAGGATAGAGTGAACACTCTCATTCTCTTGCCTCATCTATAAACCAACCTGGAATGTATCAAAGTGGTACACACTAGAAGGGAGGGATTGTCTGTGACTATTTTCAAGGTAACATAAATAGTATGCCTATTTTTCTGGGTGCTGAAAGAAAATAGAGCATCTTTTGCACACAGTCTGCTTCCCTACTTGGGCTCCCAATAACTTTTCAAGAACCTGTGTACCTTAACTCAGAAGAGTCCACATGGATGCTTGTGGGTTTGAATAGCTAATTTGAGTTGGCTGATGTGACACAAACAAGCACTCAAGTATCCTGGAAGCAGGAACAAACAGATCCAAAGAGCAAGGCCTATGAATAAAGAAAACAAAGGGAGAATGCTTTGAGGATGGTGGAGCCTGCCCTTATCTTGCATTTTTGTCCAAGCCTGGACTTCAAAGCACATTTTGTGACTCAGATCATCTGAATGACTAAAAGCAAAGGCCATGCTATGAATTATGGAGTGGGGGGGAAAAAAAGAAATGATGGCAAAAACTTGAGGAAAACAGTGAAATGAAATGAAACTCATGTCCATGATATTCATACTTCCATGCAAATGCACTCTTTGCTTTTTTAAGAAAATTTAACAATATGAGAAAGTGGTTAAAAGAGATTTTCATGTCAACAGTGCTGAGTTGGTATCTCAGTTCAATCACCTATTCTCTGTGCTCTCATGGGAAAATTAACTCCGTAATGACTTCCATTTCCTTATTAAAGTGAAAAAAATAGTTTCTGTATGGGTAAGAATTATGGAAAAGTAATAAATATGTTGATACTCTTGAAGCACTTGCCATAACTCCTGGCACTTAAAAGAAATTATACATGAGCTTTGACTGTCTTTGGCTCATCCTTTACTATTATTTTGATTTTTCCATTATACATTAACCATGCTGTAGTCTTTTGCTATAAGAACAAATTCTTGTAAATACTGTCTCTTCTTTAGTTTTCTGGTCTAGGAGTTGGTTCTTTCTCCCTAGGTCTGGACATAGAGTCTTTGTTTAACAATAATCTTTCTCTGTCAGATGAAGAATGAAACAAAGGGATCTGGAAGAGCAATAGATCTCCCTGAACTTTAAAAATTGCAAATGGCAGCAATATCACCTGAAAATATAGTGAAATGTGAACATGAATGGCCTCTGCTAATGCTACCTAAAGATCCTAGATTGAGCTGGGCACGGTGGCACACTCCTGTAATCACAGCACTTTGGGAGGCTGAGGCAGGAGAATTGCAAGTTCAAAGCCAGCCTCAGCAACTGCGAGGCGCTAAGCAATTCAGTGAGACCCTGTCTCTACATAAAACACAAAATAGGGCTGGGGATGTGGCTCAGTAGTCGAGTACCCCTGAGTTCAATCCCCAATACCAACAAAAAAGATTGATCACCTACCTGTTCTACCTGTATCAGTAGTATGAATGTAGTTTGGGACTAGGAATCTGGCATATTCCAAAACCAGTATAATATCAGCATTCTTGCCACCAACTCACACCAGTTCCATTCTTTGGTTTCATTTGCACGAGTTTGCTTTCCATGCTGTGTTGTAAGTTCCTTGAAAGTGGGCACTGTATTTTTTTCACTTATCAATCTCCTTTCAGAATTTAGCATGGTGCATTGGATATAGTAGAATACAGTATGCTCCTAAGGCATATTTTAAGTAAGATAAAAGCTTACGTGAATTTAATCTGACTTACAGTTAAAGAAAAACATCATTATTATACCTCTGGGCCATTAAATATTAATGGTAAGGGTTTGAATATACACGTGATCCAAGAAATATTTTTTGAACACATATTTTTGTGTCTGGTATTGTACTTTTCTTCTTTCCTAATTTCATCTAACCCTCAACTGAAAATAGAGTTTACTAAATAAATAAAATACATTTAAAATACATATTGTTTGTACAAGGGAAAATTTCTGAAAAGTAACAGCAGAATCATCAATTGTTCTTACTTCAGTGCTAATTAGTCCAGTTATTAGTATAATAATTTTATTTTCACTACACTTTCTGAGCTGCTATAAAAAGAAGAGGCTCACGATGAAAGAGTTTCTATCAATGTGCTGAACAGTTTGAAAAAGATGCCTTCCCAAATGTGGTGCTGTGAGAAGTTGAAGAGATACACTGTAGCACACTGGGGAGGCAGAGGGCATTGGGCTTCTGATGGAGCAAGGAAGGTAGAGGTTTTTGAAAGGTGGGAAAGGGTCAAAAGGCAGAGAAGGAGTGGCGGAACAGCATGGCTAAATTTCACTTTGAAATATTCCCAATGGCCCCAAGCATTCCTTTCTGTGCTTCTTTAGGTCAAGCAGACCCTTCACCCCAGGTTGTCCGTGCCTCTCCTCTCCTCTTCTTCAAAGCATAATCAAACAAACACACCTCATTTCTGGAAATTGAGGGAGTAGTGGGATTTCATGAATACTCTTTTCAGTGAGCAGCTACATGATGGTGCAGGCAGTCCCCTGGGAGAGATCACATCTAGAGAGGCATTAGCTTGAGAGTGTTCAGTGGAAAATGGTCACCAGAGAAGGGCATTCCGTGGTAGGTTCATGTGTTTACCCTCAAGAGCACTGTGGTGAAATGAGCTGTCTTATATCAGGCACTGAGTAACCTTTGATTTCTCTATTTCCTTCTATTGAGTAGATACTCAATAAATGTTAGTTACAAGAATGACTTTTTGTAGCATCCACCAGTGTTTTCCAGAATCAGTGCAATCAAAATGTCCACACTGCCCATGTTATGGTTAATAATAATGTATACTTGAAGTTCACTAAGAGAGTAGATCTTAACTATATGGGTATGTTAATCAGCTTGATTGTGTAAATCATTTTGCAATTGTATATGTGTATCAAACCATCATATGTTGTATACTGAATATATATTATTTAGTCAGTTGTACCTCAATAAAGTGAAAAATTAATCAAAAAGTGAATTTTTATGGCATTTTATAATTTTGGGAGTTTAGATATGCATCATTTCACTCAGTGATATATTTTTTACTTTGGCCTAACATAAAAGATTATGATAAAAGCAAACATTTTTTGACTCAAAAGACCTGGAGGGAGGTCTTGAAATCTTCATTTTTAATAAATACTGTAGGTAATTCTGTGGCAAGAGACTTACCAAAAAATCTGGAAAACAATATCTTAAAAGAAGTATATGAATAGTTAATATCTTTTAAAATATTTGTCTGTATGTGTGTGTTTTGAGGAAGGGTTGATTCTATGAGGTATACTATTGATAACATAAGCAGATCTTAGCATAAATAAGAAACGTAATAGAAAGTTTAAATACTATTGGGATCTCAAGTTTAGATTAAAACTGAGAATGAAGTTTTATCTTTAACAAGTGTGATAGTATTAGTATAGCAATAATACCTTGTGAGAGTAGTTGAGTTGAAGGGCAAAGTTAATGTTAACATCATTAAGATTTACAAAATTTCGCAAGTTAAAATTAGGCCTTTAAGCTGATTAGGAATTGTACAGTTGATGAAAAGTATACTTAAGTGAAACTTCACTTAGCAAATTTGACTTCTTATTTCTAAGAGGGGAAAAAAAAACTCCTAAATAACTGTCATAAACTAACTCCCAAGGCTTTTTGCACATTAAATAACTCTTATATAATCAAATTTTGTGAGGTAAGTGTAGGCAATTTAGTAACATATGGATTAAATTTTCCTTAAAATAGACATTATTTTAAAATTGAAGAGGAAAAATCTGCTTGGTAAAATATGAAAATATGTTTTGGTCTTCCTTGAACCCCAAACACAATTTGAAAAATAGTTCAAGTTGTTCACCAAACCCCCAAAACAGCTGGTTTCACCCAACTCTAGTTCCAAGATATGAACTATTGGGAGTTCTGGTGATTAGGAATATTAGTGGATATTGGCCATATGTCAGAGACAAATGAGGAAAGAGCCAAATTTTTTAAAATAAGCAAACTATAAGTATAGTCTCTTTTTTCAAAAACTCATGGATGGACAATCCTGTCCCCTAAAAACTGATAAAATAATTTACATTCCTTATTATATTTCAGAAGAAAATATCTAATACTTACAGAGGAATTATTATAGTAAAAAACTTTTTAAAAACCTAATTGCAAGGAAAAATTATCCACAAATTACATGTGTTTATAAGAACAAGACAATCTCAAATCATCATCCAATAATCATTCTTTAGGAATAGATGCTCTTACAAATTTTGATCATGACTAGTTGTCTCAGTTGATGGAGCATATACTAAAAAATATAAAAGCCATAATTTTTATCATGAAAAAGTACTGATTTTGCCAAATGTTTTCTTCTGAATCAGTTAAGATGATCATGTATTTACTTTTTTCTTTTATTTTGTGATATATTGGTCATTTTTTCTATGTTGAACCATCCTTGCATTCCCAAGAATAAATACCACTTGTTCAAAGAATATAATCCTTTTAATGTGCTACTGAATTCATTTGCTAGTATTTTGCTAAGGATTTTTATATCAATGTTTATAATGGATATTGGACTGTAGTTTTCTTGTGGTATCTTTGCTGGCTTGGTACTGGGATAATGCTAGCCTCATAAAATGGTTTGGGAAGTGTTTAGTCCTCATCAAACTTTTGAAGGCTGGTATTGGTTCTCCTTTATAGGTTGGTAGAACTGACCCGTGAAACCAACAGGTCCAAGATTTCTTTTTGCATGGGGATTTTTATTTTCAAGAGCTAAAATGTGGAAGCAAGTCAAGTTTCCACTGACAGATAAGCAAAATGTAGTATACACATACAATGGAATATTATATAGCCTTCAAAAAGAAAAACAGGTGAACCTTAAGGACATTATTCTAAATGAAATAAGCCAGTCACAAAAAGATTAATGCTATATTACTTCACTTATATGAAGTGTTTAAATGTTTTCAAAATCATAGAGACAGAAGAATGGTGATTTCCAGGGGCTGTTAGGAGCGGGAAATGAAGAATTATTACTTAATAGGTATAAAGTTTTAATTTAAAGAAATATAAAGTTATGAAAACAGATGGTACTGATGGATGTACAACATTATGAATGTATTTAATACTACTAGCTTGTGATAAAAGGTTAAGGAGAGTGGGGCCAGAACACTAGCTCCTGAACCCAGTGAGCCCAGACAGATGAACGAATTAAAAGGTAGTGTAATGTTGGAATGGGAGGATTTATCTTGGTTACTTTAGAATGCCAGTTCCCCCATCATTATAATTTTGAAAAGCAAAGAATCCATGAAAGAAGTGCCATAGGAAGAATTAAAAATTAGATTTTGTGCTGGGCACAGTGGCACACACCTATGATCCCAGTACTTTGGGAGGCTGAAAAGGAGAATCGTGAGTTCAAAGCCAGCTTCAGCAACTGCGAGGTACTAAGCAGCTCAGTGAGACCCTATCTCTAAATAAAACACAAAATAGGGCTGGGGATGTGGCTCAGTGGTCAAATGCCCCTGAGTTCAATCCCTGGTACCAAAAAAAATAAAAAATAAGATTTTGTATGAAAGCACCCACCTTGGTCCTGAAAGAAAACAAGCCAATAGCAACAGCAGCAACTGAGCAACCTTGAACATTGAAATTCAAAACATCTCCCTCAAGTCAGAGTGAACAACACTGGAACCAACCACATAATATATTTTGTTGAAAATAAGAAAGTTCTCAATCAAGTAAATAAAATATATGTAAGTATATTGTAAAAAATAATGGTTAAGTAAATACACTTTGTATTATGTGTATTTTATCATAATAAAAATTTGGAGAATAAGCTGGGTGTGGTAGCACAAGCCTGTAATCTTAGCAGCTCAGGAGGCTGGGACAGAAAGATCATGAGTTCAAAGCCAGCCTTAGCAAGGTGCTGAACAATTCAGTGAGACCTTGTCTCTAAATAAAATATAAAATAGCGCTGGGGATGTGGCTCAGTGGTTGAGTGACCACTGAGTCAGTGGTCAGTCAATCCTCAGTACCCCCCCCAAAACAAACAAACAAACAAAAAATTTGGAAAATAAATTAAGATGATGGTTAAATTTATTGTTAAATTTTATAAGTTTTCCCTCTGCAATTAATTTTCCCTACCAGTGTCAGGATGACTTCTACAATTTAGTTTATGTACTTTCCTTAAGTCCTTCATGGATTCTCCACTGCTTCAGAAGTCCCAGCTACTTAGCAGGTAACAGAATCCTTCCAAGGAACCTTTGCTGTCTCATCTTTCACTCTCTTGTGTTTCAACATCTACCCCAAATAACTCTATTCCATTTCAATTAACTATTTTCAGTTCCTACCATGTTTCTGTAATGAATGTTCTGCTGAAGGTTTAACTTGGATGGTTTTTTCTCTCTTGAAAGAGTTACTTGGAAATCACTTAGGTCATCTTTAGAAGAGTAAATAATCTTGAGACACTGATCACAGTGCTCCCAACTCAGAGGGGATATTTATAGCTACATAAAATTATCTACACTCTAGAAAAGAAAGGTGGGCATGAGGCAGTTTCCAGCTATCCTGATTGTCCAAAAGAAGGGTGAGTTAAAATAATTCATCTGTTTCCAGGATTTTCCTGGGGATACACTAGGTGTTCTCTACTTCTTGGTGAGAGTTTGAGGACATGGTGATTTCATCCGGGAACAAACAAAACTTTGTTCACAATAGTTTTTCTTTCTGGCCCTTAGAATTCAGTGAATAAAGCAGCTTAAAATTCAACCAAAGCCATTAGGGAATTTCAGAAAAAGATAAAAGCTAATGAATGAAGTCTTAGGATTACTTGTTCTCTGATGAAATCACCATGTCCTCAAACTCTCACCAAAAAGAAGTAGAAAACCTAGGAAAATGGACAGGAAACTATTCCAGAGGACATATTTAGAGGCTGACAGGCAAGAAGGCTAAGGAACTCATTCCACTCTCAGTGTAAGGAGCACTGTTTTCCTTTCTAGGGGACACGGTACGTGCTTTGGATCACTAACCTCTTGTGGTTGATCCCCATTCTATCCTTTTTCAAATGAAAGACTTTAAAGTAGTTATCTTTTTTTTTTTCAGGCAGGGTCTGATTATGAAAATAGAAACCACATTTCAACAGAGATGATATAATACAATACAGAGAATTGGTTTAAAAGGTGCTGGAGGGTTAAAAGTAAAAGAGGTACACAAAGGAACATAAAAACAGTAACTGCATGCAGTAGAACCTGGTAGCACAAAGAAAGAAATGGGAGGTTTAGCAGAGAAGTACCTGTGGAGCTGGATTCAGGCTTCTGAGGACAGAGTTTGTGTAGACCCTTCAGGAACTCAGAGGAAAGATCTCATGAAGCTGGGACTTGGACCCCTAATGAGGGAGTGCCACTCATCTGGTGCTTCAGGAAGGGTCTCTATGGAACTGGAACTAAGACCCATGAGTCAGGGTTGGGAGGAGATTAATGACCACACTAGGACTTCTGAAAGGACTTGATTCTGGAAATGCTAAAGGAAACTAGAGACTACAGCCAACTGTTCTGTCTGAAGGCAAAGAACAGATTCTGGAGGATGCTGCAGGCAGAAAAGACCAAATATTTTCTCCCTACTCCTGCCTCCCCATCTATACTTGGTACCTCTCTGTGTTAGTCAGTGTTGCACTACTGAAACAAATACCTGAGATAAATCATCTAATAGAAGGAAAAGGTTGATTTTGGCTCAGTTTTGGAGCTTTCAGTCCATAAATGATTGGTTCCAGTGTTTGGGGCCATGGTGGCACAGTACATCATGGCAGGAGCACTTAGGGGAGCAAGTTCATTCACCTCATGATCAGAAAACAAAAGAGAAGCAAAAGAGAGAGAGATTGGGCTTCCACAGTCCTTTTCAAGAGCAAGCCCCAGTGACCTGAAACCTCCCACTAGGCTTCACTTCCCAATGGTCCCACCACTTTCCAATAGCATGCTGGGCCAGAGAACAAACTTTTCATACTTGGGCCTTTTGGGCACATTGCAGATTCACCCTTATTAGCAGAAGCCATCAACTCTGTTGTTTCTGCATGTTTTGATGAGCATCAATGTGTTCAAATTAAAAATTAAGTGATTAAATACTGCAGCGAGGGACACATAGAAAAATTCAAAATTAGCTTCAATTTTAGATTTTAATGCTGCCTTCTAAATGCTAGTTTGTTTCAGTAATGCTTTTTCCTTTGATCCTAGGTGTTAAACTAAGAAAGTTCTGTGTGAAATTGGCTTCCTGGTGTGAAACACAAGACTCGAAGTTCAAAAAATACTTGTGAAATCCAGACCTTATTTTATTCATTAATTCCTGTAAGCACAACTATTTAACAGTCCCTGACTTCACTTAGCTTACTGTTTAATTTCTAAACATGAACATGACCATAGGAACTGGCTGATTGTCCCTTCCTGATAGAGGGCAACACTAGGGAAAAGTCACAATGTGCACATTCCAAAAGCTGCAGGTGACATCACATGGATAAGGTTAGTTAAAATACAGAACTGGCAGTGCACTGAAAAATTAATTAATTAGGATAGAATTAATTAAAATAGAAAACCTTGTTGGGAGGAAGGAAAATAAAAGAGAGTGAACTTGCACCCTGGTACAGACTTCAAGATATGGTCTTATTCTCTGGAGAAAGCCTCTTTACCTTTCACCAAATAGATGGCTTTGGAAGAAATGAGACAAAAGAAACTGAGACAAATATATGGGGAGGCAGTGAGCTTCCCCTTCTCATTTGCATGTGCCCCAAGAGGTTGATGATTATTGAATGGACAGAGCATCCTGACTGTCACATGTGGTATAATGAAATTTTTGTCTGCCTCTGTCAATAGTTCTCTACCTTGAATCTAGGCTCTGTTACTGCTGTTCCAAACTAAACACGAACCACAGTAACCTGTGGATGGGGAGAACTGTGGTCCCCATAGGGCTGGCATTTGTTCAACAACGTATAGTGTAAGCCACAATAATAACTCAGGCAATTTAGAAGGGATGAGAGCAAAGGCAAAAACAATAAGAAAAGCACGAGAAAAAAAAAGTGCCGTAGATTCCTGGAGTTGCTTTTTCCTCTCCAGTATTGCAATATTTATGAGAATGTTTTCAACTTTAGGGGAGAAATATGCACACACAAATACACAGCCACATATATTTACACATTAATTTTTAAAAGGTTATGACTCGAGGCTCCTCAGTTTTTTAAACATCTCTCATCTTTCAACAAATTACCAAAGCTCCCAGTACCACAGAAACTGGCCAGGGAGGCTGTGCTGTCTCCACTACCTAACCTAAATACATGCTTCCTAGGTACTGTTCACTTTGAAAAGCAAATGCTGACTTTTGTTATCACATGAAGTCTCCTTCCTCCTTTCTCTCAGAACTCTCATTCTTTACCCTGAAAGAGAACAGAATGTGGCCAGAGGCTTGTCCTGTAATTATCCTGTAAAAGAAGCAGATACCAGTTTCTAATTCTTAATCCTCACTGTAATTCGTGAATTAAAGGCCCCAAATTCTAAACTTCATTCTTTCTTGGAGGGATGAATGTTTCCATGGTTCTTCCCTGAAACAAGCCGGTGGCTCTTTGATAGAACGTCCCGAAATGCCCAGTGGATCTAGATCAGCTCACCAAACAGCATCTACTATTGTTTCACTCTGTAGAGAACCTGCCTTACCTTGACAATTCAATCTCGACCCAAATAAAAGGAACAAAAGGTCGTGACTGAGGCCCTCTCTGTTATTCCTTCCCTCTCCCCACTCCTATTTCCTGCATTTAATAAAGGCAGCAGCTAAAATTTAATAGCATTTGGAAAACCATGAAGACATCTCCCAGAGTTACATAGCATATTTTACATTGTACTGCTGGGATTAAGAAAAAAAGGAGGCTAGAATCTGCTTCTTACTCCAAAAGCTGCTTTCTTGACATGAGGCTGATATAGTTGGTGATTGAAATATAGGATGAAGCCAAAAAGAGGGAGTGGGGGGAGAGGAGAGAGAGAGAGTGTGAGTGAGTTAGAGGTAAGTTGAAGAGTGAAGAGTTGCAAAGTAAAAAAATTTAATAAATGTTTTTTATTATCATGGCAAAATTATAAGGTTAACTGATGTTTTACTGTGTTATCTAAATGTACGCTTAGGAACACCCCTGAATACAGGAGAATTCATTTTAGTAAAAGTGCTTATAGCAAAGCTCTTGGCTTACTTTACATGAGGTGTTTCTAGCTGACACGCTATTCATTGGGTTTGTTGGTGCACACAGGAGATCTGTTCTCAAGTACACCAATCTTGTTAACCATCGCTGGACTCATGCTATTTCCTGCGGGAAATACAATTTTTTTGTTGTTTTCAATAAAACATATGGGCCAAATTAGAAAGTAAATAAATGAATACTTCTCAAGAATCCATGATAACACTTGCCGAGCAGCGGGTCAGGCCAGATTTAATCTAAAATCATTCTGCTGCGTGTAAATGATTATGTCATAGCATTTGTCTTTAATTATTCACCCCTTTCCAAAGGCTTGACTCATAATGTGTTTCTAGGTTAACCACAAACACTTGTACTACAAGATTTGTCATATAGATTCACTCACCCCCTATTCCCACTCCTCGTTTTCTGCTCTTTGCTACAACATTATTAAGTCATAGCTCCTGAAAAAGAAATTTGGACACATTGTCTAAACCAGTCCCTCTCTGAAGATTTCCATGCAAAGAAAAATGGCACAATTTTCTCTTGACTCAAGAAGACCATTATAGCAGGCTTAATGATAGTGGAAAAAGCAATACCGTATCAGTAGTTTTGCACTTACATAGCTTCGTTCCTTTGAGAATTCCTAAGAATTTAGGAACATATGAAAAGAATAAAGACAATGGATTATAGTCTGTAAATGACTACAAGTCAATTAAGCAACCACATACATATTTTTTCCTTTATCACTTTGCTTCTCACCTCACCTAACCCTGTGAGAAACAAAATGAATTCATTCAGAAGTAGATCAGCCATCTCCTCTACTTCACTTAGCACATGTTGTTAATCCACTCGGTTTTAGTAGAAGTGTTGGTTCCCAGTGGTGATTGTTGCCATCTCTTCTGACTAATCCTGTGAGAAGTTTGGGATTATAGAATTTGAGGAAAATGTGAAAAGTGATGTAATCTTAAAAGTATGTCCATCCAGGATTGGTTTTATTTGTAGGTATAGTGCAAAGTTCTTAAGTGATGTAATTTCAGAGTTTTAAAGGCTAATACCCAAATCTTAACACTGTTTACTTAAATCTCCACTCATTTTTTTGTTCTCTACGTGTGTGTTTAATAATGCATGATAGTTACACATAATATTGGGGTTCATTTTAACATATTCATACACATAGAATATAATCTGCTTCACATCAGTTCCCAGACCTTTCTCTTTGCCTCCACTTCTCCCTCCCCCCGTTTTCCTTCCTATACTCAATTGGTCAATAGTCAATTTCATTCCACCGTTCCTCCCTTTTCCCTTCCCTCTTCCCTGCTCCTTATTCCCCATCCTCTGCTCTACAAATCTCTCTTCTGTTGTTGTGGGGTTCTTCCCTTATTTTGGCCTAGCTTCCACATATGAGAGAAAACATACAATCTTTGATTTCTCTGAGTCTGTCTTATTTCACTTAGCATGATGTTCCACAGTTCCAAACATTTATCAGCAAATGCCATAATTTTATCCTTCTTTAGGACTGAATGATACTCCACTGTATATATACAAATCACATTTTCTTTATCCATTCATCTGTTGATGGGCACTTGGGCTGGTTCCCTAACTTGGCTATTGTGAATTGTATTTCTATAAACATTTATGTGCCTGTATCATTATAATATGCTGATTTTTTTCCCTTAGGATAAGTACCAAGGAGTGGGATAGCTGGGTCATATGGTGTTTCCATTCCTAGTCAATTGAGGAATTGTTACACTGCTTTCCAAGTGGTTGTATTCATTTGTAGTCCTCCTGCAACAATGCATGAGCGCATCTTTTCCTGAACATCCTCGACGGCTGTCATTATTATTTGTATTCTTTATGATTGCCATTCTAAAAGGAGTAAGATGAAATCTCAATGTAGTTTTGATTTGCATTTCCCTAATTGCAATGGATATTGAACATTTTTTCATGTTTATTAATTGAGCTATTTGTTTATCTGGTGTTAAGTTTCTTAAATTCTTTATATATTCCATATGTTAATCCCCTGTCAGGGGAACAGATGGCAAAGATCTTTCATTCTATAGACTCTCTTCACACTTTTGTTTCCTTTCCTGTGTAGAAACTTTTTAATTTGGTGCCATCCCATTTATTGATTCTTGATTTATTTCTTGAGCGTTAGGGGTCCTGTTAAGGAAGTTGGTGACTGAATCAATATGTTGGAGTGCTGGCCCTATGTTTTCTTCTACCAGTTGCAAAGTTCCTGATCTAATTCCTAGGTATTTGATCCACTTTTAGTTGACTATTGTGCCAAATGAAAAATAGGAATCTGGTTTGAT
>CM053410.1:48594882-48649243 GCA_028644305.1 Xerus rutilus | reverse complement strand
AACAACTTATACATAATATCCTGCAACTAATAACTATTTTTTTGCATCAACAAAGTGATGGAAGATATTTATATTGTTTAAATATAAACCATAGTTCAGTTTAAAAAGTCTATGGCAGCTTTTGTAGCTCTGTAATTATTTAAAAGTTGCAGAAGTCCATTCAACATTACAGGTACCAGAGTCTCTTTTGGATTTAATCCAAGGCTCCAACTTCTTTAAGGTATCTAAATCTCTCCTCTGTTATTATACCAAATCAGTAAGCATTGACCCATTTGTCTGTACCCAATAGCAGTATTAAACACAACCAGCCAATGAAGAGGGTGGGATACCAGTGGGTGATAGTGGGGATTACATTAATGTTTATTCTAGTTCCTTCTTACTGTTCTTCCCACTCCACTTTAGAAAGTCTTCCTTCTGTGTACATTCTGAAAAGATTCTTCCTCTTAAATACATTAAACCAATGGTCATTTTTTAAAAATTCTATTCCTTTCAGTTACACTAATGAGTTTTATATTTCTACCAAGAGTGACTTTATGACCCTAGGATGATAAAATGAGATGAAAGCATAAAGAGAATCATCATTTCTTTCTGGTTTGAATATTACTGAAATTACAGCTAGAACTTAGGTTTCTTTGCCTTTACTTTTATTTATATAAACTAGGCAACTCTGTTTTAAGGGTGCAATGAATTATTCATCTGACCTACCTGTTAAAGCTTTTTCTACCTCCTCTGGATCCAAGGACTTCCTCTGAACTGGCAATAGCCTCTATCTGAACTCATTTAGCATTTGTCTTAACATGCAGGGTGCTGTTCGTTAATGCTCTATGTGCATGTGTCTGTCTAATCCATCCATTTGGAATTAAATATTCCAAGCACATGAATAGCATATGCATCACAAAGCCCACAGACATAGAATGTATGTGGGGTGCACTCAAGATGCAGATGTTTTATGATTCTTTTATTGTTTATTGTCATGGCAATAACAATAAACCAACTTGTCTGACAGAGGTTTCACGAAATAGACTTGGATACTTTATACAGTGTGTAAAGTTCATAATTCAAACACACATTCCCAGATTTCATTACTTTAAACAATATACTATGCTAGTTCTCAAATACATATTCTTAAGGTATACCCACACTCAGAAATTCCTTCAGTTCTGAACTTTTACACATTTCTTTTCATCTTAGATTGTACTGACGTGGGCTCTTCCACAAGCTATATAACTCTTTTCAGAAAAGGGTCCGATTTTATTTCACTTTTTTTTTTCCCACAAAGTGAGGTTTATTATTTTGAGTCAGCTTGATAAATTGTAAGATTCAGTATTAAATGTTTGGGTAATGTATGTTTTATTTGTTTTAATGTTCTACATTTATTATACTCCTCTGTCCTGAACGAAGTGGCTGTTTTATTATTAAAAATCAAATGAAAACAAAGTTCACAAGGAACCATTGTTAAAGAATACACTTATCATTTTTTTCTATTAGGTGGACGTACAAGAGCCTGTTTTTATAGGTCTGTGCATGAATGACAAGCTGCTCACTTTAGATTTATGTAGAATTTATAATAGAAATGAATCTTACATTTATTTTAAAACAAAATCTAAATTAAATGGATTCATAAGCCACTGCAATAAAAAGTTGATTGAAATCTGAACCTTTACAATTTTTCTATAAGGAATATTTGACATCTTTCTAATAGATCTGTTTTATTGAAGGAAAGTTTCCAATTAAGGTTGGGTTAAGGAAGAATAGGGACATTTTCAATACTTTTGTTAGGAAAAAAAATTTATACCTACATTGCATTTATTCCAATTTATTTCAGTGCAATTTTTTCTTGAACCAGGTGACAATCACAAGTTATAGCCTTCCTTGAGTTAACAATTCTGAAGGTATTTACTAGGTGTTGGTCTTCTCTTTGCATCTGGATATCAATAATGAGTCACTTTCACTGACCTACTTGGTGCTAAGAAACAATTCTTCATTTCTCATTCACGTCTTTGCACGTTTTAGAAGCAGAGGAACTAGCTTTATTCTGTTCTAGATTATCTTTTCAAGGATGTTTGTACGTGGAACAGGCTTAGATGATATCGTGGATCCCTCCAGAGAAAAGGACAGGCACATAGAGCTGTGATTGAAAAAGGCTTAGGATCCCTCCCTTAAAGGTTCCTTTATTACAATACAATTCATTACAGATGCAGGCATTACCTCACCCAATTTGCACCACCCAGTTAGGTCTCAATGAACCAGCACAAGGAGATGCTAATACTCAGGCTACTGCTATTGTGAGCAATAAAGTTTATTATCTGTGATCCAAGCTTTTTGCCAGACTCCATGAAACTGTCAGACTAACCTGTTAGCTTATAAGTAAAGCAAAATCTCATATGCTTCAAGTTTGAGGAGCTAGTCTTGCATTTTACAAACTGTTTTTAAAAATATTCTTCTTTTGACTTCTACAAAACTGAGCTTCATAAAGACAAGACTGCTAGCTAAAAAAAAAGAAAAATGAAAATGAAAATCTCAGATAAGTATTCCTGTGGCTGGATTTGTGTCAAAACTCAAATATTTAATCAAGTGTCTGAGCCGATCCGTTCGTTGTTTTACTCATGCCTGAAGAGTCTAAGTTGATTAGCATTTTAAAGATTAAAACAAAAAGTAAAATGATTTAATTTCCAACTTTAGATTTGTTGTTTAGAAATTACACAGAGAATATAGATTCAATCCCCCTTTTTCTCCTATTAATCAATAGACTTTATTTCACTGACAAGTTCATGTGATGTTTCCTGGGAAGAAAATAGATATGACAAAGTAGTCAGTAAGGGAGACTGTTTATCTGGTACCTGAGGATTCAGTCTTTGGCTCCAGGCTGCCATCTATCATGAACTGGAGCATGTGTAAGATGAACATGGTAATATTTGCTTGATTTTCTTTCTATCCTCCTCAACCAGTAACTAATTTGCAAACACATTTGAAGAAGATAAAATCTTTATAAACAAAATGGATAAAAATGATGAGTTAAATGTTCCACAATTAAATAAAACAAAGGTGACTCCTAGGTTCTGGGGGAGAACTTCAAACAGACCAGAATGTAAGAATATGTCACAGAGAATCAATTCAAATGACTCAAAACTCAGAATCAGATGAGAATGGTACAAATCCTTGGATTTACCCTAGACTTCATTTAGGAACTACACTAAATATTATGCCAACAACAAAAATAATAATAATAATAGCAGGCTCCTGCCAGGTATCATTGTACCTAATTCATTGTATCTTATTCTCAATTCATAACAATTCAGTTATTTTTAAGTTTATCATCATCTTCAAAATGTTTTAGTTCAAAGAACATTTCCCATACTCTTGTAAATAGAGATCTGTGATATTTGAACCTTTGGGGCTCAGAATTCTGGTGTCAGAATGGAACAAACCGGGAACATATCTCCCTGGAGAATGCAAACAGAGATGGGCTTAGTTCCTTGTGGTTTCTTTCACTGTGGGATTCATGTCAGAGTTCTGGATCTTCCTCTACTGTTCTTATCTTGTGACCTCACCTCCTATTTATAGAGTTACCTCATCTTCCTTCTCTGTGGCCTTTGCCTCACTACAACTGCCCTTGATTCGACCATTCCCTCTACCTTCTTTTCTGCAGGTGATATACCCACAGGTAATTTCTTTTCCATTCACACTTGACTTTCTCTTATTTTCTTTATCTCCAACTCCCCTTATTCCACAGCAACTTAAAGCTTCTCCCATACCTAAGATTAGCTCAGATCATCTTGAGCAAAAACAGTTTTTCCGAGATCTACTACACCTTCAAAATCCTCATCACTTTCCCTCTCCTAATTTTCAAATTTCTAACAGAATATTGTCCTGCTCTTGCCCCTCTTATTTTTCCTTAGCCCAATACAATTGGCCTTCCCCCCACTATTTGCATGAAGCTGTCTGCTCAATGGTTATCAGGGAACTCCTAGTTGTTTTCTCAAACCACATCCAATTTTGACTCTTCACATCATTTGGCTCCACAAATTATCTTCCTTCCTAGAGATGCTCTTCTTTTGACTTCTGTGGAATCTCACCATTCTTGTCCTCTTTTCAGCCTCTTCTTTCTCTCTCCTTTACTAGTTATGCTCCCACCCTCAATTCTCAAACTGGGATTCTCCCCTCTGATTTTATCTTTTATGTTTCTCATATATTTCACATGTACTTTTTCAGTATTCTTACATTTAAGGTTTTAAATAAGTCCACAGCATAGGTGACTCCTTGCTTCATAATAACAGCTTTAACATCTACTTGACATCAGTCCCAAATTTCCCTTGTTTCCCAAATAATATGATCCCATGCTGATCTCTGTCTTCACATGTCCAGGACCACATTTGTCCAGTTTCTCCTCGAGCCATCTCTCCTTCTGTGTCATCCCCAGTCCTCCTAATGGTGACATAGGTTCCAGAGTAAAATCATCAAAATCTTCCTTGACTCCTATTTCATCTGCTCAAAGGAGTCAATTAATAAACCCAGTCTATCCTTCCTTTGAAATGTTTCTGAAAGTTTTTCCTTTTTTCCAACCCCACCGTATCCCGTATATACATTCAACCTTCTCCAAGACACCAGTATCTTTTATCATTGAACTTCTCCCCTGAGATCTCTTCTTCTTAACATCTCTGCTCATTGAAATCTTATCCATGTGTGTCCTATATGTGAATCAAACTCTGTTCACATACCATGTCTCCATAGCCTTTTCTTTTCTTTTCTTTTCTTTCTTTCTTTTTTTTTTTTTGGTACTGGGGACTGAACTCAGGGGTATTCAACCACTGAGCCACATCTCCAGCCCTAATTTGTATTTTATGTAGAGACAGGGTCTCACTGAGTTGCTTAGTGCTTCTCTATTGCTGAGGCTGGCTTTAAACTCACAATTCTTCTGTCCCAGACTCTCCAAGTGCTGGGATTACAGGTATGCTCCATGGCACCTGGTTCCATAGCATTTTTTAAAATCATAATAGTCAGAAGTGATAACTCTCTTTATAGGCTTTAAATTTTGAAGTCAAGTTTCAATTAATACATAGGAATATCTCCATTTATGTTTAGATTACTCTGGATTAGAAAGTGTCCTTATATCTATCAGCTAACTCTCATTTGTTTATGGATATTATATATTTGTAAGTGTATTTAACCTCCCTCTATTAGAATGCAAACTCTGATGAGCCTTAGCTCTTACATTTTTCCCCATAGTACACACACAGCAGGTCTACGACATGAACCCAGTATATAAATGAATGACTAGAATAACAGCATTCCTCAGGATACACCTAGGAAGCCTGAAGTAGCCTGAAGCTGGCTCTATTTTCTCTTCTTTACCCAAGAAGCTTCTGCTGCCCAAGATTAACTTATTTGGCCTTTTTAAAATTGCTTTTTATTTGTTTATCTTTAATTCATGAATCGTCATTCTAAAATGTAATTAAGAAACTCTAAGTTATGATTAAATATCTAAAGAAAGGGAGTACATATATGCTGCTGGAAGTAGGTTTTGAAGATTTAGTGCAGCTGAGACCATGGGCAGACTTTGGCTTGTATCCTGTAATAGGTGAGCCCTGGCTTGGTTAGGAGGGGAAAGGAATGGATTAGAGTGGAGAGAAACTCCATTTTTTCCCCTTCTTCTTCCTTCATCTGCTTCCTCAAGCACATAGGAAGGTCTCTGCTGTTCAGAGAAATATTAAAAAGAGTGGGAACAGGGAAAGGGCATGACTACAGCAGGCCTCACAGACGGATTTGGAATACTCCATGACGATGCTGTCCCTGTCTCCCAGACCCCTCGGCGGTGTCCTCACACCCTCATCATTGGTTCTGCTTCATCTCTGTGAAGACTTTCCTGCACAGGTGCCCATTTTTCAGTTCCTCAAATCCAAGACAGAAAGGGATTGTGAACAAGGTCTGAAATGGGGAGTTCCATGAGGCAAGGCTGTACCCTGGTCACATCCCCCGAGAGGTCCAGGAAAGCCTTAGTGAGTGCTGCGCAGACACTTGGTACACAAGCATGTAAAGAAATGGATATGAAATGATACCTCAGGTCATTCCAGGAGACCCTATAAAGACAGGTGGGTGTGTGGCTCTCAGAGCTTAATGCGTATGTAACTCTATTTGAACACGTGGGCTGATAGTCTTATTAGTGGGAGACTAGAAGGAAAAGCAGTCGTAAATGAGAAAATAAAGGTTAACAAGAAGCTGAGGGCCTGGAATGTCAAACTGGAAGCACCTGATCTGAGGGTGAACAGAGTCATGAGGAAGAGAGCAATCTGACCCTCTGAAACCTGGGTAGAGGGAGAAGAGGGCTTCAATGTGCAGAAGGGAATTTGTAACATATTTTAGTAAGCACCAAGAACATTGTCCTCCTCCTCCTCCTCCTCCTCATCATCATCATCATCATCATCATAGTCTGGATTTTGACAATCTGTATTTTAGCTCAGATGTATTTTTAAGCCACAAAATTAAAAGTCCCCCGGACCTTAATTTTACTTCCTACTAAACTTCCTCTATTTTTTTGCCTTTTAAAAAATTTGTTCTAATTAGTTATACATTGCAGTAGAATGCATTTTGACACAACATACATAAATGAAGTATAACTTCTCATTCTTCCAGTTATACATGATGTGGAATTATACCAGTCGTGAAGTCATATATGCATATAGGGTAATAATGTCCCATTCATTCTACTATCCTTCCTCCATACTCCCTCCCCTCCCTTCATCTCCCTCTGCCTAATCCAAAGTACTTCTATTCTTCCCCAGCACACCGCACCCACCATCCACTTTATTGTAAATTAGCATCCACATGTCAGAGAAAACATTTGGCCTTTGGTTTTCTTTAATCTTTCTTTCATTCACATTTCTCTTAAAAACTTCATCACGTTTGCTCTTATTACCCATGATTTTTCCAAAATCTTTTCCTAATTTTTGAGCATGTTGCCACTTTTCCTTTCTCTCATTACTGTGTTTGGACAAACTGCTATACCTAGGCTCTTTTTTTTTTTTTGGTACCGGGGATTGAACTCAGGGGCACTTGACCACTGAGCCACATCCCCAGCCCTATTTTGTGTTTTATGTAGAGACAGGGTCTCACTGAGTTGCTTAGCTCACTGTTGCTTAGCTCACTGTTGCTGAGGCTGGCTTTGAACTTGCAATTCTCCTGTCTCAGCCTCCCTAAGTGCTGGGATTACAGGCTTGCGCCACCACACCCGGCTATTAATTCATTCCTTTCTCGGCCATTCTTAACAAGCAAAATAAAACAACACAGTTACTGTTCAAATCAGCAGCCTTGATACTTCCTTCTCAGGCATTGCATCTGCAGAGAAAGGAAGAAGTTTCCTGGTATCTCTACACTCACCAGGGCCTGCTCTAAGAACTTGAAGGATGTCAGGCTTGGGAATCTCATCACTGCTGATACAAATACCCACCCAGGCTTCTGCCAGCCCCCCTTCCTTTTATTCACATGGAGAGGAAAAAAAAGAAAAAACAGAATCTGGCTGCCAATTGATGTTGTGATCTACCAAATATTTGCACAACATAATTTATTTTTTCTAAATAAGAGGTGTGGCTACAATGATTCAAAGTACCCATTACTCTGCCTTCTCACATGTCCTGCCACCACCACCAAGAAATTGATGGATTTAACTTTGCTGGAACAGCCTTGTTCACTAGATGAGACAGATCAATTAAGCACATGAAACATATTTTCCTTTCCTTTTTTCCCCCCCACAAAAGTCTACTGATTCTCCTTGATGCACAGTTAAAAAAAAGAAAGAAAAAAAGAAAAAAAAAGGAAAGAAATTTAAAAAAAAAAAAATAACCAGACTCTTGAGCTTCCCTCCCAGGAGCAGCCAAAAGAAAAGGCTAAAAAATATGTCCTTTGGCAGAGAAGCACTCTAATTCCAATGGAAAAGAAAAAAATAAAATAAGAAATCTGTATTATTGCTCATAGGAGGGCCATGTTGGTCTCCAAAGAGACTTTGTAGCAAACATGTGCTTCCTGTGATCAGGGGTGACCACTGTTAAACTGGCCAAGTCAGCAAAGAAGGGAAAGTCGAATTTCACATGGGAGGCCCGTCCATAAAACAAACTTGGCTCTATTCATGTGGTGTGTATGGCCCATCTGGTGCCCTAAGTACAAGTCAGGCAAATCCCAACTCCTTGGTGCCAGCCACACCTTCTAGGCCTTGGGCCAGTGGTAACTTCCAGCAGCAGAAGCTTGAGGGCAGGGCTGGATTGGAAGGGGCTGCCATAGTGAATGAAGTGAGAACATTGGCCAAAGTGGGAGAAAAGCAGCAAGCCAGGGCTTGGTTGGGGTCAATGCGTGTGGGTCTGTAAATCTCTTTCATGGATCATTAGAGCTGAAAGGAGTCTCTGGAGGTCATTTAGTGTATTCCTCAGCTTCCCTGGGTCACTTCAACACATGGTTTTCCTTCCAGGTCTGATAGATTTTCAATGCCTTTAGCCTTCTTTTTTTATCTCCTAAATTCTCCACTTCCTCCTTCATGAGTATTGATATACTCTACTAATCAGGTCAGTAAGCCAAAAGTTCAGGAAATAAAATCGTCAGGTTTAGTTACTGTATAGTCCATGGTACTATGTTAAACTTCCAGCCAGCTGTATTATAAATGCTCAGGAAAGCCAGAGTATGCATGAAACTAAAATCTGTTGCCATTCCTAGAAAAGGAACTTGTATTTACATATTTATTCAACAAATATTGAATATTGAAATAGCTGCTATATGCCAGGTATTTCCTAGGCACTGTCTCTATTGGTCAAAGTGAAAATAGACCCCCAAACAAAAAAAAGAAATTACTTTGTGTACTTTACACGTCCTGGTGGTGGAGTCAAATCATCATCTCTAAATATTAAGGCAAACTCTGCTACTGTCATCTCAGTTAGCGCTTTTGCCTCACAACAGATAAAATCATTATTCCTATTGTATAAATGAGAAAAATGGGCTTCAGACAGGTTAACTTACTTGCCCAAGACTATACAAAGATGAAAACAGGTTTGTCTGATTTCAGAGCCTAACTCATAACCACTGGACTGAATACACACTGAGAAAAATCATCACCCCAACAGTCCCCTACTTTTGATCCTTTTTGTTAGTTCTCTGGAAAGTGCTCCTAGAGAAATTCTGTTTAGAATGATAATGCATATATGGTTCACTCAGTTTAGCCTTCACTAAAAATGCACTATGGACTAGGAGCTAAGCTAGATAATACAATAAGATGTGGTCCCTGTATTTTAAAAAATTAATACTAGCAGAGGAAAGAGACAGGCAATATGATGAGTTATTGCTAGGAGAGAAGTGGGAGCAGAATGTTAATGAAGCAGGAAATGGGGATGGCTAATCCCACCCTGTGATGGTCAGAGAAAGCTCCTCAGGTTGATATCTAGCATCCATGAAGAAGAAAATTGCACATGTATATGTGTAAATGCATGCATATGTGCTTACATGTGGGCACATGCATAGGTATGCACAGGTATGTGTTTGTGTGTGTGCATATGTATTCCCATGTTTACATGCTGTGTGTGTGAGTGTGTAGGTGGCAATCAAGAGAGTAGCATGACAAACAGGTGGAGAGAATGGTAACTACTCTCGGCACAGCAGTCCTGAAATAATATGGTACATCTACAGGAATTTTGAACAGCATCTTTTAAACCTAGATTCAGAAAAACCTTTATGTACAACGTTACTCTTCTCATTGCTTTTATTCAGATACCACTCTGTGCCCATTTATTTGCTTTAACCTCAAAATTAACAGTGAAAAATGGTAACATAAGCTTAATGATGCCTTATATCCACTCTTTTCATATAATGATTGGACTTTGTTGGAGAGTGCATCACTACATTACACAGAGATGCCTTCAATGTCATTGCAGGACCTCTAACATCAGAATTAGAATGTTTTTGCATTCTAACATCAGAATTAGAATGCTTTTGCAAATCAGAAACAATGAAATTATGTTACATGCATGTATGAATGTATCACAATGAATCCCACTGCTTTGGGATAATTACAATGCACCAATTAAAATGAATGAATGGTTTTCCCAAGTAGAATTATTACATGTAAACTCTGTCATTTCTTCAAACTAATTTGTGTGGCTAGAGACTGCTTCCACATGCTGCTGTAAAGAAATTTTAAAAGGTGTCTATTTTTCAAGTGATTTTTTTTGTAGTACCAGATGCTGATGTTTTCTGTTCAAATTGATGAAGCCACAGGCTGAGATCCACATGCATGCTCTGCACACTGAATATGTTTTCAATCAGTTCTACAAGGTTGTTTTTTTTCCTCAATGTCAAAACTTAACCCACACACTGTCTCACGAGGCATGAAGATACCTAAGCCACAATGCTGAGTTGTAGGACCGAATATCCGTGTGATGATGGGATTGACTGCAGGGCACATTTGGAAATAATCTTCAGCCTTTGGGATTGAGACCGGGGGCAGGAAATAATAAAACTGTGTGAAACTATACTGCCTCTCTTCCTGCTCCCAGCATTCTGTACTTTGGGTAAAGAATCTGTACATTCCACAGGTCTCAAGGAAATGCTAAGAGTTGCCAAAAGATATCAGAGGGTATGGCTGAGCACTGAGTGAGCACCTTAAAGAATAAAGTAGAGGCAACGGAAGGACACTCGGCAACCGTGGAACCAGGAAGGACAGGCTGCAACTGATGTGCAGATGTTGGAGGTCTCCAAACATCTCATCAAACAAATAGACAAGGGAAATGCTTTCCTAAGTAGCATGCACTTAACCCAGGGAACTCGATGACACATGATTTTTATTGAGCCAAGGAACTCTGTAACTTTTGTCAAAGGGCTGGACACTGATGAATATGAGTAACATCTGCAGCTCGGCTAAGTGGGGTGAAACGGATGAGCCTGCCCATCTTCTGACTTCTGCTGCAGAAACTGACTCCTGGCGGAGCTTTGGTAAGAGGGTAAAGAGCCCAGTGGGTCAGGGGCCATTTTCTCAAGTATTTGTTCCTCTCACACTGAAATGTCCCAGCAAACCATAGGTAGAAAACAGAGACCAGGAGCCCTGTTCAGCTTATACTATGACTCCCTAAACCTCCCTAAGTTCTCCCTGCTGTATTTGTTAGGGCAGATTCTGTAATACCATCACTACCAATTTGTATTATTGTCCAGTATTTACCTAATACCTCTGGTTAATACTTGGAGACAGAACATTTTTGACAGCTATTAGATCAGGGAAGACATACGTAACTCCCAGACAGACCTAACATATCTATGTACAGTTTTTCAGGACCTTTTCATTGCAGACATCTGGCTGTTGAGAGAACTTACCAGTATCTAAATGTTGGCACATTGAGGTCCATTCTGACCCAATGGTATAGTGGTACAGAAAAAAGAAGGGCAATAATAGAAATAGCAAAAGAATCACTGAGGGTGTATAATTAAAGAGAAATCTCTCTACACATAGTATTAAGCCAGTCTCATGAGGATCGTGTGGTGTTAGAATAGCAATCGACAAAAAAAAAAAAATGTGGCAATATGGTTTATGTCTGATAATAGTCAGTTACTTCACAGAGATTGTCCATGCTGTCTGCTTTTCCTCAGCCTATCCATTTCCTGGATGGTTAATATTTTTGTAAGAAAAATACAAACACACCAAAAACCTGTTGCTGAGTTTAGCAAAATAGTAAATCATTTGTCTATTGTCTCTTTTATTCTCAAAGTCCTGCTGAGGGTTTTAAAGCAAAAAAAAAAAAAAGAAAGAAAGAAAGAAAGAAAAAGAAAGAAAGAAAGAAAGAATTTCTAATGTGCTAAGAACTCCTAGTAATACTAACTACAGACCATCAAGTTGATTAAAGAAACAATTAGGGAATTGAATGAGTAAACCATAGACACATTGCCTATGACTATGGCATTGGCAATGAAAAATTGTCTGGTAGTTGGAAGTAAGCCATAATATTTATAACCATCCAGACCCTCAGACAGATGGCAAAGAATCATTTCCAAATTCCAATTGGGTGGAACTTTGTCGGAGATTTCAGGGCTTTGTAACTTTTGGTTGTAACTCTACATGGGTAGAAGGTCTTAGGTATTTATCAATTCTAATTCTAATGTTGCTAATGTTTCCCCATTGACATAAACACAGCTTTCCAAGTGTTACCTCTGGTTCACTCTATAAAGGAAGTGCAAGGAGGAAAGTGCTTGAGGTGTGCATTCACCAAATCTGGAGTTCAAGGCTGGCTTTGCCCTTTCCAGCTGATTTTATTTAGGTCAGTTAATCTGTTATAGCCCCAAACTCTTTACCTATAAATTGTAGATAATAAGGTCCACAGAGTTATTTTGAGGAATAAAGGAAATATGAAAAACATTAAGAACATAGTAGATGTTCAATAAAGGCTACCCCTTGTTAATTTTGTCCCTTTCTTTAAGTGTCCTTCCAATAAATTTTTTTCTGTTGTTGTTTTTCAGTGTTACAGTCAAAACCAGGGCATGCTGAGCAAGCACTCTAATTCTGAGTGACATCCCCAACTCCCTTCCAAGAACTTTTTAACAGGCATATCGCCCTAACCTGATTCCTGCTGAATAACAATCCAGGAGACAGATCTTCCTCTCTGCAATTCCATTCTCACTGTCATCGCTCAGCCCAGGGAAGCCTCTATCCATCTTATAAGTGGCTTATCATTCCTGAGATTATTCTTCTTTTCCTATTGTCTACCATATAATTTATCTGCCTTTTCAATACTTATTCTTCTCAAAAATGGTATTTGTCCTGTCAAATTGTTCCTTATATGATATACCATCAAAACTAAATGTTGGCTTCTGAATCTAACCATGATGGAGTAGTTGTTACCTACTAACCCAACTGCAAAACTGGATAAGGTATAGGAAACAACAGCTTTAAGACATTAAAAAGCTGTCATCACAAGAATATAATGTTAAAAAGAAGCAAAACAAAGGATTCAAGCATTTCTATAACCCCAGATTTTTACTGGGAGGCATTTACTAAATCCTAATACAGAAAGGGGAATCCAAGCAGATCATGGTCATCTGGCTGAGCTAGGAGACAAAGATTGCAGTTCAGAGAGACTGAGGCCAACTAGAATTTGTAGATCAGTGTGCCACGGAGGAGGCATCTATGTAGAAATAGAGCTTCAGAGGGCTACATAGGAGTTCCTTAACTGTTTGGGTACCAAGCTAGAATACCAAGCCTGAGGTGAAATTCACGAGCAACTGTTAGAGTAAAAGAAACTTGGGGAGCAGAGTAAGCTTTAGAAGTGGTATGGTTGGTGGAGCATTTTGTTCTCATAACAGAGTGGAGATCCTTGCTGAACCCCAAAGGCATTTGGAAGGAAGAGAAATCGTATCTCAAGACTAAGCTACTAACTTTTAAAAGGCTATAGCAGATACATTCAAACAAAATTTTAAAATAAACATATAAAGGATAAAACTGATATACCAAGGACTTAATTCTTTCATAAAATTCAACACTCTTTCAAGGAAGAAAACAGAATCTAGATGCTTAACAACACAAAAATAACTGTGTCTAGCATCTAAGAAAGGAAAATGGTACCATAAACAGGGAAAACATCACTCAGTAGAAACAAGCCCAGATATGACAGAAAAAAATTAAATTAGCATACAAGAACTCTAAAACCAGTGTTATAACTATGTTATAGGACTTAAAGGATAACATGAATATAATAAAGAGGGAAGTAGAAATTACCAGAAACATCTCTAGAACTAATACATAAAACATTTGAAATAGAAAGTAACGATATATACCTAATAGAAGATTAAACACTGAAGAAGAAAAGATAATGACCTTGTTCAAGGGAGAATAGAGAGTCCAGACTGAATAGAGAGGAAAAGACACACAAAATGAACAGAGCAGCAGGGATCCATAGGAGAACATCTAGCAAGCAGTTTCTCATACAGCTCAGAAGCACAGGAGTAAACAGACATGGAAGATATTTGAAAAAATAATGACAAAAAAAATTCAAATTTGATTGAAGCAATAAACCACAGATCCAAGAAGATCAAAGCAGGATACAACTAAAGCAAAGGACACCAAGGGACATCACAATCGACAAAAAGCAAATGACAAGGAAATGTAAAAGGTAGCTAGAGGAGCACAACACATTACACATATCCTATAAGAAGGATAAGAACATCCACACATTTTTAAAACAAGCCAAAGTTAATATTGCTTATGGTTAGTGAGTTTAGACCACAAGAACTGTTAAAAGATGAGGAAACCAATTATAGATAAAACTCAAATTTACATTGAAAAAATCTGAGTATGAGATGAGTTAAATGTACAGATTAAATATAAAAGGTTTTTTATTTATTTACTTTTTGAAAGCATTGATCATTTAAAACCAAAGTAAGATGAATGTTGTTTTAAGGTTCTTACATTGAAGATGAAATTGTATAATTATATTAGAATATAATAGGCCTGAACATGTTCAAGAGGCATATTGTGAGTCCTAGAGCAGAGCTATCTCATAGTACTTTCTGTAATGATGGAATTGTGTTTGCACCATCCATTAGAGTGGTCCTTAACCCCAAGATCGCCCAGGAGCACTTGAAGTGTAGCTAATGTGTCTATAGAACTGAACTAAGGAACAGAGCAACTTGCATCTAATAGCTACCCCATTGGTCAACACAGCCTACAATAGCCATTGAAAACAAAACAAACAATGTACAAAGATGCATTAGCTAATAAGCCAACCAAAAGAGAATACCAAAAATAATCAAGTAATTACAAAAAAGAGGAAGAAAAATAACATAAAGGAAACAATGAACATAAGAGATAAAAAGCTAATCGTCAAGTCATGTCAACAATAACTTAAGTACAAATGGTTCAGACCCTCCATCAAGAGGCAAAAAATGTTAGATTATACCAAAAAAAAAAAAGACCCAATTGAACAGCACTATTACTTTAGAAGGGAATGTCAGAAAAAGGAATAGTACCAGAAATAAATAAGGACATTAAATAATAACAAAGGAGGCAATCAAGAAGAATTCTATAGAAGTCTACACATGAAACTGCAAAATCCACCTACTTACAAGAGCACACAGAAATTTCCCCAAGATAGACCATATGGTGGGTCATAAAATATGTCTCAATAAATTTGAAAGGATTGAAACCAGAGTATGTTTTCTGACCACAGTGGTATTAAATTAGAAATCAAAACCAGAAAGATACCTGCAAACTCCCTAGATACTTGGAAGTTAAACTGCATACTTCTAAATAAATACAAGACAAAGAGGAATTCAGAAAAAAATTAGAGAGTATATTGAATTGAAAGAAAATGAAAATAGTCAAGACTTATTAAATGACGCCAAAGTAGTGATTAGACTAATTATACTTAAACATTTATTTCTCTTAATCCCCCTTTGCACTCCTAAAAGTTATCAAAAACTATAACAGACTTTGTGTTCATTGAATTTATCATATGTAACCAATAAAAACTGAAACCAAGAATTTTTAAAATATATCCAATTAATTTAAAAATAAAATAAGTTCATCACCTGTTAACATAACTAAAATATTTCCATAAATATATCTATATCTTCCAATAAATAAAAGCATGACATCGTATTTCTTTTTATAAATCTCTTTAGGGTCCTGTTTATTAAAAGCTCAATTCTCATATCATCTTCTGAGTTTAATCTGTTTCCATAGCTTGCTTGGGTTGAAATATATAAAGAAAGTCCAGCCTCACAAAGACTCATAGTTGGAAAAGTGTGGGCTATTTTGATAAGTGTGTGTAGATCATTGTAGATGATTTTCTTGACACTATGTCAGAACTTGAAAAATAGTAAGTAGGTTTTTTAAAGAATTAGTTGCAATGTGAAATCTAAAGCCATATCAATAAACTTTTCATTACATTAAAATTCATGGATCTGTTTTATGATTCTAATGGACTTTTTACTCATATATGATTTTGTAGGAGCATACAGTAGTCATTTGGAACATTTTGGTTTGTGAATTCAATGACAATTCTGAATGTTGACACATAATTACATTGGTTAATATCACCATGAATGTCATAGGAAATGTAATTAAGAAAAGAAATTTTCAAGTCTACTATGGCAGATGGAATTTTTTCAAAATTCTAATTTTACTTGAAAATGTCAATGTTATAATTGGGAAAAATTCTGATTTCTTGAAGTCACAAGTCCTCTTCATTCATTTTTTAGAAAATCACTGCCACATCATGCAATTTTTTTAAATCAAGGTCTCCTCTCCCCACCCTACCCCCTAAAATTCATATTTTCAGAAAAAAATAACACAGCTCATTCAGCTTAAAAATCAATCACACAATTGCTTTTCCTCAAGACAACCACTGTGCTTCAATATGCAGCACCGGTGCTTCATGTGTGCTTCTCATTTCACCATAAAGAACAGGAAAAGGTGTGCACTCAGCAGCAAGATACAACAACTCGATTTTAAAAGGACAAAACATTTGAAGTGATATCTCACCAAAGAAGACAAACAGGTGGCAAGCAAGCATATAAAAATATGTTCATCATCCTGTCCAAAAGGAAATGCAAATTAAAACAACTTGAGAAAACATCACCCACTATTAGAATACTAATTTTCAATTGCTGGCAAAGATATGAAGCAACAATCTTTGTTGATGGAAATGAAAAGTGGAACATCCATTCTGGGACATAGTTTCTTATAAAACTGAGCATTGTTTTAATTATCTATAATTCATATTCCTAGGTATTTACTCAACCAATTTTAAAACTGTGTCTCTATAAGAACTTGCATGTGAACATTTATAACAGCATTATATATCATTTCCAAAAATTAAAATCAACAAAGATGTTCTTTGATAGGTGAATTTTAAATAAACTAAATTTGGTATATCCACATAATAATTCAATGATAAGAGGAAATGAGCTACCAAGTCAGGTAAAGACATGAATGAATCTTAAATGCATAATGCTAAGTGGAAGAAACCAGCATAAAATAGCCACATGCCATATATTTCCATTTGTATGACGTTCTGGGAGGCAGTAAGCATATAAGGGCTGCCCAAGGTCTACACAGGAGATTTTTTAGGATGATGAAGCTATTCTACATCATACTATGATGATGGATACATGAATCTATGATTTTGTCAAAATTCATGGAACTTTATAGTATCATGAGTAGAACTTTAAAGTACAGGAATTTTCAAAAAATCATTTAAGAGTTTGGGAGATGGAATGGGATGAATACAAAATGTTACAAAAGCATCTCTGTTATAAACGTGTGAAAAAACTTTCTTAAAAAGGATAGAAGCTGCTAACTTCAGAACTATGCAAATGAGTGTAATCAGTAAGACTATAGTACATGCAAGTACTATATTCTACCTGTTTAACTTCCCGTGAGAGTACTAGTTAACCGTTCTGAAACTACTGCACACATATACAGGTGGTTCTGACTCACAATGGATCAAATCATAATTTTTTCAACTTTGTGATGGTGTGAAAGCGATACTCATTCAGTAGTAATCATACTTCATATTTTGAATTTTTATCTTTTCCAGGCCTAGTGATATACAGTATAATATATACTGTTGGAGATGCTAGAGAGCAGCAGCAAGTCACAGCTCAGAGTCAGCCATATGATCACAAGGACAAACAACCAATATTCTACGTGACCATGTTGCTAAGGTATGATGTCTGGGAGGTTAGGTGTATTATATTTTTTTATTTAGTCATAGTTTCAACTTATAGTGGGTTTATTGAGTCATAACACCATTGTAAGTTGAGGACCATGTGAACTGTTTGAGTGAAATAATAATTACATTTAACTATATATAATATATAAAATTATACATAAAATTATTATTATTATTATTATGTATAATTTTAGCTGAAGAAGCTTGCCTTTCCCAAGGTCAGACTCCTTTCTGAAGATCTATCTCCAGGGGGTAGTTGATTTGCCAGTATACAGTCCTGGCACTCTTACTCCAATATATGACAACCTTACACATCACCACAGCTTTAGAGCTAACCTAAGACACTGCTTATCAGAGACCTGTGTCACAACTCATCACAGTTCAACCTCTCTATCAGCTCCTGCTTTCCCAGCTGCTTCAGAGGCATGTTCTCACGGTTTGTCCCTAGTAAACTTCCTGCCTACAATCTACATCTCAGATTCTGTCACAGAAAATGCAATTGGTGACCTTAATTATGTCTTCCTATACAGACAGTAAATAAGTTTAAAACAAGGAAGCATAATTATATGGCTTTTGTACCTCTTAAAACTCACACTAGCACCTCAATGAATACTTACTACCACTGTGAGACCCAAACAGAGGTACATAAGCTTGGTGTTCCCCAGGCCAAGAGTTACAGCAGGGTTGATACCAGAGTTGGTGCTGCAGAGAGTTGTTGCCCTCTGGTCTATAACCCATAGTGTGTGCCACCGCACAAACAGGCATGTGCTGCCATCTGGCTGTGCCATCCCTGAATCTGAGTGTATTTTATGGATTATACCACCTGTTTAGACAGTTGAGCCAATATGAGCCAAGACAAGTGGGGAGGATTGAAATCTGCAGCAGCAATATAGAACAGTTTTGCATCCTATCCTCAGCCTTATTTTTTTCTCTCCACAATACTATGAAACTCACTTGTGCTGTTCATGTTTTCCTGGAACTGACACCTATACTGTTCATTTTTATGGACACACACACACACTGCAAACCCAGTGGGTACTTACTGCATATTTCCATTTGTATTTTCCACAGTACCATTTGAAGCATGAATGTCATGGAAGTTTGGGGTTCTCTAGGGTTGCTTTAGGAATGGACCTCTCTCTATAACCAAGGAATGTGTTTGCTTTTTCACTGGGAACAGCCTGCTCTTTCCTTCTTCGTGAGCATCTACTGAACATTGGGATTTTGGATTCTCAGAGTAAACAGTAATAGTCTGCTTAATCTAAAGAAAAGCATATTCTTCCTGATTAACAAGGGCTTTCCCTAGGAATGAGAAAACCAGAAAGTGCAACTTTTATCCATATATTTGACTGGTTCTGATAGTTTAAATTTTTAAATTATAACTTAATATTCCAACTTGTGTCTATGGACAGGCAGGGAATGAAATAGTGTATAAGAGGGAGGCAAAAGGCATCCCATTTCCAAAATAGCAGCTATACCAGCATGTTTCAGTTGCTCAGGAAAACAGCAGAGAACAGAGCCACTAGCAACCAGATTCTTCAAGCTCTGGAAGGTGTGGTTGGTTTTCTAGGTCATTGAAAATAAAGTTCTAGTTGACAGGCCATTTCTGAGCATATCAATAAGATTTAGCAACAGAGCTATGAGGGACCAAAGTAGGCCCTCCCAACAATGACAAGAGGACCATTTTATTGTTAAAGTCACTTTATCAGTGGTATGACACTAGAAAACAAAATCCAAACCTCCAACAGTATTACCAACTCCATATAGGTCAGGGAATAAGGATTCAATTGCAGCCTGATAAATTTTATGCTTAAGAAAGTAAAAGAAACAAGCAAACTTCTGACAATTAAACCCACTTTTAATACAATAAGCTGAGCTACCATTTACATTTCTGACTAGTTACTAATCATGCTGTCACAAGACCATTTTAAAGCATTGTGCTTACCTCAGCAGGGCTCCAAATGCCTCCCAGGATCACCATAGCCCCAAACTCTAAAAGGATACACAGAGCAAACTGTGTTTTCTTACATGAGGGATTTATCCCCCTTTTGACTATTCCCAGTGTTACATCAGCCTCATTATTTGCCAGCTTGAGTTCTTTAGAGCATAAAACAAGCATTACTTTGGAGATCAGACAAGTGGCTTTCTTGTGAACAATGGAGAAACAGAAGCAGATACTGCAAAATTCACCCTGTATGGTCTTTCACAAAGCATTCCTTTCTTCTTAAAAATAACAACCCTCACCTCGTTTTACACATGAAGGTCATTTGCTAAAATGTGGGATGTGGATTTAATGATCTAATTTCTTAAAATAAACATGGAGTGCATAACAAATAACATCCCATGTACTTATGCAGAGGAAAAAAATCTACAAACAGACACACGAAAGTCATGAAAATGTCACTGAAGGGATATAAACTGATTGTAAAGAAAAAATGCAAGTCCAAAATTTTCTATTGCCTGACACACCTGGAATCAAAACCATCTTTTCTGTGGCACGGTGGTCAAAAGCAGCTTTATTTCAGACTTTACAAACAAAACATAAAAGGACTAGTTATGAAAAGTCCACAAGGCAGGAGCTAGTCATGACATCCGGTTGTATAACCTATGGAAGGGAAAGTATGTGGGTATCTACACAGAGCAGCTGCATCCAAAGTTGCCCTCTCTGAGAAGCAGCCACCCATGCCTGTTTGCCCAAGGTCATGTAAGTCTCTGTCAGGGCTTTCATAGCATCCAAAACTGCATAAATCAATAACATTGGAAAATTCAATCGAGATTGTCAACCTGCTTCTGCACATGTAAGAAATTCCAAGAGAGCATTGTTCAGAATGGACTGTGGCCAATAAGAGCTTTACCTAGCAACAGGGGAACTGCAAACCACACCAGGTTTGAGTTCAGAATATTGAAAGCTTATCTAAAGTTCATCCAAATTTAGTCAGCTCTTAGAATAGAGCTGGAATCCTTGCCTGATGAGATTTTCTTGGTGATAAATCTTAGTTTTCTCTGCTTCTTATTAGTTTAGAGTTTATTGATTAGACTTCCTCTTCTTAGATGTTGCATTTTTCTCTTCAAATTCATAGGGCTCTGAACTATACCTTCATAACATTTATTGCAATTTAAACTCACAGACATTGGTGTAGTCATTGGACAAAGATCTGCTCCCATATGAACATATTAAATTTCATGAGAGATAAGGTCACAAATATTTTTATGATCCTTCATATTCCAGTTCTAGCAAAGAAACTAACAGAGTAAACTCTCAAGTATGCTTCTAACTAATTAATTATTGTTTTCTTTTTCCTTATTGTTTGGTACCAGGGGCACTAAACCACCAAGCCACATCCCCAGCCCTTTTTTATATTTTATTAGAGACAGAGTCTCATTGAGTTGCTAGGGCTTCACTTTTTGCTGTGGCTGGATTTGAACTCACAATCCTCCTGCCTCAGCTTCCCAAGTCACTGGGATTACCGGTGTGTGCTATTGCTCCTGGCTCAATTTTTAATCGCAGATAACAGTGTATGTATTTGTCACATACAACATGATATCTTGAGGTACACACACACACACACACGCACACACACATATAGTAGAATGGTTAAATCTAGCTAATTGACAAATTCATTACCTCATGTTATCTTTTTTGTGACATGCATACTTAACATCCATTCTCTTAGCAGTTTTAAAACAAACACAAGATCATCATTAACTATAGTTTCCTTCCTGTACAATGGATCTCTTGAATGTTTTCCTCCTATCTAACTATAATTATGTACCCTTTGACCACATATCCCCTTCCTCCTCTGCCCCCTGATTACGCCAGCCTCTGGTAAGCACCATCTACTCTCTACTTCTATGAGATCACCTTATGTATGAGTGAGATCATGCAGTATTTGCTGAATAAATGAAAATGCTAGGGGAAAAAAGGATCTGTATGTGCATGTGTGTATACGTGTATGCATATATACACACTCATGCTCACAAAATATATATGTCAAGGTTGGAAGTAGAGCTGCATGAGGACCTTTTCGGCTCAGATTCACACCTTTTCTTACAACACCAGACCTGTGCATCTCTCACCTTCACATGAAGCTTTTATAAGCCTATTGTCCAGAGTATGTTCCATGGCAGCCAGGAACAAGGACTCCCAGAGAGGGAACCACCCTTGTCAGTGTCTGGGCAAGCTTCTCTGCTAGAAATGAATTTCTTCTTACTTTGTTCTTTCTGCTTTGAAAATACAGAAAAGAGTAGAAGGTGACTAAAATGCAAAGTGAGAACTTATGACAAAATCAAAGGTAAAGGCTCTAATTATGAAAGTCCTTCACCCTAAAATCAAAATTTTGTCTCTTTTTTCCACAGGCAGCAGAATACTCAAAAAAATTTTTTTCTCTGGTAACAGCTTAATTTGGAATGTGTACAAAGTGTGTGTGTGTGCACGTACGAATATGTACACACATGAATGCATAATGATTGCTAATATTCTCACAAACCAGCAAAAGATCCATTTTTCATAGATTTATGGCCATTAGCTCTCCAATCTCTAAATTTCAGAACAGGCTTGTAGTTTAGCAATCTTCTTTTACACCATATCTGTAGAGATTTCTTAAAACTGTTTTTACTAGTGCATTATATTTATACATGATAGTGAGGTTCATTTTGACATATTCATAATGCATATAACATAATTTGCTCCATTTAGATCCCCAGTGGAGATTTGAGCAGAGAGGGCAGAATGGACTGACCTCTTCTAGGTCTCTGATAGCATAATTTATCTGCCAGATATTTTCTCTCTTACGGCCAAAGCTTAGCTGGGGAAAAATTCGAAGGCTGATCTTTCCTTCAAACCATCTATCAGATGGCTTTATTTGTTAGGGAGTACGTGCATCTTCTGTTGAAGTTTGCTGCACATCTCAAGTGAGTGCTGGGCTTTGGAAGCTGGGGAATGCAGGAATGTGCTGTGCGTGCACTTTCTCCTCAGCTTTTCAACCCCAGCTTTGGGCTGCTTCACACTCATCTTACCAACGTATTTGTAAAATATATGTGCAAGAAGCATTGGTTTGATGCCCAAGATGTCCAAGAAGCTTTCTCAATAAAGCCTTATGCCTTAGCAATAGGAAAAACTGCTTCTCGGATAGTAACAAGCAACAGTTCCAGAAGCAAGGTGTTATTGAGGGGAAATTGCTATTCCCATTATTTATGACAACAGTGAGGGCAAAAGAGAATTTGAATCTTAGAAGGATTGAGCTTGGCAAGAAACTCTGATTTTAAAAGCATTCTATTCTGGCAAATGTTGTCTTCCAGTGTCAATTTTTATATTTCTGAGAAGTAGGATCATACCCTCCTAAAACATTTAATCTCTCCTTCACTTATAAGGATAAGCATGCATGCTTTGTCCCTTTGTTTTGGCTAGTTCTCTTAAATCTGGGGGATACTAAAATGAAATGCTAATCCACTTAAAAGTTTTTCACCCTCTCTTGTTTGGATAGATTAATAGAATGTTGGAGTAGAAAGAAGATTCCAAGACCTTTTATTTAAATCTCCTCATTCTGACACCTAGAGATGTGAAATGACTTGTCCAAGGTCACATAGCTGGGAAATAGTGTATATATTTCTATTCCAAGTCCATGGCCATTTCCTCTACAGACACACAGAGAAACGCACATTCATGCACTGAGTTTTCTATGCTACTCCTTGAATGCCAATTGCTATATAATATTTTTAAATAGTCATGTAGACAACCAAACTAAAAAAATTTAAGTATTTGATGTTCAAAAAGAAAGTTTCAGTGATATGGAAAATCAACATATAAGTATAATTCACTTCTGAACAGTGTTGAGTAAATCTCATTTTTAACTTTTTTACCTATATATTTAATACTGACATAAGGAAGGTTCATTTCATTAGTATCCATGACCTTTAACTTTTGAAGACAAGAATTTGGTGTTATGTAGGCAGAGCTAGAATTCTACAAAGAACATTGGACAAAGATGGGGAGGAGGATGGAGCAGTAAAATTTTCTTTGACAAAATTTTGTTTTCATCTCTCTATCCCATTTCTTTTTTACCTCATGCCTGGACAAACACAGAGCCTCTTGAATAGCCTCTTGAGTCTAATGTTTCCTCTCTACAATCTGAACTGAACTGGTTGGGTTTCTAAAATACCACCTTGATGTCATTCCTCTGATTAAAATGAGGCAAAACTTCTCATGACTTGAACAATAAAGTTGAACTTTTGAACAAATATTCCAAATGTCTGTCATATCACTTTTCAACAATAACTTTCATTACTCCCTTTTAATTAGCCTTCAGTTGTTCTAAATATAGCTACTTGCCATTTCTTGCATGCACCCAGAGATTTGCAACCACAAGATCTCCTTCTGGGGTACCTGCTTCCACTAGGACTTCCTGTGGCAAATCCATTGAATCTTCAAGGCTTTGTTTAAAAAGCGGTTTTCTTCCATTATTTCTATAAGAAATACTCTGCCTCCTCTAAAAGTGCAGACTTTTATTTGCACCCCTTTTGTATATTTTAAAGTGCTTATTGCACTCCAAGAACTTTGATAAATGCTTTGCATGGATTATCTCATCCCACTGTCAAAACTAGGAAAGGACTTTAATATTAAATTTTTTTGACAAAGTTACAACCTGGCCTTTAAGAACTTTTCTAAGATCACACAACTAGTGAATGGCAGAAACCAAATCAAATAGTTACTTTTGTATCCAAATTGTATAACGATGGTTTGTCTCCTCCAACAATGTATCAGTGTTAAGAGGTGTGATCTTTAAGAGTTGACTTAAAAAAATAATACCTATGGGTAAATGGCAGAAAGATCGTTAGAGGGAAGGAAGCAAAGGGAGGGGAAAAGGAAGGAGAAGGAGAGGTATTTGGGTCTGAATTAGAACAAGATATATTCCATGCTCCTATAATTATAATTATGTCAAGATGGATTCTACTGTTATGTATAACTAAAAAGAACAGATAAAAACAAATAAATAAGTAAATAAATAAAATGTAACAAAATCATCTTTAAAAGCTAAAAAAACAAAACAACAAACAAGCAAAAAGAGTTGACTAGGCTGTTAAGAGGGATCAACAGTTCTCAGAGGGGTGAGTTAGTTCCAGGGAGAGCACTGTAAGTCAAGGCCACCCTGGGTGTTGGTCTCTTCCACTCATGCTCACTTGTTCTTCTGCTTTTCCCTCAAGTTATGGTACAGCATAACACTCTCACAGATGGCTGCCTGATCTCAGACTTTCAGTCTCTAGAATTGTAAAATAAATAAGCTTATTTTCTTTATAAATTACTGGGTATCCTCTTACAGCAAAAAAAGGTGGACTAAGATATTTTTGCGCCTTGGAGTCACTGTGTTCACTTCCTGTTCATCAATACTGCATAGTCCAAGACACCGCCATCTTTTACCACTATTGTTCTCAGGCATGTCTACTCCATACTCACTCTCTTCGCTCTAATAACTCATCATCTGTTATTTATGTACCCTATTTATTTTAAGGCAAAGCATCACAATAGTAATAGTGCTATGGTAAAAGTAAGATGAAAGTATGTACAAGTGTTGGGTTCTTTGCCTCACAAATTTAAAGAATGAAATCTATGGACACAAGAGTGGGAGCAAAGTAACAGGATTTATTAGAGTAATAGAAAGAAAGCGGAGCTTCCAAGGATGGAGCCTGAAAGGTGTGGCAGTGAGTGTCTATTTTCTAGGGGTTTTATGAACTTGATCTGCTACTATAGGTGATTGGTGGGATATAGGATTTAGAAAGGGACCAATTAACTGTTTTATCTTTTTTGATAAATCGGAAGATTAGTTTTAAAGCCTTTATTAACATAAGGGTGGGGGTGAGGTTTTGTTGGCACAAGCAGGATGGGATAAGCTAAGGAAGAACCATTGTGGTTGGAACTATCAGGAAAAGTGACAGGATGTTCCCCAGGCCTGATGTCTGCTTCTAGAAGACATAGTCGCATTTCCTATTTCGTTTTCCAAGGTCCTTATCCTGTCTGTCCACGGGTGGTCTACTTTCCTGCCTCATTCTCCCACAAGAGGCTAAGACAGTCCAAAAGAGGGATAAATCAAATAAGAGGGATTAGAAAAAGTTGTCAGGAAGGTAATATTGGAATCATATATCTTAAAGATGGGTAAGTGATCATTAATTGAACACAATGGAAAGAGATCAGCTGAATCTCAGTACAAGTGGTTTTCAGCCAGTTTTTAATGATCTGAACACTTTGATGTATACAATTCATTCACAATCTTCACCTGTCAAGATTGAGCATCCTGTCTGCTAATTTGTTTTCTCCAATATTTAACAAAGTTGCACATATACCTTCTGCTTTTCTGGTAGAGGTTAATAGAGCAAAACACCTCAAAGGAATGTTTCCAGCAAGAGGAAGAAGAGAACCTGAGCTTTGTGGAACGTGCATAAACTGCCTTGGATCACCAGGAGTTGACCTATTTCATTTGACTGTCAATGTCAATTAATAACAGATCTTCCCTGGATACCTCCACTAAGTTTAGACCCGGGAACGGTGCCAGACCAGACCCCTTCTTCTTTGACAGTATTCCACAGAACCAGAATTCCTCTCATGTTTAGTCATAAAAGAAGGGCTATCATACAAATCAGAAGCACAGATGTGACCATGATATATGGGAATTGGGGCCAACACCTCCCAGGACAGCAGTGAAATTTTGACTTAAAAACTTCTCCCTATGCTTAGAAAACTGTTAGCTTTGTTTTGATGGCTTCTCTGGGAGCCTCACTGTAATCAAGTGAAGCCATAAACTTTCAGCCTACAAGACTAATACCATCCATGATGATAACTTTAAAGTTCAATATCTGAAGGTTGAGTGTGTTGACAATAAAAAATATTAAGATGATTGACTACACTTTAAATTTTAATCCAGATGTTTGATTTGAGGTATCAGTCCTTATCTCAACTCCAGTTAGTTAATCCTCCAACTTTTCGGGGCTCATCTATGCATTTTGGATTCTGGTTGAATCTATATTCCATTGCTGTAGCAGGAGTGATCTTCCTGGCCAGGGAAGCAACTTTCCACTCAGTCATGCCTTGTTTGTAAAGTTAATAGCTGTACAGCTCACTAACTTGCCACCAAGAAGGAAAAAAAAATCTTCTAAAAACATATTGAAAATGCTAATGAATACTTAAATAGGCTGTATGTACTGCAGTTTGAGAAACAATAAATCTGACATTAAAAAGGAATTTGAAACATAACGAACGCTGCAAGGTAACACAAATGAGGATAACTATGGAGGAACCCAAATCATTTCCCATAAATACCTAACAGTTATGGTTTTAGTAATAAACAACTCTGACATCTAAGTAACCGACAACTCTAAAGGTGTGTTTCTTGCTCATGTGACCTGTCATCTGTGGTCAGTTTTAGCTCCATGTGTCTTCATTGTTCTGGGATCCAGGTTACAGGGAACCGGTTAACATTACAGAATGGTATGTTTGGTACATACACATTACTGCTACTCACATGGGGTCAAATCAAGTCACATGGCACAGGAAGTATGCTCTCACTAAAGAAAGGACACAGGGAAAGAACCCATATGGATGAACCTCGTGAATGGGGGGAGATAGTGGGACCATTAATACACTCTGCTGCATGGCTCTTTCAGTTAAAGTAAAACGTAGTACCATCCAATATCCTTCCTTTTGTATGTCAATGCCTTTGCTTCCAGAAAATGGAAAAATAAAAGAACTATTTGTTACCATGTGCTGATGATTTTGATAATGCCTATGTAGGAAGCTGGTTTCATTAAATTCAATTTATTTTTTCAGTTGAAATACAAGATAATTGGTTTGACTGAACATTTCGCATTTTAGCCATTGATCAAGTTGTCACTGGGCTTAGGTGTACATGTCATGTTAGCTCTGAAAGCTTAATGCCATGAAAAAGAATGCTAAGTGTCATGTTTAATTATGTATCTTTCTAGAGTTCTCAACCTGAGAAAAGTTTTTAACGTAAGTGGTTTTCTTTGTGGTCCTATGTACTTTGTTTACTCATTTAAAAATATTTTCCTGAGAAGAAATTCATGGATTTCACCACACTAGGAACACATTTTATTGGACAAAAATGGTTAAGCCCCTTCACTTGATCTGTGGCTCTGTAAATTTTCTTTGGTCATTTCCTATAAGGATTTTTCTCTCTCTAAATTATAAGATGATGCAATAACTGTGTCTTTCTACTTTGTTATATATCCTTCTTTCTCTACATCAGTTATCATACATTCATTTGGCAACAAATAATAAAACAATAAAAATAAAAACCTCTTTTATTGGTCTTTAAGCAGAAAATATTTTCTTCATGTTATCTAACATGTACTATTTACTAAAGCAGAATGACTTCAGGAGTTCATGTGTCCAAAGAAAATGGCAAGGACACAGGTTAATTCCTTCCATCTTCCTGTTCTCTAATCCTTAGTATGCCAGCTTTAATCCTTGGTAGTTCCAAATACCACAACTATAAGCAAACATTACAATGTGTAGAGACAGGTTTTTTATTTTTTTTATTTTAAATTTTAATTTAGGAGCAAAGGAAACCTTTCCTAGGTATCACCCTCCCAAAGATTGGCCCTTGTGTCTCCTTGGACAGAATGACATATCTGATCTATGCTGAAGCCAATAATTACTGGCATATCCAATTTGGATGCATCCTTGGCTCTGTAGATAGTTTTCTGTGTCTCATGGGAGAAAAGTAGGTTGACAGGGAAAATGTGGCTGGGGAGAGCTCTGTCAGCAAGAAAAAATGGGGAGCAGGCCATTAGTAAGACCACCAACAGTGTTGGCTATACACTCAAAGATAAGGTTTTCAGTCACATCAAAGAGTAAAACTGAAGCAATTGTGTATGTAATTCAAGTGGAACAATCCTGTGCTACCTGCATCAGCAAAGCAGAAAATAGAGTTTGGTAGCAGTAACCATGACGACCTGATGAATCACTTAATTTAACTATCATGAACCTGGCTCCACACAAATATTTTTCCCAGCAACAACAGATAGTGTGTTCTTTCTTTCTTCATTTATATTCCACTTAAGCCCCAAAGGATTTGAGCAGGTTCATTTAACTTTGTACAAGGGTGAGCATACAAATCTCCTTAATAAAGAAGCCATATAAAATGCAATAATACTTGTGAATATTCTTTTTTGTTCCTTTTATAGAAACTTCCCAAATAACAGACTCAGACATATATGAAACAGACCAGAGACAATAAAACAGACTACTTCATACTTATAAATTGTCACATCAGCATCTGTCTTTCTGTGTATAAAGTGAAAAAAATATAATTCTGACACTCTTTATTTTAGTTGTGTAAACTATTTTTATTCTTGTATGTGAATGTAAATGAATCAAGACTTGTGCACTCACTGTGCAAACTTGAATAGTTGAATTGAATGAAACTAGAACTCACCTGAATTTATCTAATTCCATGCAATATGCCCTGATCATACACAATTTGCAAGCACATTACTAGGTGCTAGTTATACAAACATGACCACACTCAGATGTATGAAGAAGACCGAAGTACCCCACATAAAATGTGCTGGACTCTAAGAAGCATTATAACCAAGATAATTTTAAAAATGCTTCTGGAGCACTGGGGATGTAGTTAAGTGAAAGAGTACTTGCTTAGCATGAGTGAGGCCCAGGTTCTAACCCTAGCAAAACACACCACACACGCGCGTTTCTGGATGGGCTGGTTGTTTTGGACTAAGGTAAGTGATGCCATGCTACTTCTCCTTCTAGGACATTTGAAACTGTCCTTTAAGGGAAAGCAAAATACCTCCTCAGAAAAAAAGGCAGGGCATTTCAGGTTGGCCCAAAGACTAAACAATAGCAACTGTGGCCCTGTTGGTGTCAGGACTCAGTAGGTCTTCCTAGGATGAGTCACCTTCAGAGGAGTGTCATGGGAGCAGCAACCCCTCTCTTGATTTGTAGCCCCTGGAGAACACTAAAGGAGATCACAGCATTGTCCACAGCAACTCCTATTAAAACTTCCTAGCTATCTAGTTTTCTAGCTTCCTTTAAGGTGAGGAAACGCATTCTGCTACGTGGGAAGAATCTTCCTTCCTTCATCCATTTCACCCTGTTCTGCCTCTTCCACTTGCTCTCTTCTCTATCTGTCCAAGCCTCATGAATTCTGACCCTCTTTAGCTCCCTGGCTGTGTTTCTTCTGGGATCTGTTTTGGGTGACATGGACTTTTCTCTAAAACTCCCTTTCCTCCACTCTGATGTGCTTGTTTCTTGCCCCAAATCCCAATTTTATATTCTAAAAATATAGAAATAGAATGTTCCCCAGTACAGGAGGAAAAAAGAGATATTAAGTCTCCTTTTTGTGAACTCTTACTAATGAGACCTTTGGGCCCATAACAAAAGAAGTGTGAATGCTCACTTCAACAGTCACCACCAAACAACAGGACTTCCCCTGGAGGCTGGAGGTGAGATTTAGCAAGCGGTTTGGGGATAGATTGTGAAGGATCTTGAATAGGCTGTATGGAGTTCAGGAGAAATCATTTCCAACACCCTGGCAGCCCTTCTGGCTCTCTTCATAAAGCACAACTACACCAGCATCTGGACTTAGCACTAACTGAGGAATCTCTCACTAGGTTTTTCAAACAAACAGTAAGTGAGGTTGCACTGAGACAGTAGCCATTACTGGCTTCTCTCAGGCTTCTAACAATGAGAAGTACAAAATAGCTCTTCCCCATACAAACTTCATCTTTATATGTATGAGTAAATGACTTTGTTGATTCTTGATTCTATCTGTTTCTTGCTCTATCATCCCAGTGGATGATATTACTTAATTTTTCCTGATCTAAAAACATATATGCAAAACACACAGAGTAGTTCTTGGAAGAAATAAGTGCATTATTAAATATTGATTCCTGAACCCATATCTTCCTTCCAGTACTGAACTAGGTGTGCATTGGCTGGAACCACAACTCAAAGACACTAAAAAAAGGCAGAATGCATAGATCCCGATCATTTGTTCTTCCCACCATGTTCTGGTCCCCACCATGGACTTGTTCTTGATACACCTTGGGAAAGAACAAACATCTTCAGAGAACACAGAAATAGTCACATGAAAAGAAACTGCTGTCCTGGAGGTATCAGGGATATAAATTTCTTCTTTTTGCCTGAAATTAAAGCAGAATTGTTGACTAATGAACAGTACGCACAACATTCTATCAGTAATTTTGGAGGGTCCTTGAGTGGATACTATTAAATTCATAAAGTATGTCTTGATTAAAAATAATAATTATTATTATTATTAATAATACAATAATTATTAGATAAAATAATTAATAGAATAATTAATAGAATAATGATTAATAATAGAATGATCTATTGTATTCCATTTTCCCAGGGTGATTCTCCTCCACTGATTGAAACCAAGTCTCTTCCTATTAAGTACCCTAGACCTTTTCCCTGTTCTTTGAACACCTTTTTCCCTCAGTTTTAGTTCCTGGAGATCCAGTTCCATATGAATATATTAATAGAAGAGAACAGCTTAGTGCTACCCCACCCACGTAGCACAATTGTATTTTAAATAAAATCTTCTGAAGACAAAATTTCTGTCATTCCAAAGCAAAACCCTCCTGGCAGAAAATTAGGCAGGAAACCTGCAGGCAAAATGATGAAAACATAAAGATTCTGGGACAGGGAATCTTTGCAATCATATTTATAAAAGAAAACATAGGCACGCACGCACACACACGCACACACACACACACACACTTTTTCTTTTTTTTTTTTTTCCTTTTTTTTTTTTTGGTACTGGGGATTGAACTCGGGGATACTGGACCACTGAGCCACATCCCCAGCCCTATTTTGTGTTTTATGTAGAGACAGGGTCTCACTGAGTTGCTTAGCGTCTCACCGTTGCTGAGGCTGGCTTTGAACTCGTGATTCTCCTGCCTCAGGCTCCTAAGTGCTGGGATTACAGGCCTGGGCCACCACGTCTGGCTCACACACATTTTCTTCCTAAGCAGAGGGTCAACTTTGATGCGAGGATTTTAAAACCATGAATTGTTAGAATCAATGTACATCTTCCCACTGCATGAAGAAGGAAAACTTGGAAGTCATATCCTTTTTCCTTATTTTTAAATGAAAAGACCAAGATCCCCAAGGGAAGTACTTGGAATCCCAGCAGAAACCTCTATATTCAGAATATACCTGTTTTTGACCTTCAGTAAGATTTTTCATTTTGGGTCTCTAATGTGACCTCTCAATTTGGAGATCCCTAAACAGTGTCATGTGTAGTATAGATAGATAAGTGCCCTTTGATGATGCCTGAAAATATGAAATGATAAAAGTTGTTTCAAACATTACCCCTACTCCAGGAAAGCAAATGGCTCAACCGTTCACAAAGACTTTGTAAGTGATGCAGCAACACTGTCCTAAGGCAAAATGACTGTTCTCTTTGTATTATTGCAAACATTAGATCTGTCTACTGTTTGAAATATCAGACACTCATTTTGATGGCTGAAAACGTGAGTCATTTATACAGTTGGGAGGTTGTGCACATTGTGTGTGTATTGCCGCTACTAAACATGGCTATGGAGCCAGGGGATATGCAGCATTTAGATAATAAATTAAATGGCATGAAAGAAGACTTTGAGAGCTCACCTGAACTACATGCACATATAAGAAACAATATAAAGCTTCCCATCGCTTCCCATCACTAAAGATAGTTGCAGTAAAGAACAGGAGACTGAGTCACAGGGACTTGGTTTTGCATTGTAATGGGATTTTCCCTTCCAATTTCATGATGAAGAAACCTGGCTCTTAGTTACTGAGTCTCAGGAGTCTGCTGATCTCTTTTGCTATTCATTATGCATACTCTGTAGTAGTTTAATCTAATTATGACTCTCTCCACTGATTGCATGATAAGACATTCCCAGACCCATTTTCCTACTTCTCTTTTCCCCAGGCTTCTCTGTCTCAACTCTCCTTCAGAAGTTATATTCAAAAAGCTTAGTAACAATTGGAATCTAACTACATTTTAACATAACACTTACATTCATGCTTCTGTTCACACTGTAAAAGGTAATCTTTGAATGGTTTAAGCATCTGGATTCTATTACAGCAAAGTATAGCACTCAAAATGGAAGAGACTTTTTATATTTGTGTGGAATTCAGGCAGCTGCCTGAGCCACCCTTGGGCCTAGTTGTTTCAAAGAGATTTGCAACAGGCTTAAGTCAGAAATGATAAAATTGTCAAAAAACTTTGGAATTCCTTTTGGAAGACAGCTAAAAAAATAAAACCAAACCAAACCTCCAAAAGGAAAAAGGAAGAGATTTCTGCCGGCAAATTTTTAATAATACAGTTTATTGGGTCAAATACTGAAACTCCAAATAGTGTCTGCTGTACATATCCAAGAAATGTTTCCACTTTTTTTCCTCTCAAATACAACATTGGTTTTACAGTCCTGCAGATTACAAATCACATGCTTTTTTTTTTTCTGGGTAGGGATATTAGATTTTTCTTCCATTTGTCCTATTTTATTTAAATAGTCCAAACCTTTGTGGTTTGGTCATTAAAATCTAGTTGGCAGAGAGAGGCTGAATCTTTATGTTCTCCAGCTGTGTTCCTACAAACTACACACAAGCATTATTAACCATAGGACCATGTTTACATCAGTGATGGGTGAGAGTTCCTCATGACCCATCTCAGCTGCACATGGAGAACCAGAGTGCCTGAGAAGAAGGGAAAAGCATCCAGAGTGCCATCAATGTCAACTTGGGGTCCAAGGAAAGCAATGCTAAGCTAACTGCTGGTGTCAGCCAGTCTAACTTAAAGGGGACAAGGCACAGGAAATACTGTAAGCCAACAAAAAGTCCTTGTTCTAATAGAGCAGGAGAACGTTTTTAAAAATGCTAGGGTCACAACAATTAGAGGAGGAAGATCTGGTTTGTGTAGTAAAAAAAAAATATTTCACATAACATTTTATAGAAATAAAAAAATTCACCCTAAAATTCATGTGGATTCTAAAGGTCTCCAAATAATCAAAACAGTCTTGGAAAAGGAGAATCAAACTGGCAATCTCATGATTTTTGTTTTCTGAACTTACTAGGAAGCTTACTGAACTTACTAGTAATCAAAACATTGTGGTACTAGCATAAAGACAGACACACAGACCAATGAAATAGAACAGAGAGTCTCTTCTATATAAAATCAGATGATTTTGGAACCAAGGTGCTATGACAGGTCAAAGGGAGAAAGGAAAGTCTCTTCCATCCACCTGTAAAAGAATGAACTCATATCCTTACCTTATACTATATGCAAAATTTAACTCAAAATTGATTAATGATATAAATGTAAAATCTAAAACTATAAAACTGTTAGAAGAAAATTGGAAAGCTTTATAAAAGCATAGAAAGAAAAGAAAACATGGTAACTGGACTATATCAACATTTAAAATTTGTATATCAAAGGATACTATAAACACAGAACAAAGGTGACAAATGGATGGAAAAAATCATGTATCTGGTTAAAGAGGTTAATATCCATAATTTATAAAGAACTCCTATGACTCAACAACAACCAAAAACACCAACCTGATTAAATAATGAGCAAAGTGCTCAAAAAGACATTTCTCCAAAAACAGTTATGCAAATGGTCAATAAGCACACAAAAAGGTACTCAACATCAAAAATCATTACAGCAATGTTAGTCAGAATCACAATGAGATATCACTTCCCAATTATTAAGGTAGCCATTAGGAGAGAAAAATAACAAACATTGGTAAGAATGTTGAGAAATTGAAACTTTTGGCAGTGAAGATAAAATGGTGCAACCTACGGAAAACAATATGGCAGTTCCTTGGAAAACTAAACATAAATTTACCATATGACCCACCAATTCCATTTCTACATGGAAAAATTGAAAGAAGGGTCTTATATTCTCATAGAATTGAAAGCAGAGTCTTAAGGAAGTATTTATAAACACATGTTGTTAGTAGAACTATTATCAATAGCTAACAGGAGAAAGAGCGTAAAATGTCCATCAATAGATGAATGGGTAATTGATATGTGATATATACATCCAATGGTATATTATATACTCTTTAAGAAAAGAAATTCTGACACGTGATACAACATGAGTAAATCTTGAGGAAACTGAGCTAAGAGAAATAAGCCAGTCACAAGAGGATAAATATTGCATGAGTCTACTTATCTGAGACAATTCAGGTAGTCAAATTCATGGAGACAGAAAGTAGAACGATGATTGTCAGGAATTGGTGAGAAGAAGGAATGAGGAGTTATTGTTTAATGCTAAAGAGTTTCAATTTGAGAAAGATAAAGTTCTGGAGTTGGATGGTGGAGATGGTGACACAAGAATATGAGTGTACCTTAGTGCCATTGAAGTATGCACTTAAAATTTATGTAAATGGTAAATTTTATACTGTTATATATATTTACAATAAAAATATATTTGAACAGTTTTTAAATGTCCCCAGTATATATTATATACTTAATATAATATAAGAGAGTTGCCTGTAAAAATAAAATCTAGAGACTGCTTCTTCTTTAATTATTATATAGCTGGTTCTATATGATGGACACTTCCTGAAATATTAATTATAAAAAAAACTCTTAAAAATCATATTTTAAAGCAGCAAATTCTCTTTTTATTTAAGAAACTGCAAAGTAAACATTTTAATGACCCAAATCCTTAGCTTTTATTGTCCATTACAAATCTACATATATGTTATCAAACTCAAAGATGCCCAGTTTTTAAACTCTATGAACCACAGATTGGCAAGTATTTTCTAAAAAGAGTCAGAGAATAAATATTTGGCCTTGCTAACCATATAATCTTTGTCTCAACTTCTAACTCTGCCATTGTAGTAAGAAAGCAGAAATAGAAAATACATAATCTAACAGGGTGGCGGGGCCCCAATAAAGAGTTACTTTCAGACACAGGTAATGAGCAGGTTTTGGCCATAGGCTGTTGACCCTTTGTACGGAGCAAATCCAGTCTCTGATTCATGCTATATGCCCCCAAAATACAACTGTTGAAGAAAAGAGCAGAGTGGAGTCAGGGTTGGGGGTTCGAGAAAAACGAGAAATGTTTAAGCAAAATGATGAACAAGGTAGGTGTTATGGTTCGGATGTAAGGTGTCCTCAAAAAGCTCACATGTGAGACAATGCAAGAAGGTTTGGAGGAGCAATGATTGGGTTGTAGCCTTAACATAACCAGTGCATCAATCCCTGATGGGATTAACTGAATGGTAACTGGAGGCAGAGGAGGTGTGGCTGGCGGAAGTGGTTCATTTGGGGGATATGGCTATGGGGTATATATTTTGTATCTGGAGAGTAGAGACTCTCTTTCTGCTTCCTGATCACTATGTAAGCTATTTCCCTCTGCCACACTCTTCTGCCATGATGTTCATCCTTACCTTGAGCCCTGAGGAATGGAGCCTGATGTCTATGGATTGAGACCTCTGAAACTGTGAGCCCCTAAATAAACCTTTCCTCCTCTACAGTTGTTCTGGTTGGGTCTTTAAGTCTTAGCAGCGAAAAAGCTGACTAAAACAGTAAGGAAGAGAATAAAAAGGCATAGAGTGAGAGTTCCCCAGGAGAGAAAGCTGCCCATCCAGAGATCAAAAGCTAAATGGTGCCTGGTGTGTTTGATGGAGCCCTGTGCTGCTCCTGGAGCCCAGTGAGGGCCTGGGGAGAAGTGCATGTACCACCTGAATATTAAAGAGTACCAGTAGTCCACCCACTTCTCTTTGGGGTAGTATGTCCCAAGACCCTCAACAGAGGCCTGAAACTGCCATTTGGTATGTAATACCAATCCCTACATACTTTCCTATATTTATACACCTATAATAAAGTTTAATTTATAAATTAGGTACAGTAAGGGACTAACTACAATAATAATAAAGTAGAACAATTATAACAGCATACTGTCATAAGAGTTATTCAAAGCCTATGAATTATTTATTTCTGGAATTTTTCATTTAATATTTTTGAAATGTGGTTGATCATGGGTAACTAAAACCACAAATCACAAAACCATGGATAAGGGGGACTATTTTAGATGCAGTAGTCTTTCAGCGAATGGAGACCCATTGGGTTATAAAAGCTGAGGGAAGGTAGAGTGAGGAAAAGCTCAATGACATATTTTGAATTACAAATTTTGTTTTGGTACCAAGGATTGAATCCAGAGGTGCTTAGCCACTGAGCCAAACCTCCAGCCCTTTTTATTTTTTCTTTTGAGGCAGGGTCTCACTAAGTTGCTGAGGCTGGATTTGAACTCGTGATCCTCCTGCCCCAGCCTCCAGAGCCACTGAGAAAAAAGGCATTAACCACTACACCTGGCTTGAGTTAAAATTGTAATAGAACTTTTGAGTTCTTATTTTACCAAATAAGTAGTTTTGACAAACCAATGCCCAGTAATCAGTTCACCAAGGAATTTTGCCCTTCGTTAAATACTGATCTGTTGAAGAAAAATACAAATTCTTAATTCAAACCATTTCCATTTTTTCCTGGAAGCCAACTAGCAACATAGAATGCATTTCATTTTAATATCCTTATAAATGTAGTATGTATGTCTATTCTTTCCTTTGAGATGACCATAATATTTGCCAGTAAATGACATAAGTCCTTTGGTAACAAAGATCCTAAGGGACATTTTAGCCTCTAATCCACTATTTTTCAAACTTTTAACCAACGGTCAGCAATGCCTTGGCCCAACCTGGTTGCTGAGTTGCCTGCGGGAGGGTGTCAAGGCATAACCCCAACATAATCTTCCAACTATGGGGTGGGAGAGAAAGGAAGGGAAGTAGAGACTCCTAGAAGAGCACCACTCTGCCAGCTCACAGGAGATGTATGCTGCCTTGATGTGGAGGAACAAACTGTCTCTTCACTGGCTGGGGGTATTCAGTCACCCTTTGGCAAGGCTTCAAGCAGCTTTTGCTGTGATTAACTGTTAAGGGAAAATGGGACTTTCCTGCTTCAAAGCTACTAGCTTAAGGGCATTCATGGTAGCCTTGGGAGTCTCTGTTGGGTCTCAGGAAATGTGTCTTCAAAGCTACTCTCACAATTTCCCTAAGAGCACTGTATCTTTGGTCCTAATTTACTCTTCATGCTGTGATTTCTAGTGCTGAAAAAGGGAAAATAATGATGATGGGTGGAATAAGAAGCCCCTTTACATTCCTACTAGTTGTTTGCTTAGACTCATAATTATCTAAGACTAAGTTAATGCAAATGCCTGCCATCTACATCAGAAAACATTTCACGCATGTCTCTTCTCTCAGGATGCCATGCTATAATCACTCACTGAAAAGACCTCTTGTTAATTTTGAAAGGGTCTTGGAAGAAAGGAAAGGATGTCCATGCCCACTAAGTTTATAGAACTGTCACAATGTGGTGAGGAAGAGGCAGAAGGAGGTCCAACAGGCTGGTGGCCATCCCAAAGGCCATATGAGAGTGTGCCAAGAACTACTCTCAAAATATTGCCAAAAATGTTGCCTACATTATTTATTAATTTTTTCAGAAATTCTATGATGCAATTATCATTTTTAGTATCGTTTTACAAATGAGGAAATTAAAGACCATTTTCCTCATTATGTACAATTATTGATTGGAAGCATCCCAAAGAAAGCATGACCTCACTGCCAGCATGGTGCCAGATCCAAAGAAGTGGGGTCAAGAGGTCCCATCCAACCATGCCTCTGTTTCAGGTTACTTTGGAGTCATCCTATGGGTGCCACAGTAATTTATGTGAGGTCGTATAGATTATAAGAGATGCTAGGATTTGATCATGACCTGTCTAAGCCTTCACTCCACAGTTATTGCACTATGATCTGACACCTTCCTTGAAGAGGTTAAGGAAATCACCCAAAGAGCAATATAAACTGGGTGCAGTGGCCACACCTGTAAACTCAGCAGCTCTGGAGGCTGAGGCAGGAGAATTGAGACTTCAAAGCCAGCCTCAGCAAAAGCAAAATGCTATGCCACTCAGTGAGACTTTGTCTCTAAATAAAAATACAAAATACGGATGAGGATATGGCTCAGTGGTCAGTCGAGTACCCCTGAGTTCAATCCTCACTACCCCACCCCCCAAAAAGGCAATATAAATATTTTGATACTGTGTTTGCTATATATTAGAGGTCAACCAACTTTATATAAAAGGCTTTACTTTATAGTAAATACATCATGCTTTTTGGGTGTGTAGAGTGTCTGCCAAATTATTCAGTCCTGCCATTGGAGTGAGAAAATCAAAAGAAATAGTTGTTTTCTGATAAAATTTTATTGATAAAAGTAGGCATCTGACTGGATTTGGCTCAAGAGTCAGAGTGCCAATCCCTGCACTATATAACAAGAAATAGGAGTCAAATCAAAAATAAAAAGAAACATTAGTAATCTGCAAAAGATTGAGATATGAGGGCACATAATCAGATATATCAGCCTATTTCCTTTACAACAATCTTTTGGTGGTCAGGTAGATTCATGTAAGGTGTCTTTCCTATCCAAGAGGAAACTCTGATATACACTTTTAGTAAGGACAAAAGAAGAAAGTTTCTTCACATTCCTGACACATCCTTTCCCTTTGCCAGGGAAAGATCCAGAGTGGGCTACAGGTAAATTTGTGACATTGATTCTGCTGAGTGTATACCCTAGAGTGACAGAAAGGGGTAGAAGTGGAACATGAAATAAGAGGTCACCTTTCAAAGATATGTGAGGAAGATTGATTTCAGTCAGAAATCAAGATTAGATATTATTCATGCATTCAAAAACCCATGAAACCTCATTTTACTCTTCACCTTTTGCTTATGTGAAAGGTGCAAAAAAGTTGAAACCATGGACCCTACGTATGAAGAGATCACAGTCCATAAGGGAGAACACAATACAGTGTACTAGAAGCTAAAAAAGCACATGGTCTATAGTGACCTGTATGGATAAATGTCTATTGGCAGCCAGCCCCTCTTCCCTTTCCCTTGATACACGGGAAATAAATTCAACCTCCATCAATTTAACTAACAATGGATTTTTAGATTACCTTTGCTTCCCGACAAGAATACTGTCTTGGCACATGACAAGTCTATTATATTGCCCAGTGGGTATTGATGCTCAGAAAGGGCACAGAAAAGCAGGAGGGAAATATGAATATATTCTACAATGTCCCAAAAAGTTGGCCTGGCCAGATGGAGACCGATCACACCTGTCATGAATTCCTCTCAAAAGGAAGAGGAGATTCTTTCTGGTCAGGAGAAGAACTGCAAAATCTCAATCTGTGGTCACTGCTCAAAGTAGGGAGACTTGAATTCATGCCGAAGGAAATTTCTTCCTTATTTTAACAGTGTTTGAAGTTGCTTTATTTTAAAAGAAGAAAATATATACCTAAAACTACCAACACCTCATTCCACATAATGCTTAAATAAGCCAGCCATGAAGAAAACAATACAGAAAATTACATTTTCTTTCTGAAAGCATGATTTTGTAATTGATATTTGCATCTAGCTAAAAATCAGAGAAGTAAAAAACATACACATGGAAAATTTGTTTCTTTTTTCCAAAAATGTGGCCAACTTTAAACAAAGATGGAATAAGAATGCTCACCTTATTCAGTATAATATTTTTGCTGTCCAGATCAGATTGAAGATAATATTGTGAAAATAATTAATGATACATAGATTTCTTAGACATTTTTTATCTAGAAAGACTATCTGAAGTATTGACTAAATTAAAGAACCAAACAACTCAATATTTAATTCCATATGAACTGAGTCTCAATTTCCAAACTATCATACTATGGTTTCCTAGTCTAGGAAAGCTTTGAATTACAGATCATTTCCACTAAAATAGATTCACTTATTCTTAATATATAGCTCCTCCCTTTATGTGTTTTTCTGAAAACTCAAGCCAGTGTCTTGGGTCCTGAGATATAAAAAGAGTCAAATTGACAGATAGGTTGAGTTGTGATTTCAAAGTTCTGAGAGTGGAATATAAGAAATTTGTATTTGAATTGTGATAAATAGGAAATGTAGCTATATGTTTATGACACCTTAATTACTAGAGCTGATAATTGTTTTCTGGTTCCAATGTATCACTGTACCGATATAGGTCAATATACTTCAGGTGGTGTTCTTAATTTACAAACATGCACAAGACACATCTCTGATGGAGAATTGGCAAATCACTTGATTACATTCCCTGATATTCAACCCACACAGAAAACAGATACATCCAGTCAGTAGTTCACCATAACATTAAATTGAAACTGACCGAAGGACTAATGCATATTTACTAGAAACATGAAGAATTACAAATGGCTTAACTCCAGAGTTTACTACTGCTTAAACTGTCTCAGTTTTTGGTAGCATATATTCCACTGGCCAGATCAATGCATATTTATTGTCAGATTCTCTCTTACACTTTGGCACAGTAAACTGTTGGAATATTCCACATGAGCTTGATTTAGAGTAGATAAAGCAGCAGACAGACCCTGTGGCTTTGGATGTTAGTAAAAAGAGAAGTGATTTATGATGTCATTTCTGTTTACATATGATTCATTTTCAGTTAGGACTACAGCATTTTTTTCAAATAGCAAGGTTTCCTGGGATTCTATCTCTCCACCCTGCTCTATTTCCTGCCAACTTTCCCTTCTCCCTCTCTACTGTTTGCCTCCCATTCACAACCCACACATCTTACATGAACAAGTTTCATTTGAAAACTAGTAGAAACTCTGTGAAGAAACAAGAGTTAAAAGTGGAAATATCCATCTTCATCTTTACCAGTGATTCCAGAACTATTATATGATTAATATATGGGGGGAAAAGAAGAAATGAAAACAATGGGCAGAAGTCTTCCATAGAATCTCATTATCCCAGTAGCAAGTCTTTCAACAGACAAAGGGACCTGTTGAGAGATGGTACTCTTGTCAGTTTTTAAATGCTTGTATTTGTATTATAATTAAAAAGGGATAGCCACCTGCTGTTTCAATTATACAAAATATTCTTCTTCTTGTCCCTCAAACTATGTTTGAGTAATAACTGCTTCTGTTGGCAATGAAAAAGCATTTGGAAAGCATCCCAACAATAGCTCTTAGGAAATGATATTTCATTTTTCTGTTTACATATTCTAATTTATTTCAGAATCCTCTCAGATCAAAGATGATGCCATTTGATTAAAACTAAATATACAGAGTAAAATCCACATTGATTATGATATATGATTATGATCTTTTGTCAATAACAATTTGAAACACATTTTCTAAATTTTAAAAATGGTGTCAAAGTGTAATATAATATTACATGTAGTAAGGAGTTTAAAAAACACAAACCAGTCAAAAATTCTAACAATTCATTCATTTGTATTTTTGAATATTTTGAATTTAGTACCATAAAATATATTTGGAAATAACAAATATGGAAGTCACACTCCTATATGACCTAGCATGGAGAAATTGATCAGACAGGATTATACATATATAATTCTAGCAAAGACTAGGTAGCATTCTGGTGTAATTAGTGTGATCCTGTTTCATAACCAACTAACTGATACCAGGCTGCACAGTGATTCAGTTTTCCATTACTGTAACAAACTCCTTAATCAACTTATAAAGACGAAAAGTTTATTCTGGCTCATGGTTTTGGAGGTTTTAATCCATCATCGTTTGACCCTATTACTTTAGACCTGTGGTCAAGTAGCACATCATGGTGGGGAGCACATGGCAGAGCAAAAAGCTGCTTACTTCATGGCCGGGACATGAAAGAGAAAAAGAAAGAGACCAGGGGCACAATCCCCTTAAAGGATATGCCCCACTCCCCACCACGTGTGGGAAATCACCCATTAGACTCCAACTCTTAAAGTGTCCATCACCTTCCAATAGCACCGAACTGGAGACCAACCCATCAACAACATGTGCCTTTTGGGCACAGTCCAGAGCCAAACTGTAGCATATACTACTAACTCTTTACTCCCACATTCTCTTGGTTATGTACAAATAAGATCTTGCTTATCTTGGATTTTCCAAGCTATTCAATTTGACTATCAACTTGAATGGTAAGTTTGTTTTAACAGCAATCTTCTGAATGCAGAGGGGTCAACAAAGCCATGAGCTGGTAGTATATGTATCCTTTAACATTCTGTTGAGGATTTGAACTTTCTGTGTCCAAAGCAGATTAAATTCACTTTGAAAAGAAAGTCGATAAACCTCTTGGCTTACTGCCTGGAGAGTCCACCTTCCTAGAGCAAGAGAAAAAAAAAATCTTTGCCATATCCAGGAATCTCATGACATCATTTCAGTAAGTGCAGCTCAGAGATAGAGTAGAAAGGTTTAACTCGCAGGTTGTACCTTATGATTCTTCCAGTCCCATACTTGAATACGAGTCCCAAGGTCACTCAGAAGAAAAAAATACATGTTTGAAAGCTTCACAAATCCAGTGCACTTAGAGTTAGTCAATCCTTGAAATACTTGAGAGCAGTACAAGGTGATGACATATCTCACTTTTTAAAATTGTGTTCATTGTTAGAGCATAAGTCCTGATTTAGGACCCTGAAAATACTTTACATTATGTCTATATATGTTAAGAAGCAGTTGGGGAAAAAATGTTTGTGGTAGAATAGTGGGGGAAGAGTAGGAAAGAGCAGAGTTTCCATATTCTGCTTTAATTTCTTTTTTCTCTTTGCAAACTTCATGAAAAAGGATGGAATTGTTCGAAGGAACAAGAGGGTAAAGAAACAAGGATAAACAGAATTAAGAGGTAATTGTACACTGTAATTTGCTAACAAAAATTTTTGTAAGTTGCCAACCTGTGTAAATTATATACAGTTGGGAAAAGACCTCCAAGCAGAGAGAAATATAATTGCTTCATCTATTTTTTTTCTTAGTGTTTCTAACACTAACTCTATTGTTTGACTGAATTATACAGAAATAGATTCGTTTCACAGCCTTTGAAACACACTGTTGTAGGCACTAGAATCTCCAAACTCACCCGTGTGATTGGAGCCCTCTAGTGTCCAGGGGAATTCCAAGTGTGCAATGTTCTGAACTCTTTCGGAAGGGTGAATACTTCAATCTTCCCACAGGGCTTCCTGGGTACACTTCTACAGCTCAAATGTAAGTTGGGAATTCTGAAATCTATGTCCTCTGCTAATTGCCTTTTAGCATTTTCCTGCTTTCCAAGTGTTGTACCCTTTCACTGACTTTCTGAAAAATCTATGGGTAGAATCACCAATGACATTTGACAATTATAGAGAAGAAATAGTTCTGCACTAGGAGAAAGCAGACCTCAGTTCTAGTGCATTTCTTCCATAAAGATGGCTGTGGAACTGACTGTTGTCTGATATTTCATGATCATTGTATTTAAAAAGAAATTGGAGACACCTCAAAAAATGTCAGAAATTATTTAGAAATTTATCCTCCAAAAAACTTGTGCCCTTCTAACCAGAGTTCATTCAGTGGCTGTCTTCCCACTCTCTGGGTTATTTCTGTTTAGGCTCCTTTGTTAGCTTCATCCTATGCTGGCATTTAAGTCTTGGATCAACTTGGGACTTCATCCCAGTCCACATTTCTTCTGACTTTGTACAATCTTAAAATATCTTAAGTTTACCTATCAATACAAGTGCCACCTATATGCTAATGAATATTAAACTTAAAAAATGTTCCCATATCTGCTTTTTGTGAACACCAGACTTTCCTACTTAGCCTCTCATGTTATATGTCTCATGAGAGTTTCAAGCTCAATGTGAACAAAAGTGAGATAAGCTAAAACCTGTCTCTCTCTTGTATTTCTAATCAGAGGAAGTGATATAACCTACAAATAGAGCCATCCTTTCAAATTATCCTCTCTTACTGGGACACATTAATCACCAAGTCGGTAAATTGTGCCTCTAGAATTCCTTTCAAATCACTTTTCTGTTGGGCTTGATAGTGCACGCCTGTAATCCCAGTGACTCAGGAGGCTGAGGCAGGAGGATTGTAAGTTTGAGGCCAGCCTCAGAAACTTAGCAAGGCCCTAAGCAACTTAGCAAGAGACTGTCTCAAAATAAAAAATACATTTTTTAAAAAAGGGAAGCTGGGGATATTGCTCAGTGGTTAAGCACCCCTGGGCTCAATCTGTGATACAAAAACAAAACAAAACAAAACAAAAAAGAAAAACTGACACTTTTCTGTTTTAAACACTATCATTAGTGTAACCCAAGTCACACAAATTAATGCAATCACTTTCTAACAAGTGCGTGTGTGTGAGAGTGTGTGTTAAAATCTCTGCTTCCTCTATTCCACTGTTATAAGATACAGATCCAATCAAACCATCTCTCTGCTTCAAGCCTTTTGATGACTTTTATGATATATTTCCAAATTCTAATTATGGCCTCAAAACCCTGCATGATCTGGCCACTGCTTACCTCTCTAATCTCTCTTCCCACTCTCCTCCCCATGCTCCTCTGTCCAAATACAACAACCTTTTACATTTCTTCCTGCCTTGGGGCTGACATTCAGCTATTCCTGCCTGGCCTGCTCTTTCCCTGCACTTACCTAACGAATTATTAATACTAATTAGTATTTAAAACTCAATCTTCTTTTTGTTAAAATAAAATGTAGGTAGAAAAGTATTCTGTTCATGTGTTCTTTAGCTGAGCCATAATTAAAAGGAAAGAAATTAAGCAAGACTGCGGCACAGAAAGGAAGCTGTCTCCCCTCACCTACAACTGCTGTGTTTACACAGATGGTGAGCGCTGAGAGGTCTTGCTTTGAGTTGATAAGGAGAGTAAAATTAAACAAAGACTTCTGATTTAGCTGATTAATCAAGTTGGAGCCAGAGCCCCTAAAGATGAAATCTATCTACTTCTTGCTCTATATCCCATGTGGCAAACTTTGGTTTTCTATAATTTCTTTTCATGCAACATAAAGAAATATTAACTCTCCAGAGGTCAAATTATTTTTACTAAGTTAAGGTTGTCTTAAACACCTGAAATGTTACCATAACCTTTTAGTTTGAAAGAAATTCTTGTATGGAGTCATGAATACTGGAAAGGGGTGGGAAATATGTCTTTGGCTCCTCATGTTCATTTTAAATAAAATTTCCACTTTTGCTCTTCTTTCTTTGCTCTTCCACCAATTACCCATGAAAATTCAAGAGTGAGAAGAAAACTGTTTATTATGCATCTTTCCCAGAAGTATTTGAAATTTACAGTAGGTAAATAGCATTGGCTAATTTCTAATTTGCACACAGATAAAGCTTGATATTTCATACTTTTTACTCATTTCTTAGGCTAAACATGAAGTTTCCTCAATACCATTAGACTAGATAGATGTTATTATTATGCCCATAGCAGATGTACAGCCTCTACTAATCATCTTCATTAATTTTGGTCTTTCAGATTATGAGCTCCACATCATGACTACCTTGTTCATTTATTCATATTCTAAGCATTACACAGCATACTGGACATAGTACACATTCAGGAAATATTTGTTGTTGAGTGAATAAATACACTTCTTCCTCATATGGATAGTGGTCCTGACAAACTATGTAATAAGAGAAGAAAAGTAGACATTTACTATTAAAAAGGAAATGCCACCAGGAATCAATTGATCGATCTCTCTCTCTCTCTCTTTCTCTCTCTCTATCTCTCTCTCCTACTCACACAAATTTGTTACTTTTCATGCTACTATTTTATCTTTATTTCCCTGTATTTATTCCTTTGCCTCTCCAGTCAGAAGATACAGGATATTATCTTCCAGCTCTAAGCTTATGTTTTCAGTTCAAAAGGCTACTGGAGTTTAACATTCTTCCTCCTAATGCCTAACTCTAAAAAGGAGAGATATGGATAGATAGATGTGGAGGAGAAGGGACAGGAGAGAGAGAAAGAGAGAGATTAGCATGAATCAGAACATCAGGATTAGAGGGAATCCTATTCCAGTCAACTACGTCTGGAAGCACAATCTCATGGAACAAATGTGAAAACTTGTCCATATCAGCTCGTATCTTCTTTAATGTTTCCACAACATCAGATCATGAATCATCTGTAAACAAAAATAAAAATTAAAAAGTGGGAATGATAGTGACTTCTCTTTAGATACTAATGAACATTAAGGAAAAATCAGATTTCATAGAGATGTATTGAAATACATTTTTTCTTTTTAACAAGGGTGTTTTCATTATTACCTGCCATTACTCTTTTAATAAAACTATCTCTAATTTTTAAAAAAATTTTCCTTAACTTGTTGTATGGCTTGTAACTTTCTTATGATATCATGGGCTAAAGTATCTAGCTACTTAATAACTGGAAAATATTTTAACATTTTCAAGCTCTGTAGAAATTTGTTTGTCAATCTAATTTTTCAACCTGCTTTTCAGTTGGCAGATTGCAGACAATTTATGGAGGGACGTCTTCCAGAATTTATGCAACAGAGGTTAAGATTTTGGTTCTAATCTTCTCATCCATAAAGTGATAGAATTTATCTTCCTTTTCCTTGTCTGACTCCACTCAAATGTAGAACTCACTCATATCCTCTTCCTCTCAAGTTTCTACTCTTGACATTACCCAAGGAAAGAATTTCTCTACAATTGTTAAGTGTTATCTTCACCATTTCAGTAGGCCATACATGCTATTTTATATGCAAATTTAGGATAAATACAATTTCAAATGGAAGAATATAATTGAAAATATTGAATTTCACTCATTTTTTCATTCTGGTTGTATCATTAATAATTCAGTCATACAGAAGTATGTAAAGGTGGGTTTTCAAGTCACTATTGAATGCACTAGTGAGACTTTGCTTGAATAAATACAAGTCTCTCACTAGATGCATCTCTTTTCTGACTTCAAAGATTCAGTTATACTTGTGGAAATCATGTAAAAAATGAAATAATTTTGGCATATATTTAAGAATTGTTTATTTTCAATCTCTAAAAAAGCTTAGAATAAATCACCTAAATATCAAGATACTAAACATATTTGGAAAGTAAACAGCATGCAATTCTTATAATGCCATGTCAATATCTCAATAATTTCTACCAATGAAAATGACAAGTAGCATAATTTACTTACAAGAAAGTTTGAGGGTTCAAAAGAGACTTCAAAAATAAAAGTTTAAAAGATTCAAGATATTTAAGACTGAAGATATTTTCAAATTTACTTCTCTAACATAGGTAAAGACTATTAGAAATTATAGTATGGATTTCACTACTATTTTTGAAATAAATTTACTGGAGTCTAGGCTGAAATATATTTTTAGTAGGTATGGTCTTTTGAATGACATGATATCACTCTAATCATGACATCAATACAATTATTTACAATTGCTTACCCTTTGTGCATTAAAGAGCCACAATTACAGCTCTAAAGAGCCAGTGATGATCTGAGAACTTGAAGTTATTCTTTACTAAACTGATACATCTATTAAATCACTTCATGTCTCAATATTGTGCATGATATTATATAAAATTATCAAATACAAGCTGGGCGTGATGGCACGAAAGAATCACAAGTTCAAAGCTAGCCTCAAAAACTGAGTGAGGTCGTGAGTAACTTAGCAAGATCCTGTCTCAAAATAAAAAATTAATGAAAGGACTGGGGGAGTGGTTCAGTGGCTAAGTGCCCCTGAGTTCAATTCCCGGTACAAAAAAATTAAAAATAAAAATAAGTAAATAACTAAAATAAAAATCTTGGTGAAACTCTGATTTCTAAACAAAGATGAACTGAAAAATAATGTTTTTTTTTTAAACCAATACAACAACATGGAAGACCAGGTATGTAAAATGCTACTCTTTTTTATTTTCCTTCTCTTTGTTGGTAAGTGAAGGAACATGCAAAATTGACTACTAACAATTCCTAACATTTATATGCACATCAGGTGTATTTAATGCTTATAACAACCCTATAAGGCAGGTATAATTATTACCTTTATGTACATACAAAGAAAGAATGTATAAAGGCTAGGTAATTTGTCAGAGTTGCATAGCTAACTGGAGACAGAACCAGGATTTGAGCCAAGTAACTCATTTCTGAGAGTGCATGGTCTGAACCTCTCGGTCATAACCCCTTTTCCAACACTTACATGGAGAATGATTTCTAGAACAATTTTTACCTTGAATTTTTAAATCAAATTCTCTCTCCTAAGTATTTTCAGTTACTTCATGGTTTGCTTTAGACCTTTTTATCTATGACTACATCCAAGGGCCTGAATAGCTAAGAACAAAGTGAAATTTTACTCAATGTCCTCAAATAAAACTTTCATGACATAACCTTATTGGTCAAAATACAATTAACCGATTTGCCAAAACTTCTAGCGGTTTAATATTTATGATAACTTTCTGCTTTCAGCTATTAGTTTCATTATCTATATGTATATCTCCAGTTATTTTGAACTAGTTTATAGTTAATAATATAATAAACATATCTATGTGGATAATTACAGAGATAACCTTTATGTATGAGAAAACCAGCAACCAACTGATGAAATACAGTATATTTGTTGCCTTCTGGCTTGGTTATGTCCTTAGAAAGGAAGACCCTTTGGTAGCCATTTAAGTAGTAGCCATTTAGAATCCCTTTGTCATAGATCTCATGATGACAAGAACAAAAGCTTCTGCAAATAAGAAATCAATACCAACTCCCACATTACATAGTAAAACAAGATGTTAAATCTGAGGAACATCACCTCTTGATAAGAATGACAGTTTTGAGATATCTCAGTTTTCTCTAGGCCACCTGCTGTCAGAGCATGGTATAGTAATCATTTACTTATTAGTATCCATCAAACTTATTTCTTCTAGGAATTGAGTCCCTTACCTCATGTCTTAGTCCTATGGTTAAAACAGGAAACTCCATGTTAGAACAATATGCTCCCATCCCCTGGCCAGAGTTGAGTGGTCCAGAAGTTAGCTCTGGAATAATAAAGATCAAGTCCTCCTGCAAGAATGTGAACTTTGGAGCTAGCAGATAGGAAGACTGAAGTTCTTCGAGGTAAGTTGCATTAATGACAGTCCTCTGGAAAGCACACATGCCTGGAGTTCATTTACTTCTCAGATTCCATGACAGACCTGATCCTAACAATAGATTCCTTTTCTGGACTTAAGCTGGCCAAATTTATTTCTTGCCATATGCTACTGAAATACTTTAATAAATATAGAGCTTGACATTTCTGGAAACAGACCCTACAGACTGGCTAAAAATGTTGACATTACATAGACCAAACTTAAAACTTGTCTCTTTGCTGGTGAGTTAGATGTAGAAGCAGCCATTTAGACAGCAGACTTTATTGCCCATTTGAAGAATGCTGTTGGGACAATGCTGTTGGGACAATGGTACTAGACTTAGCAAATTGGAGCCTAAGGCAGAGGTGGAACAACTATTTCTGTGCAAAGCAACAGATTTCATTCTGTTTCCAGTGGAATAAAAAGAGCATGGATTTGAAAGCAGAATAGAACAGTTCTAAATTCCTTTTAATAAGGCAGGGATTAAATAAATTATGGTATATCTATTAAAAACAATGTGGTAGATCCATGTATGTTAACATGGAAAAATGTTTAAGTGAATAAATCAAGTTCAGAACAGTGTGCAGATTAATAACCACATTCCTGCAGACAGCTTGCATGTGCAGAGAACAAATATTCCTGGACAAACAACCAAGAAAATCCAAATAATATTTGCCTGTTGTCAATGTCAATCATTATAGGAAGGAATGAGAACTAGTATTTTCTAAATAATATCCTTCTGAACTGACTTTTTAAATAATATGAGTATATCATAATTTTATAATTTAAAAGGTGGAAATAAAATCACTAGCAATCTCTTCTAGTTTTGCTACTTATCAGCTATGTGCCTTTGGGTGTATTGCTTAATCTTTGTGAACTTTGGTTTATTCTGTAAAACACCAATAATCCTAACACCTGCTCTCCTTATAGTACAAAGTTGCTCTTTGTGTCTACACCTAGGGCACATTCAGCCACTGAAGAATAATTTGAAAGCATAAATAAGGAAACCAGTAAAATGAAATTTTATGTGTGAAAATAATTTATATACTATAGGTACTATGAAAATATTATTTTTATATTTTGCATTTCCTAGGAAATTCAATATATAGACTTTCTCATGGATGAGGATTTAATTTGCCAAATTAAAGCCACACTTCCAAAAGGTGTTATTAAACCCTGTCCTTTGAACCATATTGGACCCTGTGAGGGACTACTATAAAAAAACTGAAAATGCATCAAATAAATTAGTGTATGCACTAGATAATACTCATCCACCGTAAGTTAAATCTAAACTCCAAGTCCAATATGTTAGTGAGAAACAGCAGGACTTTTTCTCTGCCCAACATGGCTCTTAGTTGGGACAGATTTCTCTAATAAAACACAGATTAACAAGGGAAAAACAAGTTTATTAATATGTTTGTTTCATACATGCATGGAAGATAGCCAGGGAATGACTAATTTTCAGAGAGGTGGTTCAAATGCCATCATTGCTGAAGCTAAGAAAGAAGAATGTGGAGAAGCACTGCTTTTGAGGAAATGGCCAGGAAAAGCACCTTAAGCAAGCACTAGATTAGTTATGCAGATTTGTTTGTGCCCTCCTAAGTGCTAAGACTTTCCAGTGATTCAGTCCTCCTTTTCTTCCTGGTGCTAAGAGGGAGATTTAGGCACCTTTAGAATGGAGATTTTCTTTACATATGTAAATTTTCCTTACAAAGGTAATTGCTACTCTTTAAAGCTGCTTCTAAGTCTGCTGATTGTCAAAATCTTCTGCTCAAAATAGTTCTTATGCTAAAAGACGCACCATTAGCTAGATTTATATTAAATAGCAAAGAGAAATCAACCACCCAGGACTTCACGTTTGTCGTACAGTCTCTCTCAACCAATGTATCAATAATGGATGATAATGGCAATGTTTGTAATAAAATTGATAGCAATATTTTCTCCTGTAGAAAGCCAGGTTGACAATAGATTGAAAAGCATTGAAGCACTAATTAGAAGGTGTCAATATACTTATGGTTTAATGGATTATTTTATTTCCGCTAACTCACTTTATTTTCCTGATCCTATTTATTCATCAGTAATCTCTGAGTATTGGAGCAGATGACATCCAAAGTTAGTTCTTGTTCTGTGTCAGATTTAGAAGCACTTCTTATTCTGCCAACTTCATTTATCTAAGTCTGGAAGATAAACAGAAAAATATTATCTACTTTTTTTAGTTGTTGATAGGCTTTTATTTTTATTTATTTATATGTGGTGCTAAGGATTGAACCCAGTGACTCACACATGCTAGACAAGCACTCTACCACTGAGCCACAACCCAACCCATTATCTACATTTTATAAATGACAAAAAGAGTGTATGAGAAGGTCAAAAGATTTCCAAGTCGTTCAGATAGTGTTCATACATGCTTCTTGTCTATTACTTGTTTCTTCCTACGTTAGCTGAGCAAGAAATCCAGAGTCCCCTGGGCATGTAGGTGTTGGCTTCCAGGAAATTGGAGGTTATTTTCTCCAAAAACATCTGGATTTGAATCTCAAATCCTTCATCTACCATTTGGGTCATCTTTGCCATAGTTATTAGCCATCTAAGCCTCAGTTTTCATATAAAATCATAAGAAAAATAAAGCATTTCAGCTTATATTTATATAACACAAATATATATTAATGATACATGTTGTTATATGAACATTTTTATTATATAAATATTAATATTGATTTATATTAATATACTAGAGTAAGGAGCAGCAGACACAGGCATGCTTAGCAATGTCTGGATGCAATTGATAAGAACCATCATCTAGAGACAGATAGCACAACACTTGAATGTGATAAAACAGCACCCAAGGATGTGACCAATGAACACCAACTTGGAACTATATTTAAACTGCTTATCCTGTTACACTGGAGAGCTTTGCTCCAAGGACATTGGTGAGTCTGGCTGCCTTGCTGTCCATCCCTAGATAGATTCCAATCATCAGCTGGACAGAACCAGTGGACAACGATAACATTCACTCTTCAGCTAAGAGAAGTCGCATGACATTGGAGGTACTTTGGGGGTCATGGTTGCCCTGGGATTGTGTGATGTGTTTGCTGTGTTTAATTAATGTGAATTGAGTTAGCTGTATTTGACCATTGGTGTGATCAAACACACACTTGCATTCAAAGACAATCCACTTCTGACTAATTATTTGAAGTGTCACTCATGACAACTATATATAATATAATATGTAATATGTTATCTCATATGTAAGTACCCTTTGTAGTTTAATGAGTGGTCATCAATTCCTTGTTATTGTAGGTTAAGTGGCATTCATTGTTCAAATCCAGCCTCAGTTACGAAAAGTTTTTTTGAAGAGAGGGTAATTTTTTTAATGTAAAATCGCCCTGACATTTGAGAAACAGTGTGCATCTGTGAAAGTCTCTTTGAGAACTCATCCTAGTGCCAGCGCCTGCACCGGCACAAAGTGAAACTAGGATCAGCGAGGGAGCTGCGGTTGAGAATTACACACACAAAGGACAAGACAAGTCTCAAGTCTCAAGTCTCGTTTATTCCGCTCACTTGGGTATATATATCTTAGGATGCTCTCTCACCCGGAAGTGCCACAGGGTACAACCGGATGCTCCAAAGTCTTACAAAGTATTTCTACTTTACTAATCTTGAGGTTTTACAGGAATGTGGAACTATGGTCAAGCCACATGATTGAGAAACCTGATACTGTTGCACATTACTGTGGGAACACCCAGGCCAGCTCTCTCCCACAATCCTAGTATCAAATCCAGGAATCTTGCCACATAGTGTGAAAAAAAAACAATGAGTTATACCTGGGGATTTTCAGCTGTACTGCACCTATGCATAACACAGTTCCCAGTATCAAATATAAAAGGTAATGAACCCCCTAGCCTCTAAACTTGAGAGCTTTTCCTCTATCCATGAAAGGTAACCCATTCATAAGTACTTTATCTTTCCAAATGATTTTTCTACCTACACTCAAATGTTGCTTCGTTTTTTAAAATACTTTATTTGATAAGCTCCTGCTGCTGAAATCCCACCAAGGTGTGGTGGCCACACCATCAGAAGGCTAGTGCTAGTGAGGATAAGCATCACTGGGAAAAGATGGGCCTCTGCCACCAAGGATTAGGAAGCTGACTTCACAGTGTTGAGGGAAAAGATGTGCATAAGAGGTAGTGACTCTAGACAAGAACTTTGAAAAAAAACTACAGCTTAATAACAATGGAAAACTTACAAAACAAATTCTTAGTAGAACAAGGTTGTCTTTGAAGTAAAAAAGAATAAATTGTCTCTTGTGTATCTTCCTTCTACATGATTTCCCTGGAATCCTTTGTGATTTCTTTTATTCTTCTTGGGAATGATGGGAGGTAGAAAGGGTTAAATCCAACCTTAAGGCAAACATCTCCCAAATGGATCCGAATTTTGTCCAGCTTGGGAGAGAGTTGAGGGCTGGCACACATGTAGGAAGGACTGGCATTACCCTAGTGTCTTTTACTGTTCATTGAAAGTGCATATAAAGGTGTTTAATATGAAGAATGTAATCTGCTTATAATTTTGTGCAAAGTTAGAAAAATTATGATTGTAACAATTTTTTTTCTATTTGCCTCAACAAATGTTTTCAGTGAACAGTGTGTACAGCTTCTGAAAATTTGTTTTTTTTCTGTTATGTTTGATAACATGTATTAAAATGC